>JBBPBO010000002.1:8716241-8728828 GCA_037974295.1 Cicer cuneatum | reverse complement strand
TTTTTTATCATCATTATTACTTTTTTCACTTTAATATCATATTCATTTTTATGATGACTTTTAGAATTAGAACCCCATTATTCACTTGTAAAGTTGTTAATTATTTCATCTGTTATCTCTTATAAAAATCTCAACTTTCTTGCCTAAAGACTCAATCTATCTCTTTTATACATTAATTAATAGGAGATAAAATGAATAAAAACAAAATATATTTTATGATTTATTCATATTATTAATGAGTACAAGATGGGTTGGACTTGTTGAGTTTATGATAAGGTGAAAATTTTCCCAGTTGTTAATGGATCTCTATGCTTCTTTGATTTTCCTCTTTACTGATTTTTTTTGTTGCTCACAAGTTGACTTTTGTTTTTGGACTTTTTTCTTCTGATGGGTTTATGTGATTAAGAATTTAAGGGTTTTAATTTTATTTTGCTATGGAAAATGAAAAATGAGGGTTTTAATTTTATTTTTCTATGGAAAGTGAAAAATTGGAGTTGACTCTTAAAATCAGTCTTTTTCAAGTGATGAGTCATAATTGGATTAGGATTGGTTAATTAGGTACTCACGTCTTTGTTTTTTTCTTGAGAAAATTCAAGGACTATGGAGGATATCTTTGGAAGATTTTCTCATTGGTTTCAATTGTAAAATAGAAGATTTATTTATTGTACGATTTCAGTTCTAGCAAAAAGTAGTAAAGAATTTAGATTATGTTGTATACCAGACAGATCTGGCACACAAAAGCATACTTTGAAGTCTATGGCTAAAAATTGAAATATCATAATCTATGTAAGCACTGATACCTTGGATTAAAGGCGTATCCTATGTGGTTGTGTCTGACACATGTCAGTGTTCAACACTGATATGACACTTGCACGCACATGGTTACATTCAATCACTTCTATATTTTAAATTATTATTGGTGTCTACATGTCATGTCATTATCATCTCCGCGTCTGCTTCATAGATTATAACTTTTAGCAAGTTTCTGTTTTAAAAAATATGCTATTTGATGTTTGAAAACTGACAGTGCCTTTGTGCAAAACAGGATTAATTGATAGGTTCACAAAGAGGATATCTTTCAGAGATTGTGTGTCTTCTTTATACAGCTAAGACACCATTCTGTGGCAAAGTTGATAAAGTCCAAGAGAGACATATCTGAAGAGTGGTAGAAATCAGTCATAAACATGGGATCTTTCAAGGGTCATGCTTTACCAGGGACATTGTTTTTTGTAGTTGGGGTATGGCATATATGGGCCTCTATAGTGAGATACGTACGTAATCCGAAGACGTTTCGAGTCCGCGCCTGGAATCCTGTACCTGGATTTGATGGCAGGCTCAAGCACTTGGAGCTCTATGTTATTGCAATTGGTGCTTTTATTGATATGTGCATTGAGTTTTTGTATTCAACTCACCTCAAGATATTTGTTGGTGGAGTCCTTAACCCTTCTCACATGAATGACTTTGAGCACTCAGGAATGCTTCTTATGTTCTTTATCTATGGTGTTGTTGCTCTACTCAATGAAAATACCAGGTTAGTTAGTTCCTTTTTCACTCTCTCTTGTTTATCATTTCATCTTATGTATTATGGAAGTTAAACAAAAGGTAAAGTTATGATAAAATGAAGCTTTAGTGGTAAATTGACACTCTTGTTCTTCTTATGTTCTTTATCTATGGTAGTGTTGCTAATGTATGAAGTTACTTTCAAGTAAAATTGTTAAGTGTTGTATTGTCGAAAAGCGATGAATTTTGATTTTTTGAAGTCCGATCAAAACAGTTAATAAATTTTGTAAGGTAGATCTGCCATGCTATTGATAACAGTAGAAATCCACAAATCATGTAGCAAAATTCTGTAAAGTCAATTATTTGGCAGTTTAATTCTAAAGGTTAACATTGTGGCTTCTACCGTGTATCTGATGACCATTGATGATTTCCACAGCTGTCTTTGCTGTTGTCACTGTCATGGTTATCAGATTGAGATTCATATTGTGAATTGGATGAACTATTTTCGGAATCGTGAATCGAATCTTATTATCAATCGTAAGATACATTACTAATAATATTTTTAAGTAACAACAAGTGGCATAGCTATTAGTTACATTATAAGCTGATATATCACGTACAAAGCTCAAAATAATTTAAGATTCAAGTCATAAATCAAATGACAAAAGAAATGTCTTGACTACACTAAGTTTAGGTAGTGATTTGTTGGATTGGACCAAGATTCATCGTAGTGAATTGAAATTCAACATAATGAATCAGGATTCAATATGAAATTTATGTCCAAAATAGATATGCACTAGGGATTCAAATCAATTAAGTTCAACTTTGTATCAAATTGAGATACGATTTACATGTATCATAAGATACTGATAACCATGGTTCCTGCAAAAAAGCCTTTTTTAAAATTTGTTATATAAATTGGCGTCCTACGTTTCCTTCAGTATGTCCACTAAATATGTTTGTTCTTGAGCAGCCTAATAGCCTAATATGTTTGTAACACAATGCACTTCACCTTATACAGTTTTCATAGACACCAGAATGAGCTGGTTGTTCTTGGTTTGCCCCAGGTTCATTTTTGGGAGACCAAAGTTAGATGCTATTAAAATGCACAAAAATTTCTATGCAGTGGAAGGGGGCTAGTAGTTACTCCCTCCATCTCAAAATATAAGCAAAAATGAGCCAAAGAAAGTGGATGTATCTGGTTCAAACATTTCACTTTCTTTGATTCATTTTTGCTTATATTTTGAGACGGAGGGTGTATGTTGTTTACCAGAAATTATTTCATTTACGATCCTTAAGGAATATTCATATAAGATGTAAAAATACTCCAAAAAAATTCAATCTAATTGCCATGTAAAATTAGCTGAATAAGAAGGCAAGCCTTGTTTCACGAGTCACGACACTTGTTACGACTCCAGAATTCGATTCTAAAATGTTTTATACTGCTTATTTTGTTCAATATCTTCAGATCTATGCATTGCAAAGTTGTATTTCATTTGTCGCAGTCCTGCGTCTTCAACTATACCTTTCCTCTCATTTTTCCAATTTGAGCTCGAATATGTATTTTATTGTAGAAATATAATTTGAATGGATTTAATACATATACATTGTCAGTATATTTTTTTTTTAATATTGTCAATCAATCATAACTGTCAGACAATTAATAATATTCAACTTTAATCATAACTATTTCTAAAATCACACATGGTTGGTTACACTAACCGTATATCAAAATTAAACTCAATTTGAATTTAAGTGCTAGTTCTCTTTCAAGCATATTAATAAATGTCTTACTAACCATCTTCCCCTATGTGATTTTTTTATTGCATAGATTTCTTCCCTTGCAAGAAGGTGTTCTTTGTTTGATCGCCGCCATGGCATTCACCGCAGAGTATCTTCTATTCTACTTTCATTCAACATCACACAAAGGACTTGAAGGCTATTACCACACTCTCCTTGTCTTCCAAGTTGGACTATGTATTTTATCTTCGATTGCGGGAGCACTTTTGCCAAACAACTTTCCAGTTGATTTATGTAACGGCATTGCGATAGCATTGCAAGGCATTTGGTTCTATCAAACTGCATTTGTTCTTTACGGCCCCATGCTACTGGACGGTTGTAAGATTAAGGATAACAATATCATATGTAATTCAGTTGACAGTGAGATTCGCGGCGAATTGCTTGCTAACTTTCAGATGTTTTTCGCCATCCTCATGGTCCTTGTTGGAACCGTGGCAGCTTATGGATATGCAGCTTCAAGATATAGAAATTCTGAAGTTAATAACTTGCATACAATTCAAGATGGATTAGATCAAGATTGAAGTAGGATATGCTTTTTTTTTAATTTCTTATAGAACATGTCTGTAATCTGTATATTGGAGTTAAAAGGTGCATTTGTATGATTACTGAGAGGAGAAAACATTATATACATTTTTGTTGTGAAATGACTTAGAAGTTGTGTAAAATGAATAGGAAATTTATTCTTTTATGTGTTGCTGGTTACATTTCTTGTCAAATTATTGAACAAAATTATTGTACTTCTGCAACTAGAGATCAAGATCAGTTCATTTTATTATTATGACTCATTGTGACGAATTCACGAGTACAATATATTGGTTTTTTCTTTAATTTACATTTTGAAATAAATAATATTATTCAGGTTCTAAAGTTTCACTTTGCAACTTTTTAATTGTTGTGAATGAATTATTGTGCTACATTCCTTTATTTGGAGACTCTTTCTGTTCATTTTGGGCGTAACCTAATAAATATAATAAATAAAAAATTCCTCTCCATTATCGGTATTACTCTCTCTTTTACTTATTCTTAAAATATAAGTTTAATTATAATTTTGACACTCCTCTTGTTTTTATCGATTCGCAAAATTGATTTTTTCTATTTTAAACTCTAACAATTTTAGTCGCTTCATCTATTGGATTTTTTAATTAAATAAATGATAATATGATATATTTTAAATGATATAAAATATAATACGATAATGTTCAATAATTAATACTTATGAAATTATAATAAAGTTCTTTCTCAATTTATGAAATTATTTATTTTTGTAATTTAATTAATAATATAGAAATAATTAATATTTTTATATGGTTTTACATTATGAAATCAAATGTCACGTTATTTAAAAATAAGTCAAATCACAATTTTTTTAGTTAAAAAATCTAGATGAGGAACTCAAAAAGAATAATCAATTCTGGGTGAAAATAATAGGACTAAAACTGCAATTAAGGTTAAAATATACCGGTTTACCTTAAAAAGAATATACTAGTATAAAAATTTGACAATTTTGCTACCCACACCCCTCAATTTTTTTTATAAAAACGAAATACCTAACATGTTCTTGCCTATTTATAATATTCTTTAAACCACATTTGTCTCTTTATCACCATTCTTAACCTTATAACTCACATATCACAACCTATAGTTCAACAAGGTACAACAACCTCGATCATCAATAAAAAAACTCACACCTCGACCATCAGTCAACAAGGTTCAACAACCTAGAGTTTTTCCCTTCAATGATTAGTCGCCGTTTGAAATTCATAAATTCATAGATGGAATTATTGACGTTGGCGATAATGGTAATTGTGGATATCGTGCAGTTGCATGTTTACTTGGAATGGGTGAGAACTTTTGGACATTCATTTGTCAACAGTGTATAGTAGAGCTTCAAGAGTTCATGTCTCATTACGAAAGAATATTTGGTGGAGAAATTTTTGTTCAAAAACTTATACATAGTGTATATGTTGAACAAGTTGCAACTATGAATAATTGGATGACACTTCTAGAAATGAGACATGTGATTGCTTCGAAATTTAACTTGGTTTTCATCCCATTATCACTTAACCAATCACAAACTTTTTTCCACTTAGAAGTCCACGAGATCGTATGATTGTTATTGCATTTGTTAAGAACTGTCATTTCATGCAAGTATTAATTGTAATATTTAATTTCATTTTATCAACTTTTTTATAATTTAATAAATTATTGATTTTAACAGGTTTACTTAAAGTCATATTCTCCTATACCACTAGCAAGTAATTTGTGGAAAAATTATTGCACTAAAAAAACACGACAATGAAAGTTTATTTACAATGATCGCATGCAAGATTGGTTATAAATATTTCCATGCACTATAATGAACCTATTATAAATTGAATAATTGATATTTAATATTATTATGAATTCAAATATACTGGTTGTTATAAACATTCAAAATCAATATTATACAAATCTAAAATATTTTACATATCCAAAATATTCTCAAAATAATACAAATCCAAAATATTTCTAAAATAATGTCTAAGTCTCTCTATGTCTCCTACAATATGGTACGTTTGTCCAATGTCTACCACCACCCCTATGAGTTTGCAACATCACAATTAACTCATTAACGAGTGCAATGCCATCAGATAATACCAATTAACGGCCAAAAAACTCTTCTGCAATTTGTATTGCTCGACCCTACATTAAAAAATACATTAAATAATTTAGTTAAAACAATAGATGACTAATTAATTTAGTTATGTCATAAATTTGAATATATTTACCGTTATATCCGCAATAGATGAATCATCATCAGCAGGTTCTGTAACCAAAGGACCAACATGAAATGGTTCTCTACGAATGATGTATGGATGAAAAATCCTATAAAACCACTCCATGTAATTGTTCGCGTAGTCTGCAGATCCCTGTACAACCGTACCAGAATCAACTACATGCACATCATATATTGCGTAAATATTATGTCCATTTCCTCTGGAGTAGTCGTTTTACCTACTATCTCTAACGGTGAACCAGGAATGGTTTGGACATGATCGTATTGACGCAATACCATGTCTGGCAGATATGCATACATCTTCGGACCCCAGCGTATCCACCCTCTAAATAAAGAAACATCCTTAAACGGCCGCCTCACTCGATGTTCTTCGTATGGTGTCCAACATATTTGATCAACATCAATCTCATTATGGGCTTTCTTAAATGGAAGAACCAAACCCTTATCCCTCTTCGGCTTCCATCGAAGTGCTCTAGGGTTGTCCTCAATTTATTTAGGTGAGGGTCTACAACAATTTACACATAAGTCGGGAAATGCTGATAGACCCAAGCCTAAACATATATAATAACATATTATTAGTTTAGAATTAATAATAGAAATTATCAACACAATAAACAACCATTGAGTTTACCTGTAAGAGTGTCAAATACCTAGAAACCGTTCTGGTCTATTGCATACTAGCTTCGCAGAGATTGTCATATAGGTAAGCAAGAGCAGCATCATCCCATGCATATCCCCCCACATGAGTTGAGGTCTCATAAGCACTCTAGATAGGCAACACTAACTACGAAGGCACTCTTGTCGCTGAAAATGGTGCAATCAACCAAAAATAATATAAATGCCCTCGCAGCCATCTCCCAATGTTGGTCACGACAGCGCTGATGGTATACTTCAAGTAGCCAACTATATCAAATTGTGACTGTTCGCGTGACATTAAACTCAACATAAGTAGAAGCCTCAGTAACTCCAAGAAGTTCAACTAATAAATTTGCATTGTCATCTTTGTTAAATACATTAACACTAATGAATGCACCGGTGATGGGTATATGCAGAAGAGAGGAAACATCATCCAGAGTAATCGTCATCTCCCCAATTGGAAGATGGAAGTTGTTGGTGTCTTAATGCCACCTCTCTACGAAAACAGATATGATCCCTTTGTTGATAATTTTGTAACTACATTTTAGCAATGAATATAATTATGAACTTTTAACCAATTGTCCCACCTCTTCATGTTCAATCATAGCTTTTTTCAATTTTTTTCTATTGCTAAATACCCTTAGTTCCCCACGATCCTGAAATAAAATAAGGGGAAAAAATATAAGTTAAAACACATTATGACAACAACTATTAAAAAATTTAATATGATCGAGAAAATTACCACTTCATCCCAAAGTCGAGTGGCCACATGATCACCAAATGTCCTAAGGACAGACTTGTCAATTGGACCACCAGGATATCCATCAGCCTGTTGAGGTTCATCTATGTGCTCTGGTTGGGCCTCATGTTGTGTTTGCTCTTCCAGTTGGGAATGTTGCTCTTGTTGTGTTTGTTGTTGCTGTTGTAATCGTCATTGTTCCCGTTGTGTCTGCCTCTCCTGTTGCACTTCCTACTGCTCCTCAAGACGCTGAGCCTGTGCAGAAGTGGTTGGTCTAACACAACGACCCTCATCATTAGCAATATCATTAATTATAACTCGATTTGTTCTATCAATAAACATAGTGTGCACCATTTCTACATAATCAAAATCAAAACACAATCAAATATGTTGCGACACAATATCTTTTTAGTTACGCAAACTCAGTCTGCGTAAAACCTACGTGAACTCAGTTTGTGTACGTGAACTGAGTTCACGTAGGTTCTATGCCGATTGAGTTTGCGTACGTGAACTCAGTTCACGAAGGTTTCTAGGCAAATTCAGTAACCAGTTTGCAGGATGAGTTTCATTTTCACCAAAATCAGTTTCAATCACATAACCCTAACTAAATGTTGTAAAAAACAAGAAGAAGATCAAGATTGATGCAAACCTAATGTAAATGGGAGGTAATGAAAATGATTGAAGATGTTGAAGTTGTTGAAAATGAAGGAAGAAGGAGAAGGGGTGTGAGAGAAAAGAATGAATATGAGTGTGAGGTAGAAGATGAAGATAGAAAAAGAGGTTAGGGTTGAAGATGAAGATAAAATGAAAGGTTAGGGTTTAAAGAATGTTATAAATAGACAAAAACATTTTAGGTATTTCATTTTTATAAAAAATTGAGAGGTGTGAATAGCAAAATTAAAAATTTGATTTATTAATTCTTAAAGCATATGAAAATTCGTGTTATTAGTTCCCTAACATCTCGACAACATAGACTTAAAGACACGTATTTTCATAGGCTATAAAAACAAGTTAGGTAAAATTTGACGTGAAGTTTTCAACCTAATACAAAAAAGGGAATTGAGAAGTAAAAGTCTTTATATACATCCAAGTACAAATCATTTCTTTGATTTCTACAAGCTCATTACGACCATAGATGGTCTAGAGGTTGTCCAAATAAAACACATGTTCGCAAATCAGATGATAGGTGGAAAGAAAGTTGAGATTGATGTTAGTCTAGAATGAATCTTCACACTGTATATTATTACATGACTCTTTTGATACATTTCTACCAACACATGAAGTTCATTTTGAAAATAATCTACCAGCAAAAATACTCCATACAGAAGACAACTCATAACAACACTAATAAAAATAAAATTATTGTCTACATCATGTGGTTTTGGTGGTGGCCGGATAAGAACAAGATCTGAAGGTGGATGAGCAGAAGTGGGTAGCTTCAAAATTTTCATTTTTTCCGACGTTGGAGGTTCTGGTAGAGATCGTTTCTCATAGTCACAAAAATCCAAATGGTTGGTTAGTAGAACCGGATTAAAATCTAAAGATGCATCAAAAGAGTTGATTCATGCAGAGAGAGCATGGTGGTTGTTGGTGAGTTTGAAGGGGTATGAAAAAAGGATGAAAGCCCAAACAAATGAGCAAGTACACCGGTGACGAAATAGTGAAGCTCCAACGGTGGAGGAGAGACCCCTAAAAGAGGGGGCGATGCTCTCCCATTCTAGAGAGCTTTTCTCTCTAACATCGATAGCATAATGACTAATTAAAAATAATTGACACTGCATTTTGTAATAGTGAGAATGGATTAAAATGCAGCGCCCAAATTCCAATTGCATCCTTTTCAAGAATTTGGATTCTTTGTGGTCAGAGTCCACACAATCACTCATTTGGGAACAACCGTGGTTGACCGATCTTAATCAAACGGTCCAAAAAATACAGATTTTAGTTTTATAATTTAAAATACTAAATTTAAATCTAAACCGCCGAATTTTAATCGGACAATCACTAATGTCCCAATTACGTGAACGTGGGATCTCCAACTGCAAGGGAGCCTATTCCCCTTTTCAACCATCAATGGAAAAATACTAGTATGTTTCTGTGTAAAATATATACATTCAAGGCATATATGAGCAATTCTCAAGTCTACTAATTAAACCAAATTAAAATGTCTAAGCAACCAGCATAGAAATCTATATGATTATTATCACTTTATTATTATTGGCAATGAAAATATCCCAGAAACAGCCTTCCAAACTCATACTCAAATGTCAAACATGAAGTTGCATTTGATACTTTGTGTGTGAGCTGTGATGAAGGATAACTTAGACTCTGTTCCCAAACTCATTTAACACAACAGACAAGGAGAATTCCTGATATCAGATATTAAAAACCAGTCTCTGATTTGAGTAGTAAATTATGTTTCCTAGGATAAGTTATTTCACAGTAAGCTTGGTCCCAATTCATACATTCAATATATAATGGTTTCTATAAGCTCTTGAAGAGGAGCCAGTTCCTTTTTGTCAATCAGCCCAAACTCCTGCACAAATAATAACATTAGCATTTTATTTTGAAAAACAAAATCACAATTCTAGAAGCAAATAAATAATAATAGTTTTAAAAACTCGAGATCGAACAAGTGAGACTTCCAAATCATAGTTCAACTGGTTCAATCAGCTCAACCACGGTTGAATCACATGACAAATAAATAAAAAATTTAAAAAAAGTAAAAAGTAAAAAATGCAAAAAATTAAACCGGTTGAGCCAACTGCAGTTCAATTGGTTCAATAAGACTAAGATGCAACTGAGATCAATCCAACCAATGAACTTGGCCAGTTACCGATTTAACCAATTGAACCAGCCAATTCGGTCCAGTTTTTAAAACATTGGTAATAATACAATCATTGATGTCAAAAGGAAGTTTCACTTTGATAGCTGTTTGGGGGGGAAAATAAAGATCCGTACAAAATCAGCAAGCCAAAGAGCTTAATTCAACATTCAATAAAATAGAGTAAAGAATGTAAGACTTACACAAGTGAAGAGTATAAAATGCTTGAAGCATGTGTTTAGATGGGCCTCTTCTTTGAGGCTCACAATTTTCTGAAAGTGAGAATGATAAATATGAGCATATACACGGAACAGCCGCTTGAATATCGTCTTCACGACATCCTTAAAGTTGGGAGGAAATGGAGAACCTACACAATTACATAGGTCATACAACAAGAATTAAAACCACGATGACAATGATTATGATGAAAGGGTCCAATAATCTTCAAGAAAGAAAATGTAAATTACTTACCAAGCCTCTGAGGGAATATGGATTCATCATCAAGCTGTGATTCAATCCAGTCCATCAGATATTCTACATATTTTGGAGCAGATACCTCAATAGGTTTTTTGATTTGCACGCCGTCTGCCCATCTATACTCATACCTAGAGTTTATATGCAACAAAGTGACAGACAACATAAGAACTACAAATATATAAAAATTGGATTTAGCGATGCAAAACAATATCTATTGATTGAAAAATAAGTGGGTGAGAATTTGACAACTTCATAATTTGTGATATTATACATGTAAATATAGTTTATCTGAACTGTAATTCACACTTCATCCTCTAAATGCATCTGTTACTTTAAAGGAGCCAAGTCCGTTAAAATTTGGTAAAGATTACAGATGAATTAGAATGAATCAGTGACTAGAATTATCATCAGCATTAAAGGCCACTTCAAATTACATGGACCCACTCATTACTAAATAGTAAATACACTAAATACTGTCTAGATTCTAAAAAATGAACAATTGGTATGGATTTTAAAAATACTATGATTTTGGAGAAACACAAAACACAATAAACGAAATGAACACACCATTATCGAAAATGCCAGCTTCAAAATATCTATGCAAAGTAAAGATTTTTCTTCAAAAATAGTGTTAGTTAATAAACAGAGTGTTAATAAATAAACAGGGCATAAAACAAAAAACAGGCACAAAATAAAACTGTAACTGGAAATCAAGATTCGGTTGATTGTTGATAACATCTATGGACCTAGGTGCTCAGTTATATACAAAATTATCACAAGTCTACAGCATATCAGAACAACAATAAGCTGAAACTCAAGTTCTGCTATGAGGAGATACAGGGAGCCAACAATTTATGGCAAAGTGATCTAAGCTTTAACAACACAATCCCCTGTATCAATTACACTTATTTTTATAATCATTTAGTTACCTGTTACTGCATGATACAAATACCACAATTCACGAGTTTCAAGAAGCTAAATAATTTTCTCATGCAACAGCTAAGATAATCGATATTTAATAGAATTTCATCCGAAAAAATCTAAAAGTATAAGGCAAACAACGGAAACAATCAGATAATGTTGCCATACTTGGGTCCTGCAGACATTGTGCGGCAATTCTCAGGAGTACAGAACTCTGTTAGGGTGCCATAGAGCAGATTCACCTGGTTGAAAAAATCAACAGCTGAAATGCGAGCAAGAAAAAATCAGATTACTAAATTTCAAAATCATGTGGATACATAATTGGTGAACTAGAGAATGAAAGGCAAGAGAAAACTTAAACAAGAGTATACACTGCTCTTCACAGTGCATCAGAGAGAATGATAATTACTGTTGACAGCTAGCCACTCATTCAAATCCTCCCCAGGAGGTAGCTTTACTGCTTCCCTCAGATTTCCACTGCCTAATGTTGCATCAATGTGTTTCCTAAGCTGAGCACCCTGAAATTAGAATTAACAGCAAAATTATGTTAATCCTAAGGTGGATCAGGGTAAATCTTGAAACTAAAACTGCGGCGTAGAGAATTTGACAATCTGGAAGTTGGTCGTACATTACAATTTGTCAATACAACAATTTTCTAAAAATATTAGGATATGGATTTGCAAAATATTAAGTAAAAACCTAAATAATACGTATTTACATATATGAACAAAATGATGTATAAATCATAATCCTATTCCTTGCAAAGGTCCCAATTCAATATTAACAAAATTGTCATCTTACACTGGAATCCCCTCCAACTCCCAGTTACAACCACACTCCTTACCTGAATCCCCCTCGCCACGCCCCTCCATCGCTCAGCCGAAGATCAAAATTTGTAAATTAAAAAAAAAAAAAAA
>JBBPBO010000002.1:8574012-8716230 GCA_037974295.1 Cicer cuneatum | reverse complement strand
AAATAAAAAAAAAAAAAAAAGGAAAAAGAAATGGCAGCTTGCTACATTCAAACATTTTTGCATATCTACAAAAAAATTGAAGGCTGCGGCTGTAATGTGCGCAAATCTAATAGAGATATGCCATCAACTTTAGAGAATCTGTGAATCATAAATAATATTTAAACTATAACTTCAAATTAAAGTATTAAACACAACTGATATAATTTTGCAATGAAAAATACATACACGAAGTATGGTTTGCAAATACATATGCGGCATCTTCGGTGACTCAATGTAGCCTCTGTTGGGTCTTTGATATTGTATTTCTAAGACCAATAAAACATGTTTTTATGGCAGAGGCTTTCCTTTGTGTTTTTAAATAATATTGTAAGGAGAAAAAAGTGTTTTAAATTTAATGCTTAGAGCAATTTATTTATTTACTTTTTTGTTTCATTAGGATGCCTTTTGCGAAATTGTATTTAAGGCAAGACAAACAATTTAAGCAGATAATTTATAATAAATTCAATATATATTTTTTGATGGTATAATAAATTCAATATTAAATAGCTAGAACAAAAATATCCTTGAGAAGTAAAGGGAACCAACCTTACTTCCAGAGGGAGTACTTTTTTTTGGGCGGAATGTTCTCTGGTTTCTGTTGAACAAAACAATTTGTCAGGTAGAGTACTAAAGTAGGATGGAAGAAAATCAATATAAATTGAATTACTAAAAATATTCAACATAACCTTTTGCACCTGTGACAAGAGTACCAGTATCACGCAAAGTTTCACTTATACCAATACTAATTATTCTCTACTGCTGATACAAAATTTCATAAAACAAGAGTACTCATCAAATGTTTAAATAAAGTGCAGTGCAAATAGGAGTAGTGATCACAACACGTAATGTATAAAAAGGTCTAGATGGATTTGAAATGCTGTAGAAGTGTGGACTACTGATCAGACATAAGGGGCAAGAGGTGATGACTTTCGTTGGAAAATAAATGGAATTGGTAACAGTAACAACTGAAATATTTTTATCTTCATATTAAAGTAAGAAAGTACTATTTGTTTTCATAGTGATACTAACAATTACAGCAGTGAAGAAATGAGGAATAGACGTCAATGATATGATACTCTATTAATATTTACTACTTCAGAAATTAAATCTGTTTCACAATAATTATGAGAATAGGTGCAATATTCATATCAAATATGAAATGAACTGAAAAAATTCCTTGTTTGAGGAACGAGCTCCTTAAGGAAGGAACACCATTGTAGAATTCCTTGCAAAGTGAGCCGGGGACAAAGAAACAGGGCAAAGGGAATCAAAATATACGATATCATTAGGTTCAGAATCTAACATTAATTGGATATCATATTCTGCAGGACAATGGAAAATTCAAACCAGACAAACAAGGCTCTAGAAAAACTTTACACGCTTTTTGTTTTTAAAACTTTAATAACTACTAGAAGGTTCACCATACAGGCAAATCCAAAATTATGTCAATCTATAAACGAATAATTGATGTTATTTTCACACAAACTTTTTTAAGGAAATACCAACAAGTACATACATCCAGTCTTATTGTCATAACATTTACTAGTTTACTTTATATTCAAGGGAATTTCCATATAGGTTATTTAAAATTGATATTTCAGAATATCTTCCGCTCTCCCTAGTCATTCCATTTCATATTTGAGCAATTATGACCAGCTTAATCAATATCCATTTGGAAAAAAAACTACACAGAAGAAGTTGTGTTATATCATTAAGAATTAGGAACTTAGTTAGGACATTGTCAATGCATCGTCCGTACAAATTACTACCAAAAGTTAGATCTTTATTACAATTGAACATGTAATCTATAAATTCAATCATAATTTAAAACACTAAAACGGGAGATGCGACAAAATAAACTACGCAACAAACACAATAACTAGTTAATCAACGACCGAATGTACATAAAGTGAAAAACATAAATCAATACTTAACTGTATCTTTTACATAACAATTTGAAATCGTCGAACAGAAACACCAAGTGTCAAACTTTCACAATGTACTAACTAAAAACACAACCCTCTGAAAACTCTCATGATCACAAGTCTTCCATACAAGTACAACACTCACGGGACAGTTCAGAAAACTTATCAACACAAGCAAACACTCATGTCATAAAAAATATAAACAAACGAAACTACATACAAGTGAAAAAAACCAAGCATAAATACTTGATTGATTGATTGATCGGTTAAAAGCTTACTTTAGTGCCAAAAAATAATCTACTCCCAAACATGTAAGCAATAATTTCCACTCCAATCAAAACCTAAGCCAACTTTACATGATCAAAAAATTTAGGTATGGATCAATAATAGATGAATGACAGCGTAACAATACTGTTCACTAAAGCAAGCAAAAAATTGAAACAGATTCATGATTAGATCACATAATAAAGCAACAAAGAGTATGAATAATCAATAGTAATAAGAATGAATTGAAGGTAACGAAAATTGAGAAGCGTGAAAATCGAAAGTTTGGAAGCTAACCTGCCAATACCGAAGAGGCTCATGACTTTGGTTGAGAGAGAGAGAGAGAGAGAGAGAGAGGAAGAGAGAAAGCGCGTTCTTCCTTTCTTCCTTCCTTCCTTCCTTCCTCTTTGTTTCTTTTGCTTCTTCGGGCGTGTTTCTCCACTTTCCAGTTTCCAGCTTTAGACTTCGAATCTCATTATTTGCTAATTACTAAACTACCCTTCTTACAATTGTTAATCGTACTTCTATCCCTTTGCTACTGACATTTGCATGATGTCATCATTTATATGCATGTTCTTTTTTTTTTTTTTTGTTAGAGCTGAAACACAAGCAAGTCGAACCAATCTACCCCTATTTCAATCTGGATCGGACCGTAAAAAATCAGTTTAAAAATATATGTCTTCTTCTACTTTCTAATACTTTTTAAATTGGTTGATTTAGAGGTGTTATTTTTTAAAAATATACTTATGAATTCATCGGTTCGACGCATTAATTGAAGATTTTGAGAATATATAGAGTGAGATAATAAGCCATTTTAAAAATAAGTAAATTTTAGGCTAAATATCTAATAAAGAATAAAAATATGAACTTATTTGAATATTTGAGTTACGAATTTAATAAAATTTGTATTATAATAAAGAATATAATTAATTTTATGGGTTTTGGTTAAAAATTTTGATGAATTTTTGTAAAAAAAAATGATAATATTGTTAACATTTTAAAACATAAATGATTAAATTGTCACTTAAAATTAAAATAAATGACCAAATCGAAAAAAAAAGAAAATAAATGACTAAAACGTTGTTACCTGAAATTAATTTAAGTGACCATAGGTGCTATTTAGCCTAAATTTTATTAATTTAGTTCAGTTTAAAAATACTACCGATTTGAGTTAGTTATCTAGATTTTGCATTGATTTATTTTTGAAAAAAATCACAATTTTTTCTTTTTCTTTTATTTTATTATAAAAAATTATCAATATTAATTTGTCATTTCAACGTAATTCAAAAAGGCTTAAAAAAGAAAAAGGTGTTGTGGATTATATGTCTTGGTAGTTTGTGAGATATAATTTTTTATTTTACAATTTTTATTCATAAAAAATATTTTATTTTATTATTTTAAAAATAAGGGTAGAGTTGATCTTTTGCCTTTGTAATCCATAATGGCTAAACCACGTTTACAAAAATCGGTCGCTCACTATTGGTTTGTTAGGTCCACTTGAGTCAAATTGAATCAGTTCATTTTATATCTCTAATTTTTAGAGTTTAATGTTTAAGAAAAAAAGTTCATAATCTTTAATCTATCATGAGACAAATAACCTAATTTAATTTCATAAAAATATAAGTGTATTTTCAAAATGTGTAATTTATTGGAACTTATTCCATGAGAATAAAATAGTCATTAAAAAGTAGAGAAAGAAAATTTAATCAACAAGACAATTTTTTTATAGATCAATATAGTCTAATTTATTTTTATCATTATATTATATGTTCTATGTAGTAAAATAATAAGTATGTTTGTATAGTTTATAACTTAACATTCAAATATTAGTGTTAATCAAAATTCTTAAGAACGTAAATATAGAAATATCATAAAAGATTGAGTTTTCAACACAAAATTTAAAAACATTATGAGAATGTAATATGATGGTAGGAAATTAGTTGAATTTGATTCAACTCAATTCGTTAAAAAATTATTTGATTCGAAACTTAATTTTAGGAATTTTGACTTTTGAGTATGTGATTCGAGCTATTAAACTGAAACAAGTTGCTCAGAAGCTTGAAACTAATCGAGTTCAAACTAAAACAAAAAATACATATAATGATTATTTGTATATTTATTTTACATAATTCACGACTAAATAGAATCACCACTGCACAAAATCTCACCTAAAAAATTTAGCTATCACAAAATAGTAACACATATAATAAATGAAAAATATTATCAAGTCAACTCATGAATTAAAGAAATAAAACTTCATATAACTCAAGTTCAATTTAATTATCGAGTTGAGTGGTAAAGAACTTGTGGATTCAATTTTCCTTCTCAGCAAAAAAATTAACAATATTAATTACTAACATTAACCATTAAATTACTTGATTGTCACCAACCACTACTTAACATTAAGCCTTTGAAAAAAACTTTAAATTTAAATAAAACTTCATTTTAATCACATTAATATCTTAATTGAATATGATTTTTACTTAAATATAAATAAAAATATAGTAAAAAAAAATTAATATATTTTATTCTAAATTTAAATTAAATATATTAATTTTCTTTAAATTTATTTATAAGAGAAAATATCATATAATTTATTTATTTTTTGAATATTTTAAAATCATTTCAAATTTTAATTTGAATACACGCCTAACCCTTTCAGAAGCCTTAAATTTAGAGAAAACCTTTTTTGTTTTTGACATCTTAAAGGTGGCTACTTCATCCTAATTAAGGACGCAGTTATTACAATTTACATGTGGCGACTCAAAAATCTCATGCTTCAACTACTGTTCCAGTTCTTCTACCTCAACAAACAACGTAAATGTTCAAATTCAATTAGAAAACAAAAAAGAAATTAAATATATATTTTTGCTTTAACTTAAAGTCTTCTAATTTTCTTATAATTAAATCAATTAATAATAATAATAATAATAATAACACATTAATTCAAAACCAATTCCACCTCCATTTACCAATGATGGCACAGCTGGTTTTCTACAAGGTAACCTCCCCACCCTCACCACCACCACCACCACCTTCATTTCTCTCTCTATAATAATCTTTTTTTCTCTCTCTAACTCTAATGCAATTATTCCTGTTCAAGATTCACCAACCCCACTCCATCTTCCTCACAACATAACAAACAAACAAAAAAAAACCCAAAAAAATGAGTGTTCCACCACCGCCATCAACGATGTGGCCAACAACAACACATCCACCATTCACAGTATCACAGTGGCAAGAACTCGAACACCAAGCTCTCATCTTCAAGTATCTGAAAGCTGGTTTGTCGGTTCCACCAGACCTTCTCCTACCTATTCGGAAAAGTCTTCAATTCATCTCTCACCATTCTTCTTCTTGTAAACAAAACAACACAACCCATAAACGTTAATCTTCATTATTATCTTTATTTTTCCTTTTATGATATTAAAGTTTGTTCCTTTTTTGTAGTGGGTTATTATGGGAAGAAAATTGACCCTGAACCAGGTAGGTGTAGAAGAACCGATGGAAAAAAATGGAGATGTTCTAGGGATGCTCATCCTGATTCTAAATACTGTGACCGTCATATGATACGACGTCGTTACCGTTCAAGAAAGCCTGTGGAATCTTCTTCTTCTTCTTCTCAATCTCAATCTCAATCTTCATCTTCTGTTTCTTCAACTTCGCAACTTGTTTCTTCTATTGGAACTACTACTGCTAGTACTGGTTCTGTTTCTGTTTCTGTTTCTGCTACTTCAAATTCAACCTTTCATACACTTCCTTTGCATACAAATGGTACACGTGAAGGTTTAGGTTTCACTCTTGGGAACACAATACCCCACATGGACCCTATGCTTCTTCCTCTTCAGGGTTCTAAGAAACCTTATAGGTATGTTTTATTGATTCATTTCACTTTTATTGTTTTCAATAAGCCAACACTTTCTTATTTGTGTGTGTGTGTATGTGAATTTCACTATTTTGATGTTTTTATTTGTTGTTTTAGGTTGACATGTTCAATATGATATTGTATGTCTTTTGGGGTGTTTTGTTTTGACTTGTGGGGTTTGGGGAAATTATTTGCCATGATTTCTAGTGGAGTGTTATTTTTTTCTCCCTTTTTGTTTTTGCAATAGATTTTATATTTTTATTAGATTTTAAACATGGTAGCTGTGATGCTAAGTTACATAACATGTGGATCCTTGTGATGTGTTGTATGGGGTGAGACTTTGAGAGTAAGGTACTAGTCATCTGGGCATAGTTTTGGAGTTAGGTTTGTATTTTATTCCAATTGGTTTGTGTGTATTTGAAAAAAATGTAGTACTATTCACTTAATCAGGTATGCTTTGATAACAGTTTTTGTGGATTTAATTTAATTTGGTGCTGCAATGTATCAGCTGAAATTTACTTAACTCTCGATTTTCTTTTAACCTGAATTGCCCTCTTGATGCTCATTTGAAATCATGACTTGGTACTCTGCGGTTTTTACGGGTTCTGATATTTTGTTGAGATTCTTTTCATATTTATTTGATACCAGTAGTAACTTTAAGAGGTATTGGGCGTAGTTTGCCTTGTTAGATGTGAGTGGAGCATGGGGGTATGATTTGATAAGGTTGGAAATGAAAGGAATTATGGATGATTGCATAGCTGAAGCAATAACATGAGAATTGATGTTTTTGTGTGATACAGTTAAAGTTCAAGCAATTAAGCAGAGGTAATTTCATGTTGGTTAACCAGCATCTAACTGGTGATTGCTACGTGATGATTATCCATAAAAGGTGGTTTATAGGTTTGAGTTGGTGATATGTGATAAGTTGTTAAAGGAATTTGGTAAAGTACTAATTTTTTTTAGCTATCTGGTGATGTGAATTTTCAATTCTAGGCCATGAATGATCTATCACGATATCTTTCAATTCTAGACCATAAATGAGCTATCACGACACTTTGCACTAAATCGCATATTGCAGAGTAAGAGCGGTTTGTTAAAATTCCGCTACACTATAGTGCACTGTTATAGCCACTATTTGACAACACTAAGCTGTAGTGGGCATTTGGATCTACACATGCCTTTCAAAAAAAATTCGTCAGTGTTTTTAAAAAATTGCGGCTAATTTACTATCATGCACAAGTAAAATAAATGCAGCGTCACGATGTTTACTAAACACTCCATCATAGGTTTGGACTGAACTCCGAAGCAGATGAGCACAACCTTTTACAGAAAGATCTTGGAACTGTGAAGTATCAAGGCTACGACTTTACATCAGATGGCATGTGGTATAATAATATGTCTCAGATTCCATCAAACACCGTCTCAGAATCAAGGAGTGGTTCTACCACCATGGCTGGCAACTACTTCCAACAGCGAACAACACGAGAACCCGAGCTTTTTAGCCTCGACGCTGCAAGGTCCAAGGAGATTGTCTTTAACAATCAGTTATGTTCAACGGGCAGTTTGAAACAGGACTATCAGTCCCCTCAGTCTCTCTTCAGTGACTGGCACTGGAAGAAAGATTTAGCCTCCTCCGCCGCTATCGGGTATAGGCCAAATAAGGATTTTAACACCGACCCGGATGCCAATGTTGATTCAAATCGTACTTTATGAAGTTTTCAAAAGAGTATCACTACATGGTCCCCTCCACCCTTTGTTACATAAGGGAATCATGGTTTAGTTTTCAACTTTCAATGTTGTTGTTGTTGTGTTGTATACTTGAAGGAGTTATGTTATGCTTTATTTACACGTAAACTTTGTAATATTTGATTGTGCTTTCCTTTTTCTTGATATGTTGCTTTTAGTATGTATGAATGACTACTGTCTTTTAAGATCAAAGTCCTATGATTGTTAGACACATGATGGTGGTATACTATTGAGTATTTTCAGCTAAAAAATGATGGTAAATTATTGCATGAATGATTGTGAATGAGTAGTAACATTCTTGTTTACATGTTTGTGGATCTTTTAAAAAGATGAAAGGCAAATGGTGCATTTGTTTGGTTGCATTAGATTTTAGATGCTTAACATTGCAGTGAAGTGGTGCTTTCATAAGTTTCTTGGTTCAGGACAGGGGTTATAAATGTGGAATGCAGTGGTTGTTGGCTTATTAATAAGTGTTTTCAATTTGGAGTTTGAGTTTTTCGAGGTATATTATAGAGGCGGTGTTAGTGTTTCATATTGAGGTTTTGTGTCCACATTCTTTTTTCTCCTTTATGTTTTTTTTTTAATCTTTTATTTTGTCCTCATAATAAAATTCTTTACACTATTTTTTTCCATTTATTTAATTTCCAATGGAAGGCAAACAAGTATAAATGTTCTTTCATAGTTATCCAAAAACTTTAATTTGCATGAGATGAAAAGTACTTTTTCTAAAAAATCATTTTTTGATAATTTTATTTACTTTTGGTAGATGAAAGTATCCTTCATATATAACTATAGAGACCAAACTTCTAAAATTATTAAGGGTTATTAAGTAGGTTGATATCTTTCAACCAATATTTTTTCATATGTACTATTTAGAGATCAAACCCCCTAATAAAATGATTAAGAGCCTTTAGTTAAATTGGTCTTATTACGATTCTAGTATGCTTTCTTTGAAAGATTTTTTTTTTCTTTCAATCAAGCCACTTCTCAGTTGAATTGGGATAGTTTTTTCTTCTACCTTCATATGTTCTAAAAAATTTCTAATTCACACACTCGAATTAATCAATCTAGAGGTTTTTTTTTTATTGTCAAAATACACATCTGAATTGACCAATTCAAAAAGCATTGGGGGTGAAAGAAGAAACTACCAATTTTCACTTATGATCAATTTAGAATAAGAGATTGTTGTTTGGTATCAATTTGCAGTTTGTGTGATGCTTCTTATGAAACTTCAAACCATTTATTTCTGCATTGTCCCTTTGGTATAGAGTTCTGGAGATAGTTTTGTGGTTATCTTAATATAGTTTTTGATTCATATTCAATTTATTTTATTCTATGGTCTTGTTAGGGTAATTGGAGAGCGCACAGACACACACACACACCATTTTTTTGTACTCTTTATACTTTTTATATATATTACTATTATGTTGTGCTGTAGATATAGTAATTGTTAATGTAGAGGGTACTAATACAGTTGTGATATCTTGTATTTTAGTGATTCTTTTGAACTCCAATTTATTTAAAAGACATCAGATCCACATGGACAGCTATATAAAGGAACCTCCAAACAAATATGCTCACCTTTGAGGGGATTTATTAAATTATTCAAAATGAGCATGTTATCAAAAGTACACAACTTCATATTGATTATATTGATTATGATTACTATAAAAGTTTGGACATTTCTCAAACAATCAAGTACAATACAAAATTGCAATATGTTACTTTCTCTAACCATGGCTACAAGACAACATCAATCACACCATACACATTTCTAACAAAATGTAAACAAGTCCTTCACAGAAAGAAAAGAAGATAGTAACTGATAACTTTAAAAATCACCACAAACATTTCTAACAAAACAAGTCCTCCAAAGAGAGAAACAACATAAATTAAAATTGCTAAGTTCAATTAAAAAGACTAAGTAGCATTGTCAACTTTCAAATTACCACAAAAGTTACACTCAAGAACATTAGAAGCTTCACCATCTTTAGGAGGCAGAGGAGCCATAGTTCCTGCACAATTCTTCTTATCACAAAGATACTTAGATAAAAAACACACATGTGGCAAATCACTGTTATTCTCTCCATCATCATTCCAATTAGCTTCAATCTTGCACCTATCACACTCACAAGCAAAACCATAATCCTCCATCAAAATCCTCTTCCTTGTTGAATAATCCTTATTAATCCTAAAATAGCTTATGCAAACCTCACTTCCAACATCAACATCCTTAATCAACCTGATAACAATATCAGTATTGTTTTCATCACCACTATCCACATAATCAAACCTGCATGCATTAGGAATACAATCATGGTTAAAATTAGCAGCTTTTGGATAAATTCCATAACCCTTTATGGATCTTTGAGGACCCTCTTGAGAATAAGGTTCCATTAAACAAAAGGAAATGATTCTTTCTTTAGCAATGAGTTTAGCAGCTAGTTCAGCTGAAAAAATCATGTTTTTTTGACAAAATGGTGAAACAAGAGAATGAAGAAACTTAGCAGAATCAAGTATAGCTTCATTTGGATCACCATGAAGAGAAAGCAAAGTATTAAGATGAGAAGGGTTATGCATTAAAAGATTGTAAACAGCAACAATGAAACGAGCTTGAACTTGGATTTCAAAGGGTTGTGTAGATAAAGGTGAAGTTTTGTTTTGGAGATATGAGAGTGTTTGACATGACCAAGAAGAGTGAGAGGAGTTGAGAGCAATGGAGAGACATTTTTGGCTGCAGAATTTGCAATGAGAGCAAGAAGGACATGGAATGGTTTGTGTTGGTAAGGTTCTGAAGCAGTTGTCACAATAAGAAGGTTGAGAGAAGAGAGGTGAAGCAGAGTAGAGAAGAAGAGGGGATTCAGTGAGGACTATTTGGCCAGCTTTGAGAGGTTGTGTTGCTATAAGGCCTTTACCTTTGGAAGGTATATGTTCTAATCTCAAGGAAGAGTTTGAAGCATCCATGATTAATTATTTTCTATACTATGATTGAAGTTGAATTGCATTAATACAATTGTTTACAAGTTTTCATGTTTCAAGATTATATAATGTAATGTTAAAAGTGTTGCAAGTGGCATAATGATTGAAGACAGATAAGGGGCAAGAGGATAAGCATATACAGATCTGAACAGAAATCAATGACACAGAATATTAGTGTCAAAACCCCTGAGATGCATGCATAAATTATATAATTTAAAAATATTTCATTATATTATTTTCACATATTCAATAAGGTAGTAAGTTTATTTATAGATAATGATTACTACATGCATCTACACTAAAAGGGTCTATTAAAATTGATTTATTTCAGCATTCTACTCTTTGAAAACGCTGTGAAAATGATTTATAACTTGTTTATAAGTTGTTTTTAATTAACTTCTATAAATTATAGTATAAATACGATTTTATTTTATTTTATTTTTGTTCTAGAATAACTTATACATAAATACTTGATTAAATTGTTTATTTAAATAAAATTTAAATTGACTCTTATGAAAAAACATTACACACATTTTTATCAAAAATCATAAAATAAAAAAATTACATAATTAACATATGATAACAATTAAAATATGTGACTTAAAAAAAGTTACAATTAAAGTAAAATATTTTTAATCACACGACAGTTACACCTAATTAATAAGATAAAATATTTTCATTCTGACCGTTTATATAAATTTAATCCAAAATTATATTAAGAATAATATACCATTCAAGTAAAAATCACTAAAATATATATATATATATATAACCTTTCATAGTTTAATATATATATATATATATTAACTATTAACATTCGTCTATATAAAAATCACAAAACTAATTATTTATGTGTAAAAGTATGTTTTGAAAGTTAAAAAGCTTCTCTATGAAATAAAATGCACAGATATAATAATTATTTTTTGTCTATATTACCTTTCTTTTTTATTTGCAATGTAGTATTCATTGGATAACTTTTATCCGATTAATTAAGTTGTACTACGTGTTTTCATGTCAATATATTTTTTTGAAACAAAATGTAGATTAGGGAAGACACACAACCATGTAAAATTAGATAAAACTATGGATCTTATTAAAGATTTATAATAAAATTTATATATAATCTACTAATTTTAAATTTCGGGACTTCAACCCAATAAAATACAATAGATGTAAACAGAAAATCCAACTATTTGTATTAACAAAAATTAATTTCAATTATTATTTGTTATACAAATTAAATGTAATAAAATATATAAATGAAATAAATATTATTAATATTTAATATTACAATTCAACCTTCACTTTATGCAGAAAAATCATGTTTTTATAAGAAAAAAATTGTAATTACTAATATAATACGTAGAAAGTTTTATGTATTTTGTTATTAATATAATATGGTGTTATTTATTTATTTTTTTTTTACTAAAAAAATTGATTATTAATTTACAATTTTTTTTTAAAATTTTTTAATGTTATTTAGATTATAATTATAATATATTAACTAATATAATATAAATATGTATTTAATATATATACACCAACGCGTGGAAAACTTTTTTTACACTTGCATACAATCAAATACTCCTAATAAGTGTTTGTGGAGATATTTTAAGAATTAACCTATAAAAGTGACATTGTGGTGTTATTTGATTAGATGTTTGTGTACAAGAGTTTTACACTCTTAGTGTATAGAGATTAGTCTCAATAAACATATAATTATATATTGACCAAAATTGAATAAATTATGGGAAGAGGTCGAAACAACCCCTTTATTCAAGTGACTAGTCGGAAGGCATCGACAAAGATTATATTAAAAGCAACTCAAAGAGAAATAGTCTTATTGTTAAATCGGAGCTCATTGCGAGAGTGCTAAATGGACCAAAAAGAATTGACAATTGTTGATGAATTAACATCCTTCGTTTGAGAGGTCCACAATTTTTCGTAGATAGATAAAATAAATTTCACTGAGGTGATGTCAATCGTGTGATGAAAAGTAGAGCTCAACCAACACCACACAAAGTGGGCAAAAGGTCAATCACAAAACATATGTTGAGTTGTTTCGGCAACAGAAGAATAAATGTTACATATAGAGACCGTAACACAACCCCTATTTCTAAGATTCTCATTGGTATGGAGACAATTGGGAAGCGTTCTCCATCAAAGCAAACAGCTAGACAAGTGAATGAAAGAATTCCAAATTAGTATGGCCCCATTAAGAACAAGACCGCCTTGATTGAGGAACTGATAGGCTTCCTTAAGAGTGATAGAACTTGAACTTTGATGCTGCCACCTTCTTTTATCAAGGGTCGAGTCAAGATGAATGCAAACATCCTTCAAATTGCAGGGAGTTTTGGATACATGTGGATTAAGAAATTCGGAAGGAGCCACTTGTCGCCTTGGTAAAATCATTTACCTTAGCTTTAAGATTATTGTGAAGATTAGAAGAAATATCGAGAAGAGAAATCAAATTATGATAAGCCCATAAGTCAGTAAAAAAATTCACCTCTCTACCATCCCAAATTTGCCAAGAAAAGTTGTCCAGCACGAAAGATCATATGTTCTTGATACTAGTCCAAATGGAAAGGAAATATGATAAGTAATAAGAGAACTTTTTACAAAGAAATCTGGTTTTATAGTCCAATGATTATGAGAATTATATAATTCCCAATATAGTTTCAACATAACAACATGATTGATAACCTTTAACGATCTTAAACCTAAACCACCCTTCACATTAGAAATGCAAAGTTTATGCCAAGTCACAATGACCAATTTCCTAATGGAAACCTCGCCATACCAAATAAAGTTACATATGTATTTGTCGACATCTTTAAGGAGACTATTAGGTCATGCATAAACCAGAAAGCTATAGACAAATATACCATGAATGACAAACTTAACAAGTTGAAGTCTCTCAACAATAGAAAGCAAGTAGGCTTTTCAAGCAGCTAGTTTAAATTTGATCTTGTCAACTATAGGCTACAGATAAAAAGACTTGGATTTGCCTTTGAAAACGGGAATGCCAAGATAAATAAACGACAATGAGCCAATTGAGAAACCAAGCAAAGAAGCAAGGAACTCCTAGCGAGTCCTATTGATGGCACTAGGATATAGATTAGTTTTATTAGAATTGACAACTTGACAAAAAATTTCACCATAACATTGGAATAAAGAGAAAAGGTAAATTATGTTATGTGTGCCTTTGCAAAAGATCGTGATATCATCAATATAAAGAACATGAGAGGGAACCTTAGCTCCTCGAGGGCCAGTCTTCAAATTGAGATTTCCATTGTTAACCATATGTGAAATAGCCTGACTAAGAACATCTTCAGCAATACAAAACAACAAAGGATATAAAGGATCTTCTTGTCGCACCCCTCTGGCTACATATCACTTAGACTATCTGAATCACTCAACAATGTCTCCCCCCCATACACACACCCAATAACACCATTTTTTTTTTTATAAACATCCCAACAACACCACGGTAAACCCCACATCTCAGATACAAATCTTTCCCCTCAAACCCCAATCATCAATGTATAATCCCCATTAAACCAATCCATATTTTCATCTTAAACCTGACACCAAACCACATTCTCATCACTTCTACTCCATTGTAAATGTGGAACATTTTCCTCTTAAGTTTCCTTTTCTCAACAATAAATCACTTCCCTAAACTAAGCCACATTTTTATCTTAAATCCAACACCGCCAAACCAAAAAAAATATATGAAAAGAAAATAGATATTAATCAGACAAAACTTAAATCTTCTTCTCTTAAATTCATCTTTTTTTCTTTCAAACTCAAATAAATACCCAAATCTGATATATAAATCTAAAAAAAGAAGAAAAGGATAGAAAACAATAACTAAAATTCATCTTTCTCTACTTTTATTTTTAGGTTTCTTTAGACATCAAAAATCGAGAAAACAACAAAAAAATATCCCAAAAAATCATTCAACATATCATAAGCAAACCTAGAAACACCTTTAACATTGATTTTATTTTTGTTGGTTTTTTTTTCTACTTTTCTAGTCTTTTCATTTTTGAGCTAAAGTTTTGAATTTCTGTAAGATTTTGTTCTAAGATCCATTTTCTCTAACGTTGATATTGGATTTGTTGTTTGTTTTTGTTTTGGGGTAGTGGTGGTGTTGTAAAGAGAAGAAGTTGGAGGATGATGAATGTTTTTCTTCTACAAATTTTTTCATGTCAACCAAAATGTAGGATAGGTGGATAGGTGTAGGAAGAAGATGGATGAGTTGAACACGTTGGATTTGAATTTTCAATTCATTCTCATTTATTTTAATCTCAGACAACTTATTTAATAGTAACACAATCATAATTTAACGTTTTTTTTTATTAAATCGACTGAAATTATCAAAGTGATTAACGAAATCATATTCAAAGAATAAAGATAAAATAAAAATTGATTAAATGATCAAAATACAAAATCCAAAAAAATTAATAATTTAATTAATAATTATTTTTTTCTTAAATAATTATTTATATAAAAAAGTTTATGTCTTTAGTCAATAACCTCTAATATCATTGTTAACAAAGAAAAAAAAAGACTTGTTTATGTTTTCAATTTAATTCATGAGATTACACACAGTACACCGGGTTTCGAAAATATAGTATATATCTAAAATAATGTTATATTTGAAATACAAACTTTAACACAAAAAAATATAAATATAATATTTTGATATTTTATAAAAAACAAATTTATTTCGATAAACATTATTCTCGTAAGAAGCAAATTTAACACAAAAACAGCGGGGAAGGGAAATAGATATGAGATATCCTTTCCAAAACCTTATCCTCTCAGAATCTAACTACTCTCTTTCTTTCTATTTTTCTACTCAAAAATTAAATAAACATCTTGTGCCACTGCCACCTATGTAATAATCCAGATCCATCAACACTTTCACAATATCATATCATCATGACCACAACTACTCTCACACTTCTCAATCCACAATTTCTCCACAAGGTTCTCTCTCTCTCTCTTCTCTATTTCATAAAACAATTTCGAAAAATGTTTTATTTCCAATTAATTCCAACCAATTTTAAGATTTAGTTAACTACTACATAGGACTCAAAAATTTATGTTTCTTAAATGTACACAATTATATTATGTCTATGATTCTAATTTCTATACTATTATTGATTGCAGCATATTAGGCACAACAACATTTATATACTCACCAACAAAATCAATTATGTGAGTGGAGATTTAAAGTCTCAACAATTTCACTTCTTTAACCTTGTACCTATACATGCAACCTTAAAGGGTCCAAAAGGATTTGGTCCTTCTCCAAAGAAAAAGAACAAGACAAAGAATATGAAAAAGAACAATGAAGAAGAAGATGATGAAGAGGAAGAGGAAGAGGAAGAAGAAGAAGAGAGAGAGGAAGGGATCATTCCTGAAGTAGTGACAAACAGAATGATAGGTAGAATGGCATTGTCTGTGGGGGTTCCATTAGGTATTGGGCTTTTGTTTTTCCCATTTTTTTATTATCTTAAGGTTGGTTTGAAAATTGATGTGCCTAATTGGGTTCCTTTTATTGTTTCTTTTATCTTTTTTGGGTCTGCTTTATTGGGAGTGAGTTATGGGATTGTTTCTGCTAGTTGGGATCCTTTGAGGGAAGGTTCACTTTTGGGCTGGACTGAAGCCCAAAAGAATTGGCCTGTTTTTTGGCAATCACTTAGAAGTGGGTCTCGGAAGGATTAGCCCATTGTTTCCTTTTTGCCTATATATATTATTGATTTTGTCACTTGATTATATTAGTTTTTTTCTATGATCAATGTTAATAATTAGTAATTATTAATATTATTAGTATTTTATTTATCAAATCAATCTTATATCTCATCGTTAATTATATTTAGTTAATAATCAACTTATTTTCATGTTTATTTTAGACCATGATGTTGGTAAAAGTCTTAAGATTTAGGTTTCTTTCTTTTTGACAAAAATTTGACTATTGCATTTCATTAAAAATAATATTGTTAATACAATTTGGTACACAATCAAAATATTTGGGAAGAAGACCCAATAATGAGATTATTCAGGTCTCTTCTAGCTTCAGTTGAGATTTAATTCAGTCTTAAGATTACAATAATATTGAAATTTGTGAATAAGAGTTTTACAGTTTATTGTAGTCCTACTTAATTTAAAGGATTAGTCTATGTATTTATGCATAAGACTAAAAATATATTTGAGGACTAGCATGAGAATGAGCAATTTTATTGGCTTGTATGTTGGCAATAAGTTAAATACTTCACCAAAAAGTTTAGCTATTGGTTTGAATTTATTTATTACTTATGACTCCCAAAATTTCTATAGAAATATATTTTTATCTCTAAATTGATACAAAAGTTGAAAGAGATTGATGACCTATCAAGGCATGGTATTGGAGAATGGAAAAGGAAAACACGTGCAATTCTATCTACATTGAACATACACTGACTCATCATGTTTTTATGTTGTATAGGGAGCTGAATTGCTATGTCCTTTTCCTTCACCAAAAAGTATGTTTACATAAGAAGTAAACATTCACAAGTAGCATATATGCTCCTTAGCAAATCAGTCAAATTACTTTTGCATAGGAATTTGCATCAACTTCATTTCTTTTTCTCTAAAGGGTTTAATAGTTCATGGACTGTTTAAATCTTGTCTCACTAAAAATGAAATTGATTTATTGAAGTATTCCTTTTTGTTCATCCAAATGTTCAACAACTAAATAACAAATAAAACTAAACTTAGGTAATTTCTTTATTCAATAAGTTGCACGAATTTCTTTTGATTAATGTTTTTATGACATATGAAATAAAAAGAAACACATACAAACCAAAGTTTCATAAGCCTAATGCCTAGTTGCCTACTAGTACTTATTCCTAGAAAACAGAACATTCATAATTAAGAGTGAAACATTGGTATATATTGTAGTTGCAATTTGGATTAATTTTTTATAAATAAAATGGTAAAAAAAAAAACTCACATACAACTGTGAAATTTTAAATTTATATATAAAATATGATATTCATTTTAATAATATCGATATTTGTCAATAAATTTTAAATTTTGTGAACGATGAAATTTAGATATATATATATATATATATATATATATATATATATATATATATATATATATATATATATATATATATATTCTTGATTAACACGATCAAGTGAAAACCTCTTTAGTTAAAGTAAAACCCCTAACTCTAAGATTATGACACATAGAGATTGAAGTATAATTTTATATTTGGGTTGTTAGAATGTCTCTGTATTCCAAGCATTCTTTGCTTAAAGAGAAGGTTAAACCTCAACACTAGGAATAAAGCAAAAGACAAAAATAACTAGTGTGGGTTAAAGGTAAATCAAAGCACCATATCATCATCATCATCACTTCTATGAATTAGTACCTAAAATTTGCAGCCAATGTTGGCAACCTACAATAGCCGGTAGTACTACTTGTATGCATGTTAATTATTAATACTTAAAGCTTATTGTTTCTTTTTTGGGTAAACTTCTTAGATTGATCCTTAGATTTCCCTCATCTCAAAAGTTTCAGAAGACACCTAGTATTATTTTTTATTTATTAATTTTATATTTAACTTTGTTTAAAAAAAATATGTATTTTCACACACAAATTTACATTCATTTTTTTCTTCATAAGCTTTTTCTATCGAAGTTAATCTTATTCGAGATGCATAAAATATTAAATGTGAATATTTTTTTAGTAAGAATTCAAATTTGAGTTTATCATGTTATAAGAGTTTAACCTCTTCCATTAAATCAAATTCACATTTATTATCTCTAAAAACAAAATTGCATATTGAATTATTTTCATAGACTAACACTTATAATTTTATATGCATGAATTATCCACCTTCTGCTACTTAATTCTTGTATTTCAAGAACTTGTGTTGTATTCAAAATGGATTGAAATCAAATTATACTCAAATTGTATTCAATGACATGATTTTATTATTTGAATAAATTAATTTTTTAATCAATTAACTTTTCTTGTTGATTAATTTTTTAAAATTTTTTTTATATATTATTATTTGATGACTTGTCTTAGAATCAACTCAGTTTTATCTTTATATTGTCTCGTCTTTATTAATTTTATACTTTATGAGAATGTTAAGTTTGATTGAAATTGAGGATTTGAAAAAGTCTAATATTGCTTGGAATGTAAAGGAAGAAAGTCATAAACACTTTAAACTTATCTGGTTTTTTTTCTCTCTTCTACTCTTGTGTTAGTGTTGTGAGATGTATTTCGAATATTTATTTTGATGAGTGAGTGGATTGAGACCATAAATATTTGAGAGAAGTTTATATATTATTCTCTAGTGTTATTCTTTAATTGTCATTTAATAATTGTCGTAGTTTTTTTTTTCTTTTTTAGTTTTGAATTTTTTACGTTATTTTTTTATTATTTAAATTTATTTGTTTTTTTTCCAACAAGTAATTGATTGGATTGAAGGTCAGATTCGATCTAAAAAATATTTGGTATTTATTTTAAGGTCAAATAAAAAACCGTATAACTTAAGATGATTCATTCTTTGTACAACCTATATTATATATATATATATATATTTTGTCCGTAATAAATATTATTAAAAATTCATACACACCATATAAAATTTTAAGTTTAAACTCAACTTGATAATATCATTTTAAAGAATAACATTTATTTGTGAGTTAAACTGAGAATCAATAGTATAATTAAAAAAATCTAATATATATTATAGATACACCGAATTGAGCGAGGGATTTATGCTCTTACTATGAATTACTGTACATGGAACCCTTTTAGCTGTGGTGCAAATTGTTGTTCCTTTGACAAGATTGTTGAAAATCTTCTTTCAATTCCAATTTTGATTTTGAAAACGGTTCAGTATATTCCTTTCATCAATCTCTTCCTAGCTAGCTATCTTTTATCATATATTCCTTTTTTCCACCCTTGCTTTTGCACATTCATGATCTTATATTATTTATAGAAGTATACTAGAATGCATGTAACATTTATTTGCTAGTCAAATAAAGCAAAGTTTCTTGAGAAATGTCTTATTTTTAACTTTTGTCTATTTTAAGATGCAAATTTTTTTCGTTTCTATTCAAAGACCAGTTTCTTATAGATTAATTAAATAAAAAATAATTTTAATTTTATATCTCTAAAAGTGATTTTTCTAAGAATCTATTCAAAAATATTAGAAATTATTTCAAACTTATTATTAGAGATTAAAAAAGTAATTTTAATATTTAATAATTTAGATATTTATAGTTAAAAAATTTAAGTTAATAAAAATCACATTTTTTTTTATAAAATAATATACATTTTTATGAAAAATTACTCAAAATAACTTCTCATAATTTTAAGTATTTCTTAAAATTTTATTTTAAAAAATTTATAGCAAAATGATAAACATACATAAGATGAGTTTTTATGAGAATTTATATAAATCAATTTCTCATTTGAAATTTTTATTTTTAAATTTCGTTAAAAATTTATAACAAAAATTTACCAGTTGCACGCATATAACAATAATTAATAGGGGTAAAAGATTGAGCATATTTATTTTTAGAGAAATGATTAATGTCGTGAGAAACAGTATCACTAGAAGATAAAAAATGACGTGGCACCGGCTTATATATTTCATTTATGTTCTTTTCTCTTGCCTTTTGCTCCCAATTTTTTTTGGTTACAAAATTATCCACTAACAAATGATTTCTTATACTCTTTTGACTCTTTTCAGTTATCTCTCGATTTCTTATGTAACTATGATCTTGGAGTTGAAATGTAAACATATAGATATAACATTATAGCACCATGTGAGTGGTTCAGAGAGAGACACCACCAAATACAACAAATTAAGTGACCAATATCAAATTTTATAAGATTAAATTTTATAATTTGTCAACAGAAAAATCAAATTTTATAAAAGAATAAAAAAAAAAAAAGAGTTTAATTTTTGTGTTTGGAGGAGTCAAGGATTTGACCAGCCAATAAAAAACATTCGTGATACATTCATTCCTGACCTTCTTGTGATATTTATATTTCCAATTCCAAAACACTGAAATAATTTAATTAAAATTAAAAACTGTTTTCACTTGTAGTAGGATGCTTCTAGCTAATTGAATTAATTAATTGTAATCTAGATGTTTTTGTTAAAGAATCTAGATATTTCAACTTATCAACTACGCATGGAATAATTAATATTTTTTAAAATAAAATTAATATTGAAAAATTAATATATTTAATTAAAAATAAAAAATATTATTTTTTTATTTTTTATTTTTTACTCGTATTTCATTTTAAAGTAATATGTAATTGGCTAAGGAAAGTGGGTCGGGTAAAAAAAATATTGAGCTTAAACAAAAATTGATTATGGTTTGATTAGTCTTATCATCAAACTTAGAAGGACCCTTTTGTAATTGAAATTGCATTGTATAAAAAGAAGTTGGTCAAGCTAGAGCCTATATTTTAGAATATCGTAGCCACTAGCCAACATCAATATCTTTCAAATTTGACAAGTAGGAATTGGAAAAACCATCCATCGAGTGAATTGACTAATTGGTTCTTCAAAATATAAATATTGTCAAATTAATTCATGAGTTTTGTATATTTGTAAATATATTATTAAAATTAAAAAATATTAATTAAAATAATTTATTATTAAATTTTTTTATTAAATATTTTGATGTGATACTATAGTTAAATATATGACTTATTAACGTTGAACATATTAATGTTATTTTCTCATGAGCAAACTCGCAAATAAAATTTTTTCATCTCAAAGATAAATTTATGATAAATTATAATTATGCATCGACTAATTATTGAGAAATTAATCTATAAAATATTTAAATTTCATATGAAAATTAGTTAATATTGTAATGACATTAATATAAGATTTGAACAAGTGTAATCATATATTCAATTAACATGCCACGTCATAATCTTTAACGATAAAAATTTAAATATAAATTATTTTGATATTATATGTTGTATAGAACTCCTAAAATTGTATTTGCAATAACGGAATAAAGAGTTAAGTAGTGTGTTTTTCAAAGTTATTATAATATTCTAAGTTTTTTTTCTAGATAATATTGTTATGCTTACACTTAATGAATTGTGGTTTTTCTCATAAATTCTTGAATATATGCCTACAACATCTTAATGGCAAGTGACTGAATCAAGAATGAAACATTTTTCATGAGGTTAGTAGCAATATACATAAAACTTTTCTCTTGTGTTGTTGTCTTGATCAAGTTAACTTTGTATCTGTTTATGTTTCTAATTAACTATATATAGTCCATCTCTAGTTTATTTCTTACTTTGTTGAAATATTCTCATCCTTTGAAAGATCCATGTTTTATATTGGCATTCCTTTATTGATCATTGGTAGGTATGTAAATGATTTCTAATCATACTTTCAATTGTGTATAGTAATCACATATTGAATATTAGTGTGTGGTGTTACTTCAAATAAAAACATTAGATTTGGGTAACATGATTATGAAAGTGTGGAAGTGTGCAACTCCTTTCAAGGTAAGAATCGAATCATCTTTGCCAAAGAGGGAGCATTGATGTGCAAATTTATAATTCAATCTACTCGTATGATTAAATGATTTATCTTTGTGTATTTAACTTCTATTAGGTTGGTCCAACAGCCAAACTATTAAAATAAGGGTTTTAGGTTTTAAAATTAAAGTTTACTTAGTAATGAAAAAACACCTCCAAATTTATAGGATTTATGTTAAAATAATTTTATCGTATGTTTTAAAAATTGTAAATGATGTATGCATTCAATTTTATTTGTGATATATATAACCAATAAATTTTTTTAATTATTTTTGTAAGATTCATAATTTTTATGTTATTATTTCGCATTTAAAAATGTCTAACTTTTGTGGGAAAAAAATTTGTTTTCAAAAGTCACCTTAAACATTTAAATTTGTTAAACCGAGGTAAAAAATCTATTTATTTTGTTCAATTTAAATCTAAGAGACTAGTTAATTTGTTCTTTTCTTTCCACAGCGCGGTCTTCATATGTTTTAGCATCAATAAAATTTTCAATATGCGACATGATATCCAAATTAAAATTTAATTAAGTGATCGACTAATAACTTTTATATTTTTATTGTTAGTATTTTACTTAAGCGGAGATATAATCTACAATCTCTTTATCACTCAACTCCGTACAACTTCACATTTCAACCATTAAGTCAATCTTATATTGTTGAGTTTTTTGTGAGTTATTTAAGCTATAAGTAAAATTAAACAAAAAGAAAATGAAATGAAATAATGCAAAAATATATTTGTTTGATTGACTGTGTATATAAAAATAAAAAATATGTGAGGTATTTATATGCAAAGTTGATCTTACTAGTTAATGCATCTTCGCCTACAAAATCCGCACGACCCTTGCAAACCTTCTTAGAATTGATAAAGACTCATTTAACTTAATTTGATTTGACTAATCTTAATTCGGTCAATAGAGATTCAGTTGTCTAAGGTCGATTGTTTTTTGTGCTCTAACTTCAAATATTGTTAGTGTAAACACTACAAAATACATTAACACCAAGCCTGTCGACACCTCTAACATTGTCTTGCACTTTTACATTCAATACATCTTTGTCTTCTTTATAACATATTGATTTTAACTTTAAGCTAGACCTATTTGTCATTACATTTATACAATATTAATTTATTTTACCTAATTTATTAGCTAAATTGTAGTTTTGGTCCATTTATTATTACAAATTTATATAATTAATCATTTTATTTTAAAAGTTAACAGTTTTGGTAATTTCTTTAGATTTTTGAACTAAAAAATGACAATTTGATATATTTCTAATGATGTGACATACAATTTTATGATATAAAAATATATAGATGCATTAATTATTTATATGTTATTAATTAAATTAAAAACATAAAAAAATTCTAAAGTTGCCACTAAAGTTTATTTTAATAGGAAAACGTTGAGAAACCATTACAAAAAATGATCTTTGAAACTATATTTTAAGATTGCGCAAAAACTTATGTTACCTTTAGAATATTTATGTCTCCTTATTAGTTAAATGCGAACATAATTTTTATAATTGTGATGTTGAAATAAGAGAGTACTTAAAATAGAGCGAGAAAAAAATATTTTTTATTATTATGTTTGACAAAAGTGCAATACGTATCTTCAGGTGAGATAGATAAATCAAAGTTACATAGTTTGACACAAATTGTAGATGTGTTGATTGTTTTTAAAGAAAATTTGTTTTGTTTGTTGATAAAAAAAATTTGTTTTGATAAAAGAAAATGAGTTTTTAATTTGAATAATTTATTTTAAAATGCGAGTTATAAGACTATAAAGTTATACCACTCATATTTCAAAAATTCAAAAATTATAAAGATGTCACATCTAATTTATTCATTTAATAATATTTTTTATTATTTTCGGTTATACAAAATTAATTTTAAAAGTTGATTTCAAATTAATTTATTTATAAAAACGAATTTCAGATTAATTTATTTATAAAAACGAATTTCAGAACTATCAACAACTCAAAAATTATAAAGATATAGCATATGTTAACTTTTAATAAAAAAATTATTTATTTATTATAAGATTTGATATTTGTTAAAAGTTAATTAAACTTAATATTTTAAAAATAAAAGGTTGGACCTATTAAAAAAATTGCTGAAACTACGAAGTTAAAAAAAAGTTGGATTTTAAGTCTAAATTTATTTATAGTATAATTAAAAGAAAGAAGAAAAATAAATATAAAAACAAGGTTTGAAGACACGAGCAGAAGAAAAAACAATAAGTATGACAAACAAGGTTGGATGACTGAAGATAATTCTTTTATTTGTATATATATTATATGTAACAGCAAAAAAAAAAAAATCATATACACAAAAGATTAATATTAGAGAGATTTAGAATATCAGTAGTTTAAATGTGTTTGTATTTTCTTCTTTCTTTATTACTTTATTTCTCTTCTAATTATCACTCTCTCTATTTCTTTATCTTTATTTTATTTTATTTTCAGTCCATAAAATATCAATAAAACTTCTTCTAAGAAGGTTTTCTATTTATACTAAATATTATTTTTTTTTTACTAAATGGAAAAAAACAAAATATAAATTATTTTTTTTATATAAAATATTACTCAATGGAAAAGGATATCTCAACAACTATAAATTTTTTTTTATATATAATTTTCTGCTGTCCAAAATATGAATTTGAATGAGAAGACATTATATAGTTTAAAATTTGATAACAAACATAAAATTAAAAATTAAATATGTTACCCATTTTAAAAAAAAAATTTAATTAGTTGTAAAAAATTGAAATATTACATTAATAAAATAAAATTAATACCATTTTGCTGTCCATTATCCGTGCTTGTGCAAAAAGAGTTTGTATCGTATTAATTATCAAACAACGATGACATATTATGTGAATCTGCATGAGAATTTATGTGGACATCGTATGAGTGAGATATCATATGAATATGTGTCTATACAAAAAGCATTTCTATTATTTTATATTTGATAATTTTTATGATTAAAATATGATAAAACAAATAAATTAATATCACTGTCTCGATAACAAATCTCATCCAAAACATATCAAACTCAATCATAAAATGTCACGCATAGTAAAAATTTGGATTCATTATCGGAATAACCACATGTGATTATCGAGAATTAAAATTGTTTTAGATAGGTTGATTTTTCTAACTCAATTAAAATTCTAATTCTTTTATTATACAATAAATTACCTAATCGTCTCAAGCAAATTAGAAAAAAATTCATTTACAATTTTTGTTATTAATTAATACTATCTAGTTGATGATATAAATTAATGTTGTATATTGTGTAGTTATTTTAAATTGTTCAATGTATATAAAATATATTTAATGTTAACTTTTCATATATCAAACTGAATTAATACTTACACAATAATTGATCAATTAGCCAAAATAAAGTGTCCCAAAACAAATAAGTTTTTCAATTTTCGATATATATATTTTTAATTATATTATTTAATTAATACTATTTATAACATTTTGAATGCAATATTTATTATATTTAATATTTTTAATATTTATGACATTGATAATACATAATTTGATAAAAGTAGTATTTTTCTTATTATGTGTACAATGATAAAATAATTCAATTATTTTGAGATGAAAAAAATAGTATTAATAAAAATAGATTTGGAAAAAGTGTAATAAATGTCTCTAGTAATTTATATGCATATAAACTTACATTTAAGAATAAAAAAATTATCAATATATACTTATAATTGAGAAGGGATGAAGTAAAAGAAAAAGAGAATGATATTTTTACTAAAATATCATTACTATTAATATAAAATAAAAAAAATGTTAAATAGAAAGTGATGCATATAATATCATTTATCTCACTTTGACATGAATGAATACATCCAAACAAAATCATTTTAGATTCAACTTATTTTTATACTAAACTAATTCTTTCAAAATCAATTTTTATCACATTTGAATCTAAACAAATTCTACAATGAACTATATTTAAAAATTATTCAAAACTCTAACGAAAATTTTCAACACTTTTCATAAATATAAATTAACAACTCTCTATTTTTACGTATGAGATAATGATCTAATTAATATCCATTCGACGAATTAATTTTAAATAAATCATTCATCTTTCTTTTATTTAATAATCTTAGATGAAATCATTATCTCAAAATCAAAAACAAAAACACTATTTAAAAAAATATGATCATTAGAATTTTAATAAAATCAAAATCAATAAATTTTTGATAACCAGAAAACCAAATAGACAACTCAGATAACCCAGTATGTAGGCCCCACTGAAATATTGTTTTTTGTTGATAAAAACATTTTCCGTCACACTTAACGTCCCATTGCCTCCCCTTGTTTTCCATATAAATACAACAACCTCAATCAACCATTGTTTCTCTATCTTTTTCCCTCTAACCGTCAATTTCTCGTTTCAAAATATCGTCTCGGCAACATTCCCCATTCTAGAGACAAAGTGTTTGTTTCTTGTTGGAGTATCATTTCCATGTGAATGAATCCATAATTTGTGCTTGTATTAGGAACTTTATTGTTGTTGTTATTTGTAATTTGTACAAACTACAAGCAAGCAAGCATTATGGTTGTTGGAGTGATTTCCGAGCATAGAAATAACGACAACAATTCCTATAACACATTCTTAGCACTTCTCCTCAATTGTGGTTTCAAAGTTTCTATATAAACATCTTTTCAATATGAAGTTGAGATACGGAAGAGACGTCAAGAGGAGACAAACCTAGAACAACAAGATTCTTTGCTCTTTGGTAAAGTCATTTCCCAATAGTCACTATAGTATTCATACCACTCTTTTTTTTTCACTAATCAATTTGCAATATCATTTCTCTTATGAATTTGTAATATTATAAAAAAAATTTTAAAATATTTGTAACGTATTTTTCAATGTGATTTTTCTACTTTCGATGTGATGTGAAACTAAATATAGTTTAATTTTTCTAAAATAGCGATATTCTATTAAGTTTATTATTAATTCGAACATACAGTTCGTTGTTCGTTGTTTTTCTTCGGTGTTTTGTATTATTTTGTTTAATTAATTAATAATAAGAGGTAATTTGATTCTCTATGATAAGAACACTATACAACTTGTTTTTGGGATGGAGATTGATTGTGAGTGTGATTTACTGATTTTGATTTACACAAAAGATAAAAAGAGAATCAGAAATTTGTGTCAGAAAATTTGGTCTCGGACACGCTTTGTATTTTTTAGTTTTTTTATTTTCGATTTTTTGTACTATAAATAATCATTATTACTTACATGACATGATAGTAATAGCCATAGCTCCATCGTTCTTATTCTAACGAGAATGAATGAATCAGAATTTTAATTATTCTTTTTTTTTCTTTTATTTTATTTGTCTGTTATTGTTGCTTCAATGGTTTTTTTCCTTTTCGTTTTTTTAAGCTCAGGACCATTTGTTTATTACTTACTTGAAACTGTTTCTTTTTTTATTTAAAAAAATGAAAAAATAAAAAAAAAAAAGAATTTTCCTTTGTTGCATGAACTTATTTCCTAGTACTTGTTTTATTATTGTTTAAAAATGATTTGAATATCACTATTTTTTTGAGTTATTTGATTTGTTTATATTTAAAAAGCAAATGGTAGATTGATATGGTTGATTTCCAAAAGAGTAGTTATTTATTTGATTAAAATAATGAATAAATGGTATTGCATGGGTTTTGTTATTAATGTTTGTTGATTTTGCAGAGGAGTGAAGATGTTTGAATGCATAAGATGTAGAAAGCAAGCGGCGGAAGATGAGGCTGAAGAAGTCCGTCAGAGTGGCACGCCGACCACAAAAGAAGCCGTCAAAAGCCTGACTGCTCAGGTTCTCTCTCTACCAATTTTTGCTTTTTGCTTTTTGCTTTTTGCTTTTAGCTTTTTGCAGCTTCTTATTTCTACCTGCATCATCAAAACAAAATTATACCAGGGTCCTCCAATTGTGGGGACCACCCTTCAAATCTTCTGTGTTTTTATCTCCATATATATATATATATACTCTCTGCATGGCCTTGAGTTTATGTAGCTGAGTATGACATTTATTATAGACATTCGATGATAGTTTCAAAAATAAAAATTAAATAATATTAATATTGGTGTTGTGCAAAGTTGTTAAATATTATATATCAATCTTATGTTACAAAAATGCAATTTTTTTTTTTAATTTTATATTTCAAATTTTTTGGTGTATGAGTAAGGATTTTATGTGTATGAATAATGAAAGTTTTCTTTCCAATTGTCAATGTGAGTGAGTATACGAATAAATAAATATTAATCAACTATTTACATGAATCTTAATTGAGGAGAAATGAATCTCAATTATTTATTGAAACTATGTTTTTTTTTTTTTTATATAATAGTTGAACTAAATTTTCAAAAGTTGTGGTTAAGGATCTGATTTATTTTATTTGATATAAATATAAAATGTGTGACACACACGAGTACACTAGTTATCTAGGAACTAGGAAGAGGTGGATTTGGTTTTAGGATGACGTAAATGTGTTGTACAGTGTTTTGGACACTTTTTGTTATTGACGGATGGTCCACTTCATAACTTGGATTGGTCCATTTAATTAATTTTATATTTATATGCATGTGGTGATGATGTGACTAACATCATCATCAACCAATCAAGTCGGTTCTAATGGCTTATTCTTTCTTTGGAGTTATGAATTGTGGAACCAACTTGTCTAGTAGTTTCGCAGTACCTTTTTTTGGCCAATTATAATTGCATATGAAAATGTAGCAAGGTGGTTTTAATCAAAATTTATATTAGTGACAACATGCAATGCAAATAGTACCTTTTTTTTCTGTAAATTTTACACTAATATGATAAAATGTAATTAACATTTACTCTCTAACATACCTAGATTGTTATTTCTTCATTGCCTTACTTACCATTTTAATTTCTCTTTGTTTTAATGAATTGTTTGATTTCAAAACATGTTTCACATTCATCGGTTTAGTTAATGTTTCACAAAGATGCCTAGCAAAAAATGGAATGACATATTCGTACCTTGGTGTGTGGCCCATCCTTGAATTCTTGTCGCCCAACTGTTTTTTCAAAAGTGTTTTATAATTAAATATATGAATTTAGTTGACATTAACATGTCTCTGGTACATATTTTAAGTTTAAATTTTAATTATTTTTAAATTTAAATAAAATTTATACTTAAAATTTACACTCTTCAATTTTAATTGAACAAATTTAATTATTTTTAATTTATCAAACTGTGTTGTAGTTAGAGGTTATCCTGGTCCTATATATATGTCATGCAAATTATATTGATTGATACTATTTATTATGACAGAAAAAGTATACTGATATTTATTAGTAACAATTTTATTTACATCTTTCGCCATGAGTCTAGTTGAAGCATTGATTGTAAGGTGGTTCAAGTTTTTGAGAAAAAGTCCTATCTTTGTTAAAGAATAGTATTGCCATATAAATAGAAAACACATGGATTTCACTCAAATTTTATGACGAGTCTATTTTTGTTGTCATTATAAATGCTTATTAGCGACCTTTTGATCTTCATGCTATTCCTTGTCAGCAAATGTTGCATGCAATTCTGAACAAGACACTTAACTTTTTTAAAAGATGGAAGAAACTTTGATTTAATTATCTTACAAAATGATGCCTATTGCAACTAGTTTGAACCAAATGTTTCTGATTTATACATGAATATGTTGACAATTCATATTTGGATAGATGTTGTTGGAGTTTTCTACAAATAGGAAATGCTTTCCATTGAAGGCACATAGTTGATAGTATAGGATATGTATGAGGTACCTAAAATGTTGTTTTCATCCACTTGTATCTCCAAGTACATTCTCCACCAACCTAGCTGTAAAGTTAATGCACTATGCTTCTAAAATGACACAAGCTTGAAAAACTTTAGACTCCATCTAGTCTTTCCTTGTATGTGTGACATTTCACAAACTCTTCTGCTATTATGATTTGACCAAATCCATGTGGATATCTTCATATTAATTAGCTTATATTTTAATTTCACTTTTGCAATCAACTATATGGCTTCAAGAAATGGTACATTTAATTGCTTTCTTTGTATTTTCTTCTTCTAGTAACTTTAGAATTGAATCAATTGATTCTCCATCTATACCTTTTTGTCCATCAATAGTTCATCATTGAACTAAGCAATCATATTGAGTTTTTAAATGGAAAGGGTGATCTAATCTTTAGATTTTATGGTCAAAATCCACACATAGATGCAGAATATGTGTAACTTGGTATTCAAGAATCCTCATTTTCCATGTCATTATATTTAGATTTCCATTAAGAGTTTTAAATTTCTAATGCATTGATGTTAATAACTTAAATGTCTATTTTTTGTGCACATGCAGATAAAGGATATAGTGCTGAAGTTTTCAGGTGCATACAAGCAATGCAAACCCTCCTCCTGCACAGGAACTAGTTCCTACAGAAAAGGACTGAGATCATCATATGCTGATTCTGAAGATAACTCAGAAGGGGTTCAATACCCTTATATGGGAGGTGTAAGCTCAGGTTCAACTCCTCCTTGTGACTTACGTGCAAATTTCACTGGTGGAAGAACAGAACAAAGATTCACAGGCTCAACCAGTGGTGTCCAAACCCCTACTACAGTGCATGAGCCAGTAGTGCCAGAACCTGAAGCTGTGGTGGAGGAAGAGGAAGAAAAAGAAGAAACCAAAGTTTGGGTGGCACAGGTTGAGCCAGGGGTTGACATAACCTTTGTGTCTCTTCCAAATGGTGGAAATGATCTCAGAAGAATTCGCTTCAAGTATGTTAAGAATTTACTGTAGGCTTTTGTTTTCCTTTACTAGTTTTTAGTTTAACTCTTAAAATTCTAACTCTAAAAGAAATGATAAGTATTTAGTAATGGTAGATCTTATTTATTGGTCCTTGACATATGTTTCATAGCAATATTGACCCATTTAGATTGACTTATCTGAACTATTTTACTGGTGTAAAACATTTTTGAGACTATTTGCAGAGTTTATAGAAATAACATATGACATGTCATAAGCTATATTTAGCTTATTTCCATTAGCTCTCTAAGATAAGTTATGCAAACAACTTATAACTTAAATGAAAACAGTAACTTTATTTTAACTTATGACATGTTATATATTTTGCTCATTTCCATTAGCTCTATAAGATAATTCATGAAAACAGTTTATAACTTGAAAACAGTTTAACTTGATTTTATCTTTTGTTATAGAAATAACTTATACAAACATTTATATGACAAATGCTTAAATAAGATGCTTATCGAAACATGATGTTCTAAGTTGTGAAAGAAGAGAAATAACTTATACATAAACATTTATATAATAAGCTCTTATGCGATAGGCGCTTAAATAAGTTGTTTATCCAAAAAAGATGTCCTAAGTTATGAAAGAATATGTACCTTTTTTTGCCTTAATGTCATACAAACTAGATCATAATTTAGTTGTTGATAAACTTTAATATCTTAAAGGAACAATGACTGAAAATATTTATTGCTTAACATTTCATTTTGAAGCCGAGAAATGTTTGACAAGTGGCAAGCTCAAGTGTGGTGGGGTGAGAACTATGACAGGATCAGAGAGCTTTACAATGTGCAGAAATTCAACCAAACAGCTCTTAACACTCCTCCAGCATCTGAGGATGAGGTAAACTACAATTTCTACATTCATATGATATCAAGACTCAAGAGACTCTATTATTACATTTACTGCTTTTGTTTTCTACTTACGTTGTTGTCTTTGAACAGCAAAGAGATTCTTCTCACTCAAGGCAACAATCTGGACAAGATAGTCCTGTGGCTGCTTGGTTGAACAATTATTCAACACAGAGGAATCAGTACTATAATCAACCTTCTGAAATGACTATGTATCAAGGAAACAATGTCCAAAACATGCATGCAGCTGGGTCATCAAGGACTTTTTCTAGAGATGAGCTTTCCTTCAGCAATTTCAGTGAAGTTGAGTCAGAATGGGTTGAACAAGATGAGCCTGGAGTGTTTGTTACGATCAGGCAGTTTCCTGATGGGAACAAGGAGCTTCGCCGCGTCAGATTCAGGTAACTCATTATACTTATTCCATGTCAAAAAACATTTTTCTGATGATCCTAGGAATATATAGTGAAATTATGAAATAGTTACATCCTAGATTGTCTGTAACATGTTGGCTTGTTGGTAAATTTCATTAAAACTTTCAACTTTGTAGTTAGAACTTAAGAGGGTTTGTCTTGGCGCAACAATAACGTTGTTGTCTTGTGATCTAGAGGTCATGAGTTCAAATTCAAAAAGCGGACTCTTCGTCCGCTTGTACGGTTAAGTGTGTGTACATCTACCCTTTCCAGACTCTACCTGGTTGGAGTCTCGTGCACTAGACCGCCCTTTTCAACTTGCGAATTAAGAAAAAAAAATTATTTTGAAGATTGTTATTTGGTAGGCTTTGTATTGACAGATTCAGAACTCTTTTTGCAGCCGACAGAGGTTTGGAGATGAAGCTGCAAGGAAATGGTGGGAAGAGAACAGAGAGAGAATTCAAGCTCAATACCTATGAAGCTATGTTCTAAGCTGGTTGGACTCTCCAAATTTGTTTCATAAAAATTGCATGCATTGTTGTCAACTCCAGTTTCTGGAGTAGAGTCTTATACATAAAACTGCATTTTATATCATTGGTGAATATGGTTTCATAGCTTAATAAGTTTTGGGGTTGGATTTATTTATTGGGATGTTTAATATTTTCATTTTATATATATTATATATATATGTACTTGGATAAATTTTCAGCCTCCTCTTTTGTATGATATTGTTTCTCATGGGATGCTATTGTGGTCATGGTTGTTAATAAATTTATCATTTGCTACATTTGTTTACTTTTTTGAGGTCAATTGGATTTTTTTTATCATATAATTCACATGACTTTGAAGTCTTTGAAGTTTCAGGTTCGAATCCGAAATAAGACATCTAACCTAAGTTTTAAGTACAATTGAATTTTGTCCTTTTACTTGCTTAAAACTGAAAACACTTTTTTGATGAATTTATAACACAATGTCACAAAATTGTTATTTTTTTTATTGAATTTTGTCCTTTTACTTGCTTAAAACTGAAAACACTTTTTTTGATGAATTTATAACACAATGTCACAAAATTGTTATTTTTTTATTCAAAAATGATTTAGAAATAGTTATGACTAATATTGAAAAAAATTTAAGTCTAGAAGAGTTTATAAAGAATGGTATGTTTACTTATAAGTGGATTTTGTGTGAATGAAGTAAATCCAACAAAGTGGATGTGTTCTATTCAAAAGCTTAAAAATAGGTACACCGGATAGGTTTTTAAAAAATTAGAGTTTACAACACCCACCCACACTTAACGATGCTTATAGAAAAGAAGCCAAATTTGATGGTTGAACCTATTATACTCAAGTTATGAATAAATTGAACTCGACATCAATAATCTAGTAGTAAAAGGATTAATTAATACTATCATCAATAATAGTTTTTTACCCACATCATCAATGATAGTTGACATGATAAAAAAACTAACGTAGTAATTGAATCAATAGAAAGTAATATTAGCATGAAAATGTAAGAATCTATTAAAAGATTTTGTATAAATACCCAATCATTTATTTAAAATTGTAGGAATTGTATATCAACATAGTCTCTCGCATTCCAAAATAATATTGAAATTGAAAAAGGTTCATCAAGTTTGTTCAAATATTTAAATTTATTAATAAATGTACCCATGATATTATTCTTTAATTTCAATATCATCATCCACATTATCAATATTAAATATCAATGAAAAGATAAATTTGATTGAAATTTTATAATTTTAAAAATCATTTTGAGATATCCAACAATACGAGAGTATATTGATACACTACTACAAATTTAAGGGCCAATTTTGATATTCTCTGCATTTCAAAATAAATGTCATCATAGAAAAGCAAAATGTCAAAAAATATGTATCATTCAATAGAAAAAATATCTGGCAATAATCAAGTGAGAACAATTAATTATTAATATGAGAATGATAGGTTAAATCAATTAACATGGGGGCAATGGCTCAAGTAATGAATGAATGAGGATAGATTCTTCAATTCATGACCCCATGGAAATGACTTCTAAAATGGAACTTGATAGTAAATTAAAACCATCATCAATAACAATAGACATGGTAATTAAAAAAACTAAATGTAGCAGTTATATATAGAATCAATCAATAGAATCAGAGGAAACTAGCATAAAAATGTAAGAAACTATTCAAAAGTACTTTCTCGTCCCAAAATGAGTATTGTTTCAGCATTTAAAATTGATTTTAATTAAATTAATTTGAGTTAAAGTGAACTCAACCAAAAGTGAATTGAATGATGGTTACCAAAATCACGAATTAATTAGTATACGAACTTTTTGAGATGAAAAAAATGTATTAATTGGTTGGTAGATTAAAAAATTGTTAAATTTGTTTTAAAAATTGTACTAACACACAGTATGAATTTGCGAATTTCCAGTATGAATAGACCAATTTTACTTAAATTTTAAAAGAGGTTTGATTTTTCAAACTTAATTAAAAAAATTCCTATTTTTTCCACTCTTCTTCAATATATTTCAAACTAATGTTTACTCTTATCAGACTTAAACAAACAATTATCTTCAATTATCTTGTTCTTGCTTTAAACTTATACGAACTTTATCTTCACTATCACTATGAACGGCCTGCAAGTTGCAAATTACTGAGTCTCAAATACTGGTATAATTTACTTAATTTAATTTGATACTAATTTATAAGTATAAAATTTTATGGCAGTTTTATATATTTTTACTTTATAATTAAATTCAAAGTTTAAATTATTAATAAATTTATAAAAATCATAAAAATATATGTTTTTCATATATTAATTTTAATATTATTTTAATATAAGATAAATTCAATAAATTTACTTATCGAATTTATGTAGACAAAATAAATTTATTTAAAAACTCGAATTATGAACTGAACGTAATTTATATTTGATTATTAAAAAATTGATCAGCATCAAACATTATTTGTAAAATTTGGACTAAACTTGTTTTTGAATGTGTAAATTGTCAAAATGGATATTAACACGAGTGTATATTTATATATATATTTTATGTAGATTTATTTCCACATTTATCATTTTATTTTTTTTAAGGGTATTTTTTCTTTTATTAATACAACAACTTAGATTGTCCCACTATATTCTCATAAATAAAATTATCCTACTAAGTATGATAGATTCCACGGATCAAAGGACCTCACATCATTCTATTCTATCAAGCTGCAAATATCTTTTTAACTCATTAATCTCTAGAATGAGACATATTCAAAAAATTATGGAACAGAGAGTCGGAAAAAATTCATGATAAATTTTTCATAAGATTAAATGACAATAATTACTTTTGCAAAACAACAAACAAAATAGTTATGCGCGGATACCGACAATCGGACACTAACATGTTCCTTTGATATTAAAAGAATAAATTTAGTTTACTATCTTTTAAACAAATTTAGTTTAATGATGGATAAATTAAAAGAATAAAATATTACACTAAAATTTGATATTATTTTATATACAGTAAAGCTATTTTTAAAATTTTAGTTATTTAAAATAATTTAAATAAAAGATAAAATTAGAATAAAAAACTCACAAAAATTTGATGTTACATTCATTTCTATATGGATATAAATATAATTTATATAACATAAGTAATATATATATAATAGATTGTATATGTGAGTGTTTGTTGTTTCATGAAAAATTAGCATAACCTATATGCATATGTGTCTCCATTCTCACCACATGGCAAAATCACCTAAATTGAATTTTAACCATTTTTTTTTACTAAAATGCTACTTCAACTTTCTCTTAAATGTTTCATTCATAATCATATCTTGCAAGTCTTTTCACATATCCAAATAATAAAATTATAAGTAGATGTACCCAAAAAAAAAAAAATACAAGTAGGGAATACTTGTATAATGTTTACATAAATTCATGTATTTATTATCTTTTGTCTTTAATTACTTTTTGTTAATTTATTAAAAAAAGGGGCACGTCCTCATGGTTCGTTAAAATAAGGGGTAAGGAAAAATGGACTTTATTTATCTTTTGATTTTTACAGAAAGTGAATGTATCAAAAACAAACAAAAGAAATGGGTCTTTAGACTTTAGAGATTTGTCTATAACACATAACCAGAAATAGAGAAAGGGCAGTCTTCGACACCAAACCAGAAACAGCGGCAGGGGAGTCTAATTCCTTTTAGTAAAGAGGGCAAAGTTGAGGAATTATTTCTTAAGAATGAATTTGAACTAAACGTGAAAGCTAGAGAATGTCACTTCAACTAGAATCCACTTCCAGCATCATTTTCTTAACTGAAATAAAAAGCATTCTAAAATTTACATTTGTGATCGTTTGCGTTGATGGACCTAAAGCCAAATATTGTATTGTATAAGGAAAAGTTGAATCAACAGAACTTAATATATTTGATTAAAATTTTAGACCAAATACATCTATTCATATTAATTAAACTTTCTCTCTATTTTTATTAATTAAACTTTTCTTATATATAGGAGGACCTGTCATATTCACGTTCAAAGCTGCTTCTAAATTCTACAACCAAATCTCACCGTTCTTTAGCCATTTCGACACCACGATGGGTTTTTCATTTTTTGTTTAAGCTGGAAATTTATTTGCCTTGCAATATATTTTGTCTTAACATTTGATTTCCAAAAAATGTGTATAGCTAATCAAAAGACCGTTTTAACTAGAATTCGAGTTCGAATTCCTCCTTGACAAAAACACATTTAATCACCCAATTGAGCCTAACCACTTGGCTAGCTTGCGATATTTGATTATCAACCTTCTTCGATATAATATTCTATAAATTCAACAAAAATAATAGTATTATTTCATAATGAGTCATTGATAATGGCAAAGGGTTGAGGTGCGATGTATTTAACAAATAATACATAAAGACAAGGTAGAACAAAAAATTGCATCATTTGCCTTGAACGATAATCTAATAATAAGGGAGGAAATCGATCGAAGGACAACTTAATAATAATAATAATAATAAACTATCAAACCACAGTAATAAGAACCACCAGCCTTCACATTATTAAAAACATACACAATCCGATCATCGAGGACGGTTGTTATAATTAAGAAAACCTGGACAATGATTTATTAACGCCACTGACATCATAGAAGTTCATAGGCTAAGATATACATACTTATTAATAGGCATCAGCTCATACGTGTTTGTCCCACAACAGGTATGAAACGATTACCAATAACAACGAAGCAATACTAGTTTTTGTAGCAAACAAAATACGACCAAAACACATTCTTATTGTTTGTACCCTGAGATTTGCAATATTGAGCTCATACTTCTCATCCGGCAACTTTTCTTGTGAAGGTTCTTCCAGTTGGAATCTGTGGGGCAGGCCTGAGCATGAAGTTTGGAGGATCGGAACTCCAATTGACTCCGGCCTTCATTGGAGGAGGACGGGGTTGCCCCATGGATTGTCTTCGAGTACCAACAGACATATTGGCCAACCTCTCAGCTGTTTCTGAAACTCCTCGTGCAGCTCTTCCTTTGTTTATAGAAGCTGCCAACACAACTTCCCATAAATAAAAACACTTCCCAAAGTTCCAAAAAACTTCTTAACTAATTCATGTGATTATTTAAACTTCGTTCATAAAATTTCATAGGCATGTTAATTGTGTTTATTAACATGCACCAGAGAAGATAGTTCAATGAACTCTCTGAACCATCTTGATTCATATTCACTAGGTGTAAATATGTTCAGGGGTGGCAATTAAAAAGACGGATATCAGCAGGAGAGTTTTGTGCAGAAAGATTGATCAGGATTGGAGGATTTGTAGATGAAAGATGAGCCAACAATATGACTCTGCAGAACACTGTTTTTCATTCCTTTCTAAAATTTTGGTTCCCTCTAATTATTTAATTGACTGCTAGAAAGGAATTTACTCCTTTCCATTGAGAAATTACACGGCTCCTTTTATATTCCTATTCTTCTATTGTTCAGAATTTTCCAGAATTCTTCTATGAAAGGCCAATACTATAAAACACTATCCAGTACAATAATTAAACAATAAATCACAACATAAAGCTTACTTGGACTGTCCTTTCCTGGCTGTTGATACTTCGATTGTGTAGTAGTCTTCATTGGTTTTTCATTCTTAATTCCATCCTTCAAAAGAATCAGAGAAATTATTGTGACACAGATAAATTTAAGAAACGAAATTACAAGGAAAAAAAATCTAGCAGGAAATAGGATCTCAGATTAAAAACACAATTTGATTTTTTGACATCACGAGGTAAACAAAATGTGTGCATGAACATGGGCTTGTCAGTAAGGATGTGGCAAAAATAGCTCACCTGATTTATCATTTCCAGTTTCCGTTGCACACCTGCGTCATTCATGAGAAATCAGACATTTGAAGTATGAAACTAAGTATGCCACGAATCAAAGAAGACACGATTATGATATGCATAAAGCCAAATTGGAAAAGGCTTCATGATCAAAGTTTACATCATTCAAAAAAAAGCCCCTTATCTCTCCAACAATTATATTCCTCCACAAACCCAAACCACCTTACCACTCCTACTACCTTGATGGAATTAATTTATGATGCATGCATTCATAGAACTAATCAAAAAATATAAAAAACAATGGGATCACCTGAATAAGGCTGTACTTTTGGGGATGAAAAATAATTGGTAAGCTTTGAATTGGGTAAAGCACCAGGATATCTCTTGATCCCCTGCTGATCCAGTGCTCCCCTAGTTGCAGCTGGAAAAAAAGCAAAAAAAAGACAATTACAATCTCCACACAACTGAACAATAACCATGTCCACAACTAACAATAGTAATTAAATGATTCAAACCAGGTGGAGGAGTTCTCGCTACTGCTCTGGAGCGAAGGGACGGTGGAATGTAAAAGCAACTCTACAACAGATAAAGAAGTGTATTGAGTAAAACAGCTAATAAAAAAGGTATTCAGAAAAGATAGACAACAAAACATGAATCAGTTAAAAGACTACCTGGAAGAAAGGATGTTGAAGGGCCTCTGATGCTGTTGGCCTCTTGCAGGGATCCCACAAGCAAAGTGACTGGCATTAATAGCAAACAGGAGAAAAGAGAAAAGTTAAACACACCATTAGTTGATACAAGGTTTAAAAGGCTAAGCCACAAAATAACTGCTCACTTGGATAAGGCTGATTGCACTATCACTTGCAGATGGGACCAACGCAGAAAGATTTACGCCAGCAAGCTGTGGATAGCAATGTGTAGAAAATGTTCAGTGTTAAATAGAACGTTAATATTGTCTCACTGGAAAATACGAAGCTAACTACACAAGTAAATAGCATTGCAGAAGCTAACTACCAAAAACAACAGTGTAAAGAATCTTGACCTGTGGAAAATGATAATTAATATCCCTTGCAAGTTTGAGTCCGTCGGCCCATGATTCAGTGGTTGGAGTGCCTATCACACCGCATATTTTGAAGATCTCATCTGCCTCACTGCATGAGTCACAATGAAGGAACATGTTCATTTCCAACATTCAGGTGTTACATCATTGCTTTAGAGCAAGATTCTACTTAAGAGCATATGAAGAACGTAATTTTGCAACCATGTTTTTTTAGTAGGAAGAGTGATTAGCGCACCATAAGTGATTATCATACACTTCTCCTTAATAAATATTGTTTGTTCAACTAAAAAGGATAAAACTTCGATTATTCTGCATATCTTGTTTTCTCAAAAAAACAAATCAAAACAAGTAACATAATTTTATAAAAACATTTTAAAATAATCCAAAAAACAATTTCTAAAAGGAAAAACCCATCATTTGGGAAGTTGTGAGAGTGTGATAGTGAGACCAATACCTGGCACCTGGAAAAAGAGGTCGGAGAGAAAACAGCTCAGCCATTATAGCACCCATTGCCCACATGTCTAGAAGAGAAAAACAAAATTAATAGATAAAATGGTAGCACAGTACTCATCATCATTGCTGCAAGAAACAAATTATCAATAGATAACATCAGACACTTACCAACTTTAGAGCTGTAGATGTAAGACTGGAGCAGAACTTCAGGAGCACGATACCTAATCATAGGCCATCAACATGTTACTTGATAGTTGTTACCCAACACAGAAGGTGATACATATATTGCAAGTCAAAGGTGCGTACCATCGTGTGGAGACATACTCAGTGTAGGGTGGTTGTGAACTGATCTCTCTGGCTAGGCCAAAATCAGCGATTTTGATAATATCCTTAGTAACCAGCAAGTTTTCTGCAAGGGCATTAAGTCAAAAAATATACCTTCAGTCAAAAAAGAAAAACATTTTTTAACAAAGATAAACAAAAAATATCTTTTATATCACGATCAATACCCCAGTTAGTTCTATACATATGACTGGCAATGACTGAGAACAAGCAAAAATCTCCTAATTTTTTTCTCACAATAGGGGATTAAGGTCTTTAGGCAGCCAGAAGTACAAAAGACGTGAAAACCACTTCTGACAGAATTGGTAATCAAGGAATGATATGGTAAGCAACTCAAGCATTACAAGCTGAAGCTACATATAATATAAAAGACATTTCAAAAGCATACAATATCGGGACTGTATCAAAATCATGAATAAGTACCCGGTTTAAGGTCACGGTGGAAGTAACCACGCTGATGCATGTAAGCAAGACCTTGGAAAACTTGAAAACACCAGTTTCTAATTTCACCTTCAGAAAACAGTTTTTCCCTGTTTTTCATAAGTTGGTAAAGGTTGCATTCCTGTGTCACCCAACAATAGACAGCAATTAATGTATTAGAACTTTTGTACCGGCCAATTCAGCCCTCCACCAAAAAGCTTAGCCACTTACCATGTACTCGAAAACAAAGTACAGAATGTCACTTTCTCGAATAACTTCCTTCAGTTTCACGATATTTGGGTGGTTCATTTTACGTAAAGACTGCCAACAAGGGAAACTAGAGATCAGAGACTAAATACAAAAGAATCTAATAATACATGACAAATAAGACTCTAGAAATACAATCTAATAATACATGACAAATAAGGCTCTAGAAATACAAGTATGATGTAGCACCTTGACTTCTCTCAGGTTTACACACTCCTCCCAAGAGTAATATTTTTTCTTCATTTTCTTGATTGCAACCTGCAATTTTGCAACTGATTAGGACAAAATGTGACATCAAATAGGGCACGCCTTCATCAAACCAGTAAAGCATACTTACTACTTCACCAGTTTGCTTACTAATAGCTCTCCAGACACTCCCAAATGTTCCATCACCGACTTCCTTGATTAATTTATACCTGTCATTTCAAGGAAAAATATTAAAATAGTCAACAATAAATGAGGAAAATAGAAATTTCTTCAGAAAAATATTCACCTCTCCATTTTCCCGCAGAATACAAAGCAACACTTCCTTTATTCAACAAATGTAAACAAAAACAAGATAAATAGCATTTATCTCTTGCAGATGATACTCTCTGTATAAAAATTAACAAGTTTCTGCTGGTCCAAAAAAATCCACCATCAATTTTCTGTCATGTCAGAAGAGGGCATAGAAACAGAAACGTTCTGATGGAAGGGGTGCACAGCTTTATTTAGTAATAGACCCACGGCTTTGTTATGGTTGGAGGACAAAGGTGGTAGAAATGAACAAGTACAGAGATCATACTGACACTCTCAGGTCCCACCAAACTGATGGATCATTGCAATAGCATTAATCATTTAGATAAAACCACTGTGACCCAATACTTCAGGACTGAAATAACACATCTACTTCATCTAATCTAATATATAATTCATTTCAGAACCTTCAGATAACTGATGCATTGTCACCAATACCCATCAAGAGCAAAAAGAAGACAATTTCCAATGACTACAGTCTGTACTGATTCAACGCAAATGTTTCACTCAAAGATGCAGGCAGAATCCAATATTCAGTCACCAGACTATACTTAAGCCCTGCAAAGAAAACATAAGCTGAGTTAAATTTTAGCAAATTGAAACAGGTTATAATGTTATATACATTCTCCGAGATAAACTTCTTACCCCGGAAGAAGACTTCCCAGAAGTTTTAACTAAATGTTGGGTCAGCAATGCACTGTCAAAGGAACATTTGTCAATAAACTGCTTTTCAAATTGGTTTTTTGCATAAAAGAATAAGAATAAGCGCTTACTTGTACAAGTGCAAGATGCAGCACCTGTATCAGAATAAACTAGCATCACGTACCCTTTGATGATCATAGACAATGAACAGAACACTAAGTGCAATTGACAAAGGAAACCAGAAGAAAATTTCCAAGGATGAAAACCCGCCAATCAAGCACTTCTTGGAATGCAAAAAACCGATACTGGTAGCAATTTGTCGAGAAACAAATTCCCTCCATGTTTTAGAATGTAAGTCACAACCCTTTAGATTCAAAACCAGACAACCCTGCAATAATAGAAGGTGGCAACAGAATGAAGGTTAGATTAATAATTCCAAAATACATATTTTCAAATGGTCTCTAGCCTCTCACAAAAAAATGAAACATTACCAATAAAAAAATCTCTACAAAACTTCGAATAAATCAGCCAGCTTATAAACTTCAGATGCTATTAAAAACGTAATTAAGATTGTGACCAAGTAAAATTAATTGTATTTACACTTATACGTATCATATATCATATCATAACAGTTAAATTTCAAATATCCAGCACGAAGTCTGAATTTTTCACTGATAAAACACAAATAATCAGTCATTGTGTCCCAACTAGAAACTAAATTCCAAAATCGAAGTTCCTCCAGGTACAATAGCCTACAAGCAGCTCTAGCCTCTAGGATTCATTATTTATGGTAATAGGTAAGATTTTAAATCCCCATTAAACGAAGCATGCAATTGAGAAAAGTTCACCATTTCATCGAATCTGAACTTGCTTCAAAAAACGAAACATGGCATATACTAGCAATAACCACGATGCACATGAGACTCCAAGAAGCAGAACATATTCATCTAAGTTAAGCACAAAATAATTCTCTCTCCAAACCCTACCAAAAACCAAAGCACAAAAAACAAAACCCTCAAAACGCATAACAGAACCACTATCGACCAAGTCACAATCGTATAACATCGAGGAAAATTTCAAATTCAATTCGACGAAGCACCAATCAATCGAAAACACTTTCTGGATTGTCAACCTAAAAAAATCTCAATAGACTGGAGAAATCCTAAAGAAGCTACAATGCGTTCAACTACTATTAACAAACAGAATCCAATATTCAAACCCTAATTAACACGAAATCCAAAATCCAACACAAAACCTCAAAACAATCCCTTAAAATACATCATCAAAACAAAATTCAACAAATTCAGATTCAAATAACACCAAAAAAACAATCCAATTCATACGAAGATCAATCAATCGAAAACAAATCCCGTCATCGATTGTCAACCATAAAAAACCGCAATAAATTAAAGAAATCATTAAGAACAAACAGAAAGAATAACGAAATTGAAACAGACGCGATTAAAAAAACAAATCGGAAGAATCCAAAGGAAATCGGATCGGATCTGAAACGCAGAAAGGAAAATCAATAGATACAACATAGAGAGAAATAGAGAGAGAGACCTGAAGAGCAAGTAGTATAACCACCGCCTCGAAGGACGGGAAGAGGTGGAATCCAGAGCTTCTTCTTCCAATACGATGACCTAGTTCTCTCTCTCTCTCTCTTTCTCTTTCTTCTTCTCTCTGTTCAATTCGCTTCGTGCCGACCAAGAAATAGAAATAAGAAATTTTAGGCGTGTTTTACCTAATTTTTATTAAATATGCGATGATATGTTATGCCACTAGTATATGCGTTGTGCTATCCGCCTTCGCTTCTTTCTTGTCTTCCACTCCAACTAAGCATTCTAATTCCAATCTCTCTTCTTTGCCCTATTTATAATATTCTTCTATATTTTTTTAAATATTTGTATCTATGGACTTTAGCCCCTATTTTTTACCCCAAAAAAAAAACATTATATCTATGTCCATAACTACTTCTCTAAAAATTAATTATAAACAAAATACATCAAATTTTGTATATTAAAAAATATTATTTTAGTAAAAAAAAAAAGAAATATTATTGATTATATTTAATTTTAATAAAAGAACTTTATTGTATTAATTACTTTTAATAATTGATAATTTATTTTTTTTTATAAAATAATGACTAATAAATTTGGTCATTGAAAATATAAAAAATTATTGTTAAATGAATGATGGTTTAGAAATATTATTTTTAAATAGAAGATAAATTATTGATTTTGTTGAGTCAACAAAAAATTATTGATTTTTGTTTAATTTTCATTTTAAAAAATATGAGCTGTTTTTTTTTATATTTCATTCTAGACCGAGTACACATCAGATGGTGACGTCAAAAAAAAAAATACATCTCAAATGATAAATGCAAAATATTTAATATGTTTAAACTTATATTTGATCTATCACATTTTTTTCTTCGTATGTTAATACGAGTCTCTTTCGCCACCAAATTTATAAAATAAAAAATTTATATCTATAGTAATTTAAATATTTATTTACATTTATTGGCTTCTCAATGTGCTGATGAACTAAGTTTTGTCATCTTTTCCCTTCTATTTCACTTCATGTCACCTTCGTATTTTTATTGTTCAACATTCTCATAGGATTTTTTTTACAATAAAGTTGAAACAAAAGATTGTACCTAAGTTTAAAATTGGAAAATGTGAAAAAGTATTAGTGGCAAATAAAATTGAAAATTTAATAAGTCAAAATTCAAGAAATATGAATTGATGTTAGGGTAAGCAGAATAAAAAACTGATACAATATAATATGAGGAGAGTGATTGAGGCAATGCTCTTCGTTCTCAAAGATGAGAGGGTGGTACTTATAAGCATTCCATGACGTTTAAGTTAGTACAAAATTAAAAGATATAAAATTAATTGTGTGTATATAAACTGAGGATGACAATTGTATTTATATAGGCGCAAGATTGCTTCTCGGAACAATAATGTTGAGTAATAAGCTTTCAAAAAATAATTAATTTTTTTATATATATTTAGACTTCAAAAAAATAAAAATATTTAAGTAGTACAAAGGTTTCACAATTATAAAAAAAGTACAACCATTGATATATTTAATTAAAATATTTTACATTTCATAAAACAAGAACATTAGAACTTAAATAAAATTATAGTAAAATTTTATTGTTGACAGTACTAAAAGACCTCTATTTTTGTATTAAAATTTTAAAATTTGTTTTATGTCTCAAATAAATATTGGATCGACTGTATTCATAATGTAGATGTTGGACCTAAAGGAAGTTTACATTGGACTGAGTTGAGGCCCATTCCAAGAAAAAGCATTATTGACTAATCATTTTTCAATAAAAAATTATTAATGATTTCAATTTGTGTAGCTGATGTATCAATACCATTTTGCTTGGAATATGAGTGTTTGGAATATGTCACATGTGACCAGAAACTTGATGGATAAAATTCGGTCAGGTCAGTGGCCACTCACTGGATATTAGGTGGTGGGTTTGCGGAATTGTGCTTTATTGGCTGCTAATTAGATTAGGTCGCATGACATATTCTATCTTATCATGTTAATTTGGTTCTTGCCAATTTATATATATGTTTTAGCACATGGTAATATAATGATATTTTTGCAAGTTTTCATTTATCAAATACATGACAACATTTTAATTTAAAATAAGAAGGGATTGTTCTGTGATTAAGAAGCACAAGGAAATTGGGATATTCATTTTGTGGCTGTTACGTGGTGCTGTGAGTTTATGTTATAGGCGACAAATGCATCCATGCCACATTACCACTATTCCCCAACTTGTGTTCTTAGGTGTAACACATTTACATTGATTAAAATAGTAATTGTAGGTCATGTTAGACTATATTTAAAAAATAATAATCTAAAAGTATATTTAGCTAAAAATATTGTGTCATAGATCACTTAATAAAGTTTTTTAAATATTTATTTTTTAGAATAAATATGAGTTATGTAATAATATTTAAGCATATGAACTTATAGAAAAGACTTGAATCACTAAATTTATCTAGTGATAAACTTTTTATCCAAAAAAATTACTTACAAATTTTATAGGTGTCATCATGTGTAAATTTTGTTTATTTGATCTATTAATCATTTAACCTATTTTCATAATTTAATCAATAGATCTTTAAATAGAATGAAAAGATTTATTAAATATTTAAATAGATTAATAGATTGTTTGTTTTGATGGCGAGTTGAGGCCAAATTTACATTTGAATAAAAAAATATAATTTTTGTAATTTCTATAAATTATAGTCAAAACTATGTTGAGAAACGATTTAAATTTAACAAAAATTAAATCAAACACACACTAAATAAAATAACATTGAACTTATTAGACTTTATACTTGAATTTTTAGAATATGTAAAGCCTATAATAATATTTAACTAAAACCTTGTGAGAACAACCAACTTCTACCACTAATTATACCACTGTAGTTTTTTTTAAAACTTATATTTGGTTCCTCATCTTATTACTTTGAAAAAAAAAATCATTGTTGCCAAATGTATATTATATCAATATCAATTATTGATAACATTAAAACTTGAGTTTCATTGTTTTCGTGTACAATTTTCAATAATATATCTCTGTCACTATATAATTATTAAGTGTAGATATTTTTTTAAAGTGAGAGAACATACATTTAAATAGAGAGAAAATTAATTTTAAATTCAAAAGTCATATCAATATATAATGTGTTTAAATTTGTGTCCGAAAAATATAATTAAACAAATATAATATTATTGAAATTAAGGTGGTGTATAATTTATGACAGAAAAAACCTATAAAAGCATCTATATGTGAATAATGGACCAAGTTTGGAAATTGGGCTTGAGACGTGGGTTATCAGCATCACAATTTTCTCAGAAAGTTTTATCCTATACCCCTACAATTATATCTATACCCCACAAAATTTTCAAAATGTCAAAATTACCCTTTATTTTTTTTTTTTACTATTTTATCAAATTAATTTTTTTTTTTACCTTCTACCGGAAAACTTGAAAAAAGTTTTCTGGAAAAAACGCCAACATTTAACACTACCGGAAAACTTTTTGGCAAGTTTTCCGGTAGTTACCAGAAAACTTGGGAGGAAGTTTTCCGGAAAAAGGCGTATCATTTAATACTACCGAAAAACTTGCCATGAAGTTTTCCGGTAAGAAAACTTGCAAAAAAGTTTTCCGGTAGTTTTGTTTTTTAAAAAAAAAAATTAAAAAAAAATTTAAAAAAAAAAACTACCGGAAAACTTGCCAAAAACTTTTTCGGAAAACTTCCTTCCAAGTTTTCCTGTAGTGTGAAATATTCGTGTCTTTTCCGGAAAACTTTTTTCAAGTTTTCCGGTAGAAGGTAAAAAAAAAATTTTATTTGATAAAATAATAAAAAAAATGAAGGATAATTTTGACATTTTAAAAAATTTGTGGAGGTATAAGTATAATTGTGGGGGTATAAGTATAATTTAAAAAACTTTCATTTTCTCTTCATTGTCTACACTATGGATCATTCAGACCTAAAAAACAATTCTACTATAATCAAATAAATATTAAAAAAAATCTTAATATGGTACACTGTTAGTGTCAATAATTAGACAAAATAACAAAACACAAAAACTTATAAATAAATATTTGAAATAATGAATTATTATGTTAATTTTTTTTTAACCCAAGACCTTCAATTTTTTAACTCAGAACTCAATTCAGTTGAATTAGCTCACCTATTTGTTTCCTTGTGTTAAAAAATAATACTATAGAATCTTGTGAAGAGTTTGATGAAACAGGTTATGTACTTCAACCAGCTGGCACATTAATTAATTCTATGACGGTGAGAGACAAAAGGGTTGAACTTGTAAACCTATTAAATAAATCTCATGTTGGCATTGAATTCAATGTTGCCTAGTTCTCAGTTCTCTAAAACATACATTTGGCTCCAATGTCATTTCAATGTTATGTGTACTAACAAACCAATATATATAACCAGTGAAGAAAAAAAACCAATATCAAACGTTTAACATCTATGAAAATTTCAGTCACAAACTAACAATGAACACAATCTACACTTAACTCAAGACAGAGTATCAATTATTATTGTATAAATTGCATATCATATTATATGCTTTCTGTAGGATATGAAACTTTCATTTCTTCACATGAATTCACTTTGGAAGAAGAAGTTGGATATTACACAACAACAACAACAACAAAAAAAATAGATAAACAAAGAGTAATACACCTGATACTTAAATTTGATGCAATACAAAGAATATTATCTATAAGAAAATCTTCTATATAACTTAACAAAATCAAATTATTGAGTTACTAGTTCTCCAATAGTATTTGATAAAAATTTAAACTTGACTGATCCTTGATCTGTATATATATTGATATTGATTATAATAAGAATGAATCAATCTTTTTTGTTTGGAATGGCTCTGAATTCGTTTCCCTTTGCTTCTTTACTTATGGAATTACGATTTCTTAATAGCCATTCCTTTCTCACCACTTCACATGTTCATGAGTTTTGTCACATCATCTTGATCCTGAGTTGGATGGCTGCCATAACTTTTTCTGGCATATCAATATCTTCTCTTTCTCAACACCATACTCAGTGTCTTCTTTGCGACATATCCATCGCATACCCTTGGCAATCGTTGCAACCGCGTCTGCAAAATAACTCGACTCTCGAATTATAGCGTGTCCGCCGGGTCTTAAAATCCGGTCCATTTCCAACATCACATACTTCATTTCACATCTGCAAGTTATCAATTGTTGTTAAGGGCGGATCTTAGAATAATGAGCTTACGAAAATAAGCTGAAAACAGCTATGGACATGTCACAGACTATTTTCACAGATCCTCTTAAATAGTCTCAGAAGTGCTTATGTCGGTCTATAAGTATAAATAAGATCTAAACAGATCAAAAACATATAACTTAAGCCCTTGTGATAGTGTTTAAGAGAATATATAAAAATAACTCATGACTCGTTTTTAGTAATCTCCTTATGAGATGATAGTTTGTGAAAAAACTTAAGTGCTTATATTATAAGTACATATTTAACTTAAGTGCTCAGATTGAGTTCATATTCACCTGTGGCTTTCAGCAGTGAAGAGTCCATCAGCATGAAGTAAGTCATAGGTTCTAGGATATGTTGAAAAAGCTTCACACCTAGCACAAGTCATTATGAAATTCAAATCATTACAAAACCATACTAGCATGACATCACACAAAAAAGCATTCATAAACAAAACACATGAACCTTATGGTTCATATATATAAAATTTGAAACATACCAGTCATGGAAGGTTCCAATGAGGCCGCGATCGAAAACAACAGGGAGTGTATTAGGACTATAAGATGAGACAACATTCATAACCCACAAAGGATCATTGATCAAGGAAGCAGCAAAACCTCCATAAGCTGTATTCATGTCCATCACATTTCTTACCTTTTCTGTTCCAAGTTCAGGAAGCAACTTCTTGTAGTGTTGAGCACGCTTTTTCCACTTACTGTTATCATGACTAAAACTACTAGAACTTGAACCTTGAACAATTGAAATCCTTTCAGGTGCAACATTCAACCTTTGAGGCCATTTGTTCATGTACGTGAGTCCGGATTTCTGGTACTTTGCGTCTGGAACGACAAAACAAGCGCGAAGTGGAGTGTACCACCCTGAATCTGGTTCAAGGCTGTCATCACATTTTGGAGGATAGGTATCTCTTGAAAGCTTATCATAGCAAGTGTTGTCTATGGCCTTCTGCCATACAGCAATGTCATCCTTTTTGTTGTATAATTTGAAGCACATTGATGTGAGCAAATCTTGTAGCTTCTCATAATCTGATCTTTGTTCTTCCACTGTCGTGTTCCAACCGCGCCACCTACGCTCGTAGTTCACTGGTGGACCGGACAAAACCCAAAATCCTCCCGGACGAAGAATTCGGTGTATTTCAAGTAGATAAATTCCACCTAAAAACAGCAGATACAAATATCAGCATCAGTTAACGAATCAAAATATAGAGTGAACTTATATCAGCTCTAATAAACACTCACGACATAAATACTTCTTTCATAAACTATCCTGGAGAATCCACGAAAACAATGTTACATATTGCTGAAATTTTGAAATCAATTGAAGAGTTACCAAATTCAGTCCATGGGATAAGGCATCTGGAGCAATGAGCCATATCAAAGGAGTTTGATGGGAAAGGAAGTCTTTGTGTAGAGATGACACCAAGAATTGCAGGGATACCGCGCTCCAAAGCAAATTGAACCTGAGCTTCATGGTTATCTCTCGGTGCAAGAGAAATCGTTAGAACGCCGCGATCCAACAAGTCACCACCCCAGCTAGCAACCTGACATAAATCAAAGTTATATGAATCAATTGATTTAATTCTTCTATTGAATTCATGTGTCAGTAGTGTCAGACACAAGACAAATAAAATATAAAACATAAGGACTAAAACTCACCCCACAACCAGTATCAATTGCAGTTCTAACTGACCCATCTTTAATTCCTGGGATCAGATCTTGCATTAAATCAACATATTCACCAACACCATTAGGGAACATAGTACCCCCACCAGGAAACAGAAATTTCTCCCCTTCCTTTCTCAACCAATGCTGATTAGACTTCTGCTTGTTAATCCAGTCATATGGCACATTCCTGTCATTTATTTATGTAACACACAAATTTTTCAAAAAAGTGGACAACAATATAAATATCAATGCAGAAGGAAGCTTAAAATCAAGAGTTTAATTCTGATCTACTGTCAGTTCAAACTTTTTACACTGTCATGCAATCAACACCAATTGAATACATAAATATTTACACTGACAGAGCATATCAATTCAAAAACTTAAATTATTTCAACCTATGAAGCACATATTACATACCTGTACCAACATTCATCTCTACTCTTTGGCCATCTAATTGGAGGCTTATATCCAGGTGGAGGAGGAACTAAGCATTCTTTCCTCTCAGAAATTGGAGGGCAATGGCGTTCCAACAAAGTAAGTCTATAGGTACCATACTTTCTCCATCTCTACAAAAATCATCCATATATACTCAATCAACATAACAATGAAATTTTCCTAAACAAAAAACCATAACATCACAAGTATTATTAGTATTAATACCTTTGGATCTGTGCATGGAGTGTAGTCTTGATAGTCATTGCTGCATTCAGGGAAATTGAAGGACCTAATTTGAAGAGAACCTGAGGACTCTTTAGGAGATTCAAGTGTTTTCTGAATGGTGTTGATTACACTAACACCATTATCACTATTTCCAGATTTAAAGATTCCACCTAGGTAGAAGGAAAAACCACACAACGCAATGATAGTGATTGCCACAGTCAGCGATCGGTTCTTGTTCGGCGGATTGATCAGTTTTCCATCTTTATGCTTCATGTTTTTAGATATTTTCCACTAACTATCTGCAGAAAATGAACAACTAAACTTCAGTGCAATGCAACTATGCTTATGCCACTCAGAAAACTTTTATATGCAACTATGCGAATAACTCATGAAAAAGTCACTGACATAAAAGAAGAAAAATTTCAAGCAAATAATCAACATCTACAATTGTGGCCTAATTCAACTTTGAGAAAACCACTTGATCTAAATTAAGATCTGCGGTCGCGATCTAGGCTGTAACATAAAAAATGTTGTATCTCATACGCGACCGCAGTTGAAACTTCATTACCTACAATTGACTTTGATTCTATGCAATATCAAAGATCGCGACGCAACTGCGAAATAAAATCATTCAATCACCACACTTGTTGATAAGGATAATGCTATTAACTATATTCAGATCAGACCAGTGTCAAAAGGAACAAGAACCAAGGAAATAAAGAACAATAACACAGGAGGTGAATTAATTGCAAGAAGAACACACATAACAATACTTAAAACTAGTAGTGTCTCCTAACTAGATCAATGTGAAAACATGACACAAATTCCAATGACAGATCCAAATTTAGTAAATAATAAAAAATAAAAAAAAGGAAATCAATGATTAATTCCAGCTAATCAATAACTCAACACCGACCATTAAAAAAACAACATGCGAGAAAGTAGAGTAAATAAATGAAATCAGAGTCTATTATAACTACCGACATCATAAAAATTCACAATAATTCATAATAACCAGCTAACTTTCCATTTAATGTCACATTGTCTTTATGATGTTCACATGACATTGGGACCCAATTAAAAGTCCCCATTACTGACTCAATTAAAAAAAAAAAATGCATAATTGAAGCAATAGATCTATCACCATAATGTACAATATTCGTATACACAGAAAAGGAAAAGGGAGCATCACATAAATACAAACGTTATTGTCAACATTTCTTGATACGTACGAAAAGTTTCTTTCATGAGTTTTTTTTTTTTGTCAGTGATTTCCTGATCTACTGTGTTTTGTTCAGAATTCATAACTATTAACACAAATGGACAATAACCGAAAAGACCAAACAAAATACCAAACAAACGAAGAAACACAAACACTTGTTTTTTATTTAATTTTTCCAAATCCAAGTGGTGCTAATTTAGAAAACAGAGGAAACATATTTATGAAAATAAAGAAAGGATCTTTTTGAAGAATCTTGGAAACCCAAGTTGAGTTTTGATTGTAAAATTGAAAATAGAGAAAAGGGTGTAAGATAATATAGAGAAAAAGACATAGCAGTAATGAAAAGAAACATTTAAAAGATGAGAGAATAACTTGGATCTGAGAAGAGGAGAAGAAGAAGAAGAAGAAGTACATACAAGAATGTATACGTAGAATTGTTGAAAGAATGAATGTAGAAAGAGGGAAGTGAGATTTGTGTGTGAGGCTGAATGAAGGAAAAGAAGGTGAACCATTTATATATAGAAACTATGTTTGCTCGACATGTGCCTCGCTGTCCTTTCTTTTTGTTCAATCTTCAACTTCCTTCCACTTTCGTCTTTCATTTCTTAAACTCTTTCACTTTCACATTATCTTCAATTTATTACTTACATACATATTTCTCTAATTATTTTATTTATCAAATAATTTACCGTCCATTTTAATAGTTACTGTGAGATTCTTTCTTTTTATAAAATAAAATAAAAAATTGAGGTACATTTATCATCCTTCTCTTTGTTGACTCTGAATCTCATAAAAGAAGGAGGTGCTAATATTAATATATTTCTATTATTCCACAATATATTTATATTTATATTAGCATTTTCACCTATAAGCTACATGTGTAAGAAAACCCATTTCTCTTGGATTGCCGGCGTTGCATTTGATATTTTTTATAATAATATTATGGTTAAAGTTTTTAATTCCTTTACCAGAATTCTTATAGTTTAATTTTTGTTCATATTTCATGAACCTCTTATCAAATAATAAATAATTATAAAAGTTTAAATGAAATTATTATTTAAAAAAATATTATTAAAGTGATTTTCTATTCCATTTAAAATTTAAAATAAGTTTGTATGAATTAGTACAAACTATTGAGAAATTAGGAACTACTTTATTTATTTTTTTCGAAATACGATGCTTTATTATATTAAAAGCTTTTGCATTATTAAAATTTAGTTGAAAATTTAATTTAATGATAAAGACTTATGGTACGATTCAACCTATATTTTATTAATTATTTAATATTAAATTAAAGTACATTTCGTGAAATACAAAGTTTGCTAAATGCATGTAAATTATCATAAAAATTAGATTAATTAAAATTTTGATATAATAACAAAAATAGTTTCAATAATAACAAAAATTAAATAACATGTAAAACTACAAAGATTTCAGAAATAACTTTTAAAAACAAACTAGTTTCAAATATATCTAAGTTTGTTTAACTAACACAAAACTATGTTAGCATGTACTTTTTCAAAATAGTTCTTGGAAATGGTCACATAACATTAAAATAATAATTGAAAATCGATAAACTCTCTATTTTGTGTAAAATTATATTGTTATGTGGGAGTGATGTGACATTCATGTAGAGAATTCATATTAACTAATGTGCCCATCGATTAATAGATTTGGTGATGCACATCTCTCTTGCGATTGAAAATGGGGGTTGGGGTTAGTGAGTTCATGACGATTTTGATTATGCGGTCACTACGAAGGCAATGGGTCTTCTCTTTTCCATTCAATTTGCTAAAGACTTTGGCATGCAACAAATGATTTTCGAGATGAATGCTCAGTGTACAGTTAATGCCATGAATGACAAAGTTGTTCCCACCTCCTGTATGGGGACACTATGTCTCAATGCTTATTATGTTTAGAAGATATAATTGACTATGTTGTTAGTTATGTTCCTCGTTGCTGTAATCAATATGCTCGAGGCCTTACTAGGTTTACTTTGCATAATCCCAATCAGTCCTAGTTTCATAATTTCATAATTTTCCTGATGTAATTTGGGTAAAAAACACAAGAAATAGGAGTTTGAATTGTGTTTGCCGTTTCTAAAAGCTACTTCCATTTTCTTATAAAAATTGTTCTTTATCAAAACATTCAACTTATTTTTAAAAAAGATTTAGACAAAGTAAGATTGAATCACAAAGAACTACAAAATAAGAGGATAAAGGATACACAAATATTTTATATTAATTCACAACAAACTATTGCTACATCTAATTTTCTCTTTACAGAGAGATTTTGCTTCAGTACAGTTAAGGTGGGAATAAGTTAGGTCGTCTGTCAAGGGCATATGGTATGACCTACTTAAAGTCTGGTTTGACATGATTTGTTAAATAAAAAGACTAAGCTCATATTTTTTTAAAGTCTATTAATTTAAATAGGTTAGACTTAGATTTATAAAACAAACCTACACACACACAATTTATTAACATTGTTATATGTTAGTAATTTAGTATTTATTGAGTAAAAAAAGTTTAATTTTATTAGTTTTCATTATGTTTATTAGTTTATTAGCTTTCCTAATATATAAATGTCTAGTTTAGCCTATTTCAAAAATGTAAAATATACTATTTAAATGCTTTAATGTGAAATAGGCTTTTAAATATGTTTTTAGGCAAGCTCATGCTTTTAAAAAAGGTCGGGTCATGCCGGAAAAAAAGCCTATTATAGGTCGTAGGCTAGGCTCAGGCCTAAAAAATTAATCGTAGGTCAGACTCAGGTCTTCCAAAACTTAGTCTGGCCTATTCTCACCCCTAAGCACAGTTGAGAATTGAATACACTATTTCAATAAATAGTATACAAGTACTTTTTACTCTGCCTCTTTAGACTTTAAGAATTTTTCTATAGCCTCTCTAGATTGTAGTCGTCAGAACCTTCTTCAACTTTCTGGCATCTTGCTGTTGAGGTTCATGAGGGTCGTTGTACCTTTTCAGGTAACTCTTAGGGGTGAGAGGGTTGTTGCTATTATGAGACTGATTTACATAAGTTATAATTTGTGTATGATTTGACAAAAAAATTGTCTCTTGGATTCTAACTCTCATTGAGAGGATGTCACATATCAAGTCTTATATTAGTACAAGTTTGTGAGAACACTTTGACTAATTTACACCAACTCTAATAACTCTCTATTAAGAGGATATTTCATTTATTCTTTTCTTTTTATGTGTTCTTGATTTTTTCATATTTTCTTCTTAACACATAGCATTTTTTAATTCTTTTTTCTCTCTTTATTTTAAGGACTAATTGGGTTCTTCTTAAATACAATGATAAGGGTCCGTTGAGAATATTATCATTGGAAATCTTAAATCACCATTTAAGACAGATCAATCTTTAATATGTATCCATATATATCTTCGTGAATGATTTTGCGTATCTTGGTATTGAGAACATGGAAGCAGAATATACTATGATCATATCATATCTTAAGTAGCAGATTCAGGATGTTCATCAGAGGATGCACACATCTTTGTTTTCTCATAGCGATGACTTTATCAGATCATTGACTTTCATCAAAGCTTTGACTTCTTTAGAGCATTGACTTTTTCATAACGTTGACTTTCATCAGATGATACATAATAACTCAGAGTTAGACGATTAGGGGCTTGATGTAATTATCAAAGGCAGAGGGAATCACTTGCTTGTCACACTTATCAGAGACAAACAAAAAGACACTTGTTGAATTCATTAGAAACAGACGAACAAACGCTTCTTGAATTCATCAAAGGCAAATGATCAAATGCAAATTGTAGTCATTGGAGACAAACGATCCATGACATTTTTGTATTCATCAGAGGTAATTGGAACAAAGCATATATGCATTCATCAGACGTAATTGGAAGAAAGCATATATGATTCATCAGAGGTAATTGGAACGAAGCATATATGCATTCATCAAAGGTAACTGAGCCAAGACATTGCTTGCGTTTCTAGAGGCCACCGAGACACAATGTCGCTCTCATCACCAGAGTTAGTCGAAGCTTGCTTGTTTTTTCAAAGTCAACCAAAGTTTATAACATCAAAAGCGTGTGTCACCAGACTTAGAACATAGAGCATATGCAAAGTCTTGGTTTTATTTGTCTTAGTCCAATCATCAAAAAGTATATCTTATACCAAAACGTATACTTTGTTACATTTTTCTTTGCAATACTTCTTTTTCTATATAACAACTTGCTCCATTAGTAGGCATAGTTACTTGTTTATTAGGTGATAATATTATTTGTGTTTAAGACACTCATATTATTATCTCTAATTTACTTGTAATTTATACTACCTTAAAATGGTCCTTAATGTAACTATTTATCTTCTAACTTAATCTGCACACTTAATATTCTTTATTAGGTAATTGTTATTTATTTATTTGTTTTTATTATCATCAAAACTTCAACCAAATGATTGTAGCTAAAACCAACTTTGCACTTAACATATTATCTTTTGAGAATGGGCCCTAGTTAATAAAATTTTGATGCATTTAAAAAATATAGTGGTGTTTTATTTATGAACAATTAATATTCTTTTTTAAGTTTATCTTATAAAAGAGATAATTAATTTATCTTTTCACCATAATATTCAATGCTTGTTAAAAATTAGGTGAAAACATGAGTAAAAACAATAAATAATAAAACAACAATATAAAGGAGTCCAGAAAAATTTAGACATCATTTAAAATTAGTACAAAAAATCACCATTTTACTTTAAAATATTATGTAAATACAAAATATTAAAAAGTTTTGCATTAAAGTGTTGCTCATTTTAAATTTTGAACAATTTGGTAGAGTTGCTTATAAGAACTAAGAAGTAGGGGTACAATATGTTGATTTGATTTGGTTTTTAGGAGAGAAAATTTTCAAACAGATAAAGATAGATGTTTTATTTTGATTAAATTTTGTAATATTTTCTTATATAATATGAACCAAATTGAATTAATGAAAAACAAGTTGGTTTGATTCATAGACATTTTTTAAATTTTTTAAAAACTTATTTATAAAAAAAATCTAAAAAATGATATTTTGTTGAAACACTACAAATTCTCAATACTTCAAAACAAATACATAAACTACATGAGAAAAATTATATGAATATTGTTGAATTATTTATTATTTAATTATATTCTAATATAATTATGTGCACAAATATTTTTATATTAGTTATTTATTATTTAGAAGCTTTAATTGATTAAGGACTAAATTAAGTAATAAGATTTATTATATTTTTAACTCGATAATTACTGATATAAGTTTAAAAATAAGTGAATTTTACATTTGACTTCTATTTTCGAATAATGAGAAATTTTATTGGCCATCATTATATATATATATATATATATATATATATATATATGAGATAGGATCTCAAATATACCAAATTAACATATTGTCTTTTGTGTTCGTCTAAAATAATTTTAGTTAATTTGAAGATTACTGACAATAAATTACGAGTGACAGATTCAAATAGAGATAATATATTTGATTAATCAATGTGTAGAACGTGTGGATTGTTAAATTATCAAAATTTCATGTTTTGTTCTTGGTATTTATAAAAAACTTATTTGACTAGTAAGTTACAATATAGTATTAGTATACATGAAAACATATCTTGTATAGTTAATTATTAAATTAAATTAAATTAAATTCGACAAACATAATATATTTTGATTGGCATGGTTCGATTCAGATCTGAATCTGAAAAGAAAAATTCGAACTAATTTAATTGGTTTAGATTTGATGTTTTGAGTTCAAAGGATTATTTTGGTTTCATGCTTAGGAATGAACTATACGAAGTTGTTTTTTGTCCCCGTTGAATACTATATATAGTTGTTCAGATCTTAATTATCAATGACATGAATTATTTTATATTTTATAAAAAAAAACATTTCTCATTTTATAAGCTACGAATTATGTTCTTTTTGGGTCTCATAGAAAAAGAAATATGTACTTTTTGAGATTGCATGTTCACCAAAAATAGCTTGATGATAAAATTAAAATTATTTTTTTAAAAGAAAAAATTCGATGATAATAAATGGCGACAAACTTCGATTCAAATAAATTGTAAGCAAAGACATTTTCAATTCCAATAAAAAAAATTGCTAATCTATACTATTAGGATCTAAAATCTAAATCATAATTAATATTTGAATATATATAAATTAAGTAACGGCGACCACAAGAAAATGTATATAAAGTTACATTGAATGTCCTAGATGTACCAATATATATTAATTAATCAAAATGGGTCTTGGCTTCATGCTTGTCATCATAACAACCATCTAAACCTACTTCCATATATACTATTTGATTTGGTACAATTGCATGATTAAAAGTTTTATGAAGATTGCATATGATTAAAAGTTTGATAAAATATGCTTTACCTAAAACACAATAATCAATTTCTCTCAAAAGAAAGTTTCTTTGACAAGTAAATAACTACTTCATTTCATCCATAATAACACATAAGAGATTTAATACACATAGAAATATGATAGAACAATTAGTTATATATAAATGTGGCCACATGAGTCAATTATGTTAAGAGCTATCATATATTTGCTTCTAACCTAACAAATTTTATATCAGAAAAACAGTAAATAAGACACTTACCGTAAGATAGAAAGGGTAATTTTTTTAATATAGTGATTATTTTTAATTAATGTAATCTCTCTTTTTCATACCATTACAATAATGAAGGGAACTTTTGTTTCGCTAAAAGAAAAATGAAGGGAATTTTGTAGAAATGTTTTTTAAGCAAATTCATAATTTTAAAGATGCTATAAAAATAATAACATTTTAAAAAAAAAATCATACCTTCTTAATCACGTTTCATAATTTTCAAAAATATTATCAAATAACATATAAAAAAAACTAAGTAATAACGTTCTTAATCATTATTTTTGTGTCAAAACAAACTTTTAATTATAGATGGTGTTCTATGACATTTTTCTTTCTTATGTGGATCATTCTCTAACTTAAAGTTCTGTTTAGCCTAATAAAGCTAGTGCAATGAGTTATTTCTTCTACAATAAACTAAATTTTATTAAACTTTGGTATTTCTTTCATTCTGTAGAACTTTTTTAACCAATGTGTCACAATTATTATAAGTAAAAAAATTGAGGCTCTAATAATTTTGGAGCCTTGTGCAATGATCCAGGTTGCACAGACAACTGTTTGGTCCTGTTGTTGACAAACTTATATAGATTAAATAAAACGTATTAATAAAAGAGAAAAAAAAACATTAGTAATATTTTTACTAAATCATCCTTATCAATTTATTCACTATTATTATTAATGCAAAATGAAATATGATAAATTAGGAGTGTCCATATAGTATCAATTAGAGATTACAATTAAAAAAAAAACTACTTAGGTATTTTGTGGAAAATTGAAAAGATTTTTTTGCAAATTAGTCATTTGTTATAGAACAGAGAAACTAAAATTCAAAAATATTTAATTGAAATGTGATTAGTTAAATTTTATATCGACTATGAATAATTTAAATATTGAATATATAAGAATAGTAACTCATATATCTAATACTTTAAGATTTTTTATAAAAATATAGTATTAAAGTCTCTTGTAAATCTTAAAGTATTTCATTTACTCCGGCACCCAATACTAAAAAAAATTATAAAATGAATGATCGTAGGCTTAAAACTCGTTAATGCTTTTGCTAAAATGACTTAAATATTGTAGGACCAGCGAGATGATTCGGAGATTAAATTCTATCTAGCTACATTCATGGACAACCTCTTCCTATTTAAGATTGTGTTTGTGAGGTAGGCATATCTGGATTTATTTAGTATTATAGTATTCCATCTTTACAACCTGTACTTTTTGTTTATGTTCCTCAGAACATGGTGTTTCTTATATAGTTTATGTTTCCCAAACATTACTGTTGTTTTAGTTACGTTAAAAATAACAATAGTTAATTAACAATTGGTTAGAATTAGAGTTAATTAAAATAGTTACAGATAAAGTTAAAGTAGTTAAAAATTTAGTGTTCCTTAATCAATATAAATAAAAGTATCATTATGTCCTTTTTCATCTTTTATCAAATATATAATTTTATTTAAGTTTTTTCAATAGAGTTTCATACTATAGTTTCCCAATTTTTATATTTTTTATAGTTTCAATAGATAAAAAAAAATGCTTTTTACATTTTATGTTTCCTCTCTTTTTTCTTTACCACAGAATAAAATTATTTTTGAAAGAGAAGTAGCTGATTATACTTAAGTATATAAGGAGGTAGACATTGTGGGATTCGTTTTCAAACTTTCAATGTTTGTAGGAGTGAAATTGATCTTGTAAATTAGAATTCCTTCAGTGACCTTTTTAATTAATATATTCATTTACCTATAAAAAAAACAAATTAAATAAAAAATTAATGGTTGATACACAATGTATATGAGTCCTATAATTTTTTTTTTATTGATATTGACATTGTTGAATTATTATGACATGTTTGTTCATGCCATGTTCTTCTCCTTTGTCAACTGTCAACACCGACCTTGTCATCACTTTTTTTGTTTTTATTTGGAAACACTTTTGATATTATTGTTAGATTTGCAATTAACCTTGCACCTATGGATGTCACACATATCCAATGCATAAATAGCAGTAATTCGTTATCTCTCTTGTGAGCATATATAGATATCCACGAGTGTCTTATTTTTTATTTTTTAAATGCATTTATGTAATTATGCATAATTTATTTATTTCCTTTTATAGATAAAAAAAATGTTCAAAAAAGCGTTCAAACCTACCTTGTTTTGGTCCGCTTTGGCATCAATATATCTAAAGTGTATGAGATAGACTAAATCAATTTAGGTATATGAGTTGAAACTCTCAAGTGCGTCTTCATCGATTGGCTATTCGACATATTAACACATCAATAACATAAAAAAAGTTAAAAGAAATTCAAGGTATTGAATCAAACAATAAAACTATATGTTTATTGGTTGCAGCAGAAAAATAAGGTAATAATTACGTAAAAAAATAATTGTCAATAAAAATAATTGAATAAGAAAGAGTTTTTTCAAATTGATTTGACTTATCAATTGGTTTGGTTGTCTGAACAAGTAAGTGAGACAGACTTAGTTAAATGGTACATAATCAGAGTTATCAATATGTCACTATAATATTTTTTATACTTAATTATAGACGTAAGCTATCACTAATTAGTTATGGATTGAGTTTCGATTTGGGTCATGTTAGTCAAATTGTGATTGTACGCAGTCACCTCATCTCAACCATTTGATTAAGATTGGAGGGTATAGATTTTAAGATTTGAATTTTTGTTTCAATAAATAACCAAAATCTAATTGTAGTTTTTCTTCGTTTATTTTTATCAATTTATTAAATTGGTTCCTCTATTTTAAAATTCGATAATTTTGGTATTTGCTTCATATTTTGTACCTAAAAAATAGTGATTTGACATATTTTAAATGACGTGACAAACAATTTCATTATATAGAATCATCTAGATGTATTAATTATTTATATGTTATTAATTAAATTACAAAAATAAATAATTCCATAAGTTGAAATTGAAGTTTTAAAGGTTTTTTATTGCAATTTCATGGGGTATTAATCATTTAACATTATATCACATGTCATGTCATTTAAAATATGTTACATCATTATTTTTTAATTAAAAAATTGAGTGAGGGACTAAAACTATTCGATTTTAAAATAGGAAGATCAATTTAGCAAATTGGATGAAAATAAGGGGACCAAAACTGCAATTAAGCCAAAAATCAAAATCTACCTTAAAATTTAGATTGTACAATCTTTATTAGACAATCGAGATATGATTGGTTGCATGCAGTAATACTACATCTAACCCAATTTCGTTGAATTTAGGGTGACATATGTTGGTATCAAGCATAAGTTAGAAGTCTCACATTGGTTAGAAAGGTGAATATCGAGCAATATATAAGTAAGACGACTCATGTGTTTATTGTCTTAAGATTTTAGGTAAAGATGTAGTGTTCAATCTATTTGTAAGGTTGTTCTTAGCTCAATGTGATGATTCCTTAGACTTCTCTCAGGACCCAAGAAGTGATATAAGAGTTGATGGTTGACTGAGCTATTGGCCAAGGTTTGATCGACTTGTATCAAAAATCTTCCTAATCAAAGTGCAAACTCAAACTCTTAGGCCAATGTGATAATATTAAACTGCACTCATGACCCAATGTTATCCAACCTAACCTACCCGATTAAAAATTTCAAATAGATTTATGAATAAAAAAAATTATAATCGAGTTTTTACCTTGTCAGTATTACACATTTTATTGAAATTTAATTTTTCAATATAAAACAAAATATATAATAAAAGAGAGCATCAGACAATAATACCAATTATTTAAATTTGGCGTATTCGTAAATATATAAATAATAATTTGTAATTTGAAATAAATATAACAAAAATAAATTAGTATGATTAATTTCATAAATATTTATTTACAAATACATATAAACGACACATGCGATTAGTTGTTTATAGATAAAATTGTACTTTGCATGTAAATTGGTTTGGATGGAATGGGATATAAAAGTCAACCTAATCCAGTAAAAATAATAATTTTAATATTTTTATTTTAGTTTTCATTTTAAATTTTGACTTTCAATTTATTTTCTCGTGATCCCTTTTACTCGATGATCTTGATTGTTACCAAAAACAGAATATTGAGTCAATTTAAAAATATTGGAGGACATTTACCTAACCATTACTCCCATCTCCTTGCACAAAGTTTTAGGTCAAATACCAAACTTTTTCATTAGAGAATCTCTTTCACAAACTAGAAAATGTAGAAAACCTAGTGATACCGCGTGAAAGATACAACTATACACTAGTGGCAAATAAGTCTAGTTTTTAATTGTTTATATTTCATTTGAGATTCAGTATTCAAAAAATAATATATATACCCTTAAAAGCTAGATCATAATCTCAAGTACTATATTAGTTTAGCTAATTAAACACAAATTAAATAGGCTAATTTTTATTATAAGAGTTCAAAAATAATTTCATAGATACAAATAATTAGCGATAATTATCTCAATGGTGGTCAAACAAAAAATACAATTTTACGTAACAATAATAATAAGTAGAAAATTAAATATCAAACATACCACAATTTTAATGTGAAAATTTTTCCTCAAAGTGAGAGAATGAAAATCACGGAACTCCTGTAAAATCTTTTGCTAAATAAATAATAGGTACACCACTAAGAAACATTATTCAATAATAGCAATCACCAAAATGTAGAAACCAAATAATAATAAACAATATTCCACAAAAGTGAATATTATAAACGAACTCTAAAAAAAATGTAACTACTAATATATCAAAAGAACAAATTCATGGTTAAAGTCGCATCTCTTGGTGTCAATCTTGAGATTTTCTCCATTAAAATAGTAGAGGATCGATATGGTTCATGCAATTAGTGAAGGCAATCAACGAGAAAACCTTGAACTCTGATGAAGATCCCAAAAATAGAGGAGGTACTCCCTCCTAAATGAAATATAAACAAAAATTTATGTATATAAATTAAATTTGTAATCTGATAGATCAACTTTTCAACTACCACTTTTATTTATTATAGATAGAGTATTTAGGATAAAGATAAAAGAGTTGTTCGAAGAATAGAAGATGAAAGGATACTAATAATTGGAGTGCCCAGCTCATTATCTCCATAGTCTTTATATCTATTTTGTTACATTTAAACTCAAACTGACTATAGATCTAGTCTTTGATTTGCTTAAATCAACTATAAGTGTGGTAATATTTTGATGTGTGAAAATGATATTAATAATGGTGAAAGCTGTCGAACAACTCAATGTCGCGCTCAGACCAAAATAAAACAAATAAAAAAAAACTAAATTTATATAAAAACTATTTATTTAAATAAATAAAAAAACAAAATGACTTAAGAGTATGATTCAGACAAACAAAAAATGGCTTTAGACAACTCTTGTACTGAATGAAGAAGAAATAAGCGGATTAGGTTTTTGATAGACCCGTGATTCCTTTATTCCTTGCTTCACTTACCGACATCTTATTTTATATTAATTTTCAATATGCTATCGACATCTTATTTGCTACATGTCCTTTTCTTCTTCTCATAAAGCATACATTAAAGAAACAAATGAAAAGGAAAGGACTAATTCAATATATAGGGAAATAAATTATGAGTTGTTTGACATGAATCCATGAAATATCGTTAACTCAATATACATGCTAACTAAAAAAAAACTGCTCTATACAAATTTCAAATCGGTCGATAATAATACTGATTAGTGATTTACTAATATATAAATCGGTCACAAACTTTTTTAACCAACGATTTAGAGATTGATTTTTATCGCGACAGACTAAAATATTTCATTTACTAAATAAGTGGATGTATACATACTGAATTTTTATCGACAGGTACATAAGAATAGATTTAAGGTTGATTTATATATATATATATATATATATATATATATATATATATATATATATGAATATCTGCCAAAAAAAAATACGTATTTAATTAATTAATTAAAGAACGGGAATCTAACATCAAGCTATCAAACATTAGTATAATATTAGGAGACTTTTATATTACAATTGAAAATTTCAATTAACGTGATTTTAAATTAAATCATCAATAATTTAATAGCATGTTATTTTTTAGTAAGTTTGATAATATTTTAAATTTAATATCATTGACTTTTTTAAGTTTTATATTTGTGTTATATTTTAAAACAATTAATACTTAATAATTAAGTTTTTTTTCTTTGTTATTCTTCGGTGTCTCTTTCTTATGTTCTACATTAAAAATTAAAGACGAACCTAAAAACAATGTTGCGGCGATGACGGTGCATGGTTGAGGGCATGATGATAGCAATGCAAACACATGCAAATATGGAGTGAGACAGAGAAGAAAGCTTCTCATGGTAGTGGAAGAATGATCTATAATTTTTCTCACAACAGTAAAAAAACAGCAGAGAAGAACAATTTCTTTTTATAGTAGAACAGTTTTGCGAAAGAAAGAGAATGAACTCTAAACTTTTTTAAGTTGATAATGATTTTAATTTTAATTAAAATTAAAAAAATTAAAAAATAATTTATTAAATTTAACAAGATTAAACTTAAAAGATAAATAAGTGGGTAATGTGAAAAAAAGTAACTCTTATGAGTTAAAAAAATTAAAATACCGATAACTTTTTTAATAGTGCCAGAGAAATTGCCATGATATTATTACTATTTCTTTCACTTTTGCCTTCTTCTTCTTAGTATAAATCAATAAAATATAAATGCGTGGGTCAATTAAGTTTTTCCTTGGTAATGCATTATTCTGTGTATACTAGCTTTTTCTACTCAAATCCAACTAAGGCCTTTTCTTTTGACTTCATGTTTTGACTATTACAACTAATTAATTTGCCGCAGTTTACACTACTTTGAAGTTTAATATCCACCCTACCGGAAAATTGCCAAATTAATGTTGTACTGTATTAATTTGTTTATAAAGAAAAAGTACGATGCTTAAAAGTGTCTACAATGGAATTCTTTCATTTAGGTTTTAAGCAATTATGCATGCACACATAATTTATTTTATAATTTTTAATGATAATTTTAAGAAATATTAAATTTCTTCCGATTCAACACATAAAAATATTATTAAATAGGTCTTAACAATAATTATATATAATTTCAACAACATTCATCTATTTGAATAAATTGAGAGAAAGTGTTTATACAACCATTCATCTCTATAGATGCTTATTTTTTTAACTCCATAATAGGGGAGGATTTGGATTATATGCAATAATTGCATCACGCAGTACTACTCTAGACCGTTTTATTTGAAAAGACATACTATTAAATTAATTGATCAATAATTGAATACACGACTTTAATAAATTAGCATAATTAGATTATATATTTAATGCCACCAAAACCTTAAGTTTTATCCTTTGAATCTTTTCATTTGTGATGATTTTTAATTAAAAATTTTAATTTCAAAAATAATTTATATAATTGTTGAAAATTAAAATCAATGGACAAATATAGTATCGTTAGAATGATGACGTAAATGAATTAATGAGAAAATAATTTAATTATTAATTAAAATTTTGATAGTATTAATACATTATTTCTTCTTTGTTTAATTCCAAAAATAATTGAAAGTACCGTAGAAACTTTCATTTAATTATTATTGTCTTCTTAAATATGTAATTCAACCCATGCTTCTCTACGTTTTTCACGTGTATGTTTGGCCTATCTAGTTATTACAACATTTGGATAGGTGTATTAAGAATTTCATTTGAACAGGTGATGTTAATGTTAGAAAAGTGGTTATTGTAAATTGAAGATCATTGTGTTCGTCTTTCCTTTCTGGTGGTTAAATGAATTTGCTCTTCTCAAACTCTCTTGGGAGGTGTTATTCTCTAATGAAAAGATTGGACTGTGTTTAAGAGGGAAGGTTCTTTAAGTATAAGAATCTTATCATCAATTTTGTTAATCATTGTTGTGACATGATATTAAGAATAATGTGAATATTACTATTGCAAAATCTATTTGGCATATTGGTAACGGTGCTACAATTAACTTTAACATAATAAGTGGTTCGACAAACTATTTTGGAGATAATTCATATCCCTGCTCATCTTCATCCTTCTTAACGTTTTCATTGGCAAATTTCATCCAAAATGAAGGTTAGCAAATTCCAAAAGAAATTTATTGAGAGATCTGAATTTAGTTGCTTCTATTCAAATTATAGACATTCAAAATTTTGATTCACACGATAAACTTTTTTGGCAAGAGACAAATGGTAGGTTTCTACTGATATCCCACCCTCTAATCATTTATTATATTAAAAGCAGCCTCTATCATTAGACAAACAAGACTTCAAACCATTTGTTTTTCAGTGCAGGTTTTATAAGGAGCATTGGAGCTAGCTTAATAACAATAACTAATTCATTTTCAACATAAAAAATATTTTTTACCAAAATAATTTTTGAAAACTAAAACTTACACAAACATATCTAAAACATAAAAACTGATTTTTTTAGAAACTTAACCAAACAGAGCCATATATGTGGGGGGGAAATCTATTAGGAAATCAGGAATCATACCAAAACAAAGGATGAATAATACATGTTCTCATTCACCCATCCTAAAAAAGGGAACTATTCTGTTCAGAGATACAAAAAAGAACAAAAATTAACTTCAATAATGCATTTGCCTTCTAGTCATAGGTCCGGACAATCTGCAAATATAGACAAAATGCAAGCATGCAATTTGAAGGTCAATTACAATAAACGGTTTATATACGGGCCTTGCTAACAAAATGCATGATAAGAATGCAATTACAAGGTAAATTGGAAACAGAAGGACACAGTAAGCCAATTACATTGGAGCACATCTCCATTGATTAAAGAGAAGTCTCAAGCAGAAAGGATTATTATTTTCTTTACGCACAAATAAAATCCTAGAAACAATTTAGTAAACTATGTTAGAAGAAGAACTTTGTGCGATTTTTTTTCCAGAAAGATCAATATCAATTTTTAAAATACAAAATAAGATGGACAAATACAATTATAATTTAAGGAGAAAGGTCAAACAAAACTAGATGAAATTGTAAGCCAATTTTATTGGAGCACATCTCCAGGCATAGAGGAGAAGGCTCAAGCAGAAAGGCTCACTTTCTATCCGCATCGATAAAATCCTGGAAGCCATTAAACTTGGTTTCAAAGAAGAACTATGTGCGGTTTTCATTCTCCAGAAAAAGATCAATAGATCTATTTTAAACTTTTGAATAAGGAAATACAGTGGATAGAATACATAGACAACCCAATGAAGCTTAGGTAGAGATTACTGATTCCAAAAAAAAGGGAAGTAAGCAATTCTAACAATCAGTTTTGATACAGTGAGAAACAAAAAAAATATCATCTGAATAGGTAAACTTAATTTCCAGATTATGATTTAACAAACACAATTTGGTTTGACACTAGTACAATAACAAATGGCCCAAAAAATCATATGTAAATACAGTTCTTAAACTAAGATATCAGATTTCTAAGAAGCATATTAATCCAACAACTGACAATGTAATTAAAAACTCAACAAGTTTCAATAAAAGGTAAAATTACCTTATATATTGCTTGGATACATAAATACTCTAACCCTAGCTCCCTGCACAAACAGATCAACAATAAGACATTCAGAAACCATAAAAGAAACAGATAGTTTAAAAAGAATCATTTCAATGTACTCTAAATTACCATTGATTTTGGTGGCAAATTTGACTTGAACTTTGCACGGACTATACCACTGTTACCATGAGGCCTTGTAACCTTACCCCAAATGCAACGATAATGGCTACCGTCCTTCTTTACCTTGGCCTTGTAAATGTATGCCATACGCTTCCCAGCATACCAAGAAACCTCTTCTTTAGTATTTACTCCCTCAATCTGGACAAGAGAGGTGTTTGGGTATTGATTTGACTTGGACCTAAAATAACATTACCAATTTCTAAGTCCAGTTAACCAAAACATTATCAAAATCTGTTACATAACACAGAAGAAAATGTACATAATAATATTTATATATACTCAAAAACCTAAATTACATATTGGTTTTACTTCATAAACAATTCAAAAATAACAAAATTGAAATGAAAATAGAGAAAAACAATTACCTCTTGTATCCAAGAACTGTACCCCTGACGTAAAGCCTGATTACACGGAGGATAAAAATTACAACATTAGCAAAAATAAAGAAAAATTGCAAATCAATTTTATTATTAATTTAAATATGCAATAATCATAAAAACTAACTAGGTCTAGTAGTACATATTAAACACCATAGATCGAAAGCGAAGAACTGAAAAAAGTAGAAAGTGAAATGTGTATATATATATATATATATATATATATATATATATATATATGCAATAGGGAAGAGTGAGATTACAAACCTAACACGTTCACCTTGTCTTCCTTTAACCATTTTGTTATGGCTGCCTCGGTTTCGATCAACTTCGTTCGGCTCGCCGGAAACCTACTCAATTTAGACGCAGGGTTATTATATACGTATAACCGACGGAGTGGGCCAATTAGGGTTTTCTGTTAGGCCCAATTATTTGGGCTTCTCTATATTTTACTGGTTATTTTGTAATTTAAAATGTAAAAGTATTTTCCATATGTATTCACTTGTGTTGTGTTTTTTTTATGAAAAAAAAAATAGTGTGAAAGGTGTTATTTTTTTTTTCAGAAAAAAATTCATTGTATTTCATTTAAAATAGGTTGAAAGCTATAAAGTGGAATATGATTAAAAATGTGGTAATTAATATATAAGTGTGTCAAAGCCTTTTAATTGCAGCAACATAAGGCTTAATTTTGTTTAAGTTGTAGCAACATTTTAGTTAATTTTAGGTTTTCTTTTTTAAGAAAAATGAAACATTTGAGATTAATTTTAAGTTAAAAATATTATAATTTAATTATATTGAATGTTTATTTTTAGGTTAAAAAATCATGTTTTAATTATAGTTATTTTTAACAGTGTCACAATTTTTGTGATAAAAATTGAATAAAATAACTATTTTAAAATGAAACTATATTTGCACAGACGTGAACCAAAAAAAAAACTTAAAAAAAATAAAATAAAAAAATATTATAATTACAAAACCCAAATTAATTTTAAGGATTTCGTCCCCTCAAAATTGTCAATCCACAAATCTGTTGGAGGTATGGGATTTAGGAGTCTAAGTGCTTTTGATGGTGTCTTATGACAAATTAATACATTGATATATATTCAGTTTGGATTTGATCGGTTTTCACTTTTTTCAATTCAGTTGTTGCAATTTGCATTGATTGCATGGAATTTGAACACCAATACTAACTAGTTTCTATGTTTTAATCGATATCCCAACTTATTGTTGACACATTATTATAAATGAAATATTATAAACACATTTTACAAAATAAAATAAAAATAGGCTCACACGCTTTTAAGTAATTATGGAATAGAGACAGATGTGCAGGATTCGAGGAACGTGTATAGATATAACTTTTTTTGTTTACAGATTGACGTCGCATTCGCAATTCCTTCATTTCAGTCCAAATTCCTCATAAGTTGCCTTTTTCAAATTTGTTTTTATTCGGAATAAAAAAAAGGACCGTAGGGCCATTTGTGCATGTGCATGCAAACATACCCATGTAACGAGATAAGGGAAGAATTTTGAAACCGGATCAACCAAACAAATAACCGGTTAAGATAATTTTATTGATACCCATGAAAAAAGTTGGATACATATTATTGGACCATAGTTTGTGAATTTAAAAATTGTTAAAGTCTCACATTAGAAAAATTTTATATGTTGACTAGTTTTCATCACTATATAAAGATTCTCAAACTTTTGTTGAAGTTCTACATTGGATAGAAAACATGCGTGAATTTGCTTTCATCACTATATAAAAAGCGACCTAGTCCGCGACTCAACCCAATAATATCTTTGGGCTTCTTTCTGCTGAAGAATTAACCCATGAGAGGGTAATGACTACCTCTATAAGAATTATATTCTTAATGGATTTGCTGATGATTTGTAAAGAAGAAATATGATATCAATCGATGACAGATCTCTGAAGGTTCACTCTTATGAAATTTAGAAGATAGCTCATCAAATCATCTCTTAAAGTATGACTTTAGTAAAGAAGAAATATGATACCGACCGATGACAGATCTGTGAAGGTTCACTCCTATGAAATTCAAAAGATAGCTCATGAGATAATCTCTTAAAGTATGACTCTAGATGAATTTCAAATTGATTGTTATTATCGACAAACTGCATCTATTTGAGAGAATTTCAAAAAGAGTATGATAATTCGTCTCTAGAGATAAAAAAAAATATGTCATCACATAAAACAAAATAATTTTCTCTAAAGAGTATGATAATTCGTCTCTAGAGATAAAAAAAATCTTCTTTATGATTTTTTTTTAATAAGGCGGAGTTTACTTACTCTATAGGAGCAGATTTATACACCAATTTCAAATATGATATTTTTGTTGGCAAATGGTACATCTGATATATGTTTAAATTAAATGTTGAAATTAAGAATGTCTCATATTGTTTGTTGTAAGATTTTAATATTTGACATGCTAGACTCTGTCATAGTGAACAAACATATAATTTCAAACTTAAGTAACTCATATTTAATACCAATGTTATCTTTAAATGATTTCGAAAAAATGTGATTTTTGTAATTAAGCTAAAATAACAAAGAGTTCATATAAATTTGTAGATAGAGAATCCGAGTCTTTAGATTTATTACACTTTGATATATGTGAACTTGATGGGACATTAACAAGAAATGAAAAATGTTATTTTATCACTTTTATTGACGATTGCTTTGACTATACTTGTGTATATCCAATGAAAAATAAAAGTGAAGCGCTTAACATGTTTATGATCTTTGTAACTGAAATTGAAAATCAATTATGTAAAAATATTAAGAGATTTCGTAGTGATAGAAGAATAGAGTATGAATCTAGTTTATTTAATGAGTTTTATAAAACGTAAGGAATTATACATGAAACCACAACACCTTATTCACCTGAAATGAATAGTAAAGCTGAAAGAAAGAATAGAACTCTTACAAAACTAGTTGTTATTATGCTTAAATCAGGTGTTGCATCTCATTGGTGGGGGGAAATTATTTTGATTGTTTGCTATGTTTTGAATAGAGTTCTTAAATCTAAAAACAAAACCTCTTCTTACGAGATAATGAAGAAAAGACAACCAAATTTGTCTTATCTTCGAACATGGAGTTGTCTGGCTTATGTCAGAATCCCCAATCCAAGCGAATTAAACTTGAAGTAGAGCCTATGAATGTGTATTCACTGGGTATGTAGTAAACAGTAAAGCGTATAAGTTTTATGACCCAAATACGGAAGTGATCATAGAGTCAAATGATGTTGACTTCTATGAAAATAAATTCCCTTTCAAATCGAGATATAGTGGGGGCAGCGAACCAAGTTGCGTTCCTGTGATAAGAAGCACTGAAAGCAACAAACAAGGAGAAATAGAAACTCGAAGAAGTAAGAGAGTCAGAGTTGCTAAAGATTAGGACCCAAATATACGACCTATAATTTAGAAGAGGATCTTGCAAATCTTAAAGAAGCTTTGTCATCATTAGATGCAAATTTATGGCAATAAGCTATAAACGATGAAATAGATTCTCTATAGTCTAACAAGACCTGGCATTTGATAGACTTGCCTCTTGGTTGCAAACCAATAGGTTGTAAATGGATTTTGAAAAAGAAACTAAAACCTGATGGAACTGTTGATAAATACAAGACTTGCATTGTAGCCGAATGTTTTAAAAGAAAAAATATAAATTTCTTCGACACTTTTTCACTAGTCACTAGAATAACATCCATTAGGGTACCCATTTCTCTAGCAGCTATTCATAACTTGAGATACACCAAATGGATGTTAAAACAATATTTTTAATGGTGATCTAGAAGAAGAAATCTATATGGAACAACCTCAAAGTTTTGTAATTCATGGACAAGAAGACAATGTCTGTAAGTTACATAAATGACATGAAAAATTTGATAACTTGATTATACTGAATGAGTTTAAAGTAAATGAAAGTGACAAATGTATTTATTACAAATCTAAAAATGGAATTTGCAGTATCATATGTCTCTATGTAGACGACTTACTCATATTTGGTTCAAACATTCATGTTGTAAATACTGTGAAATCATTATTGAGTAACAACTTTGATATGAAAGACCTCGGAGAAGCGAATGTAATCCTAGGAATCAAGATTACTAGGTCAGAAAAAGGAATTTCTTTGGATCAATCTTACTATGTTGAAAAGATCCTAAAGAAATATAAATACTATGACTGTAAACCTACTTGCACACCATATGATCCAAGTGTGAAACTTTTGAAAAACACTAGTGAAGGTGTTAGACAGACTGAATATGCGAGTATCATTGGCAGCCTCAAGTATGCCATTGATTGTACTAGACCCGACATTGCCTACGTCGTGGGACTATTGTGCAGGTTTACCAGGAAACCCTAGTATGGAGCATTGACACATTATCGAAAGAGTCACAAGTTACTTAAAAAGGACCATGAGTCTAAGGTTACATTATCAAAGATTTCTTACTGTCCTTAAAAGATACAATCATGCTGATTGGAACACCTTGTCAGATATCTCCAAAGCAACCAATGACTATATTTTTAGTATAGTTGATGGTGATATATCTTGGAAATCAAAGAACAAACGATATTGGCTCAGTCCACTATGGAGTCTAAAATGATAATGCTAGCTACTACTAGTGAAGAAGCAAGCTGGTTGATATGTTTGCTAGTTGAGATCCATTTATGGAAAAAAAACCTATGCCAGTTGTGTTGATCCACTACGACAGTTTCGTGGCTATTGCAAAGATTGAGAATCGTTATTACAATGGTAAGAGACGACAAATACGTCGTAAGCACGACACGTTTAGAGAATTACTTTCTAAAGGAGCTATTATAGTGGATCATGTACGCACTGATGAGAATTTAGTGGATCCTTTGACGAAAGGGTTAGCTAAAGAGAAAGTCCTAAATACATCCAAAAGGATGAGACTAATGCCTATAGAGTCACCCATGATGGTAACCTGACCTAAAAGACTGGAGATCCCAAGAATTAGGTTCAATGGGTAATAACAAGTCGTGAAGTGATATGAGATGAACATGCTATTATATATCATAGAAGCATGATTCCTGAAGCGATGATAGGATGAGACAATAGAAACTCTTAATGAGATCTATACTCCATGTGGAGTGGAGTACATAGCTATATGAGTACTCTTGATAGACTCGCCTATGTGAATGTGGAAGTGGGGCCGCTTCCTATGGAATTTTGAGGCAGAATTCCTAGAGTGTTCACTATACTGAGATAGACGTGTAGGGCCATTAACGCACGAGTTTTTGAGAATACACCCTATGAAAAGGTTGTGTGTGGATTTGATGTCATAGATAGAGTTTAAGACTACGAGTCACTCTTGTTGAATTTGAATCTCACTTACTATGCAAAGGTTCAAGTCAAAAGACACATTTGCTTATGCATAATCTTATAGAAGCGTTTAACGCTACTTCAGAAATATTTTTTTAATTCAAGTGGGGGATTGTTGGAACATAGTGTGTGAATTTAAAAATTGTTGAAGTCTCACATTGAAAAAATCTTATATGTTGAGTAGTTTTCATCATTATATAAAGATTCTCAAACTCTTGTTGAAGTCTCACATTGGATAGAAAACATATATGAATTTGTTTCTATCACTATATAAAGAGCGACTCAACCTAGTAATATATTCGGTGACATAAATTGATTTTTAAATAGTTTTTAAAATTGATTTTCAAACAGTTTTCAAAATTCAAAAAACAACGCATATTTATAAGACAATTAAAAAAGTAGTTAATGTATATTGTCAAGTAACCGGGTATTAGGTATTGTTACGAAGGATTTGTTATAAAAAAGGTATTGTCATGATTCATGAAGGATTAATTCAATTTTTTTTCACGAGTAACGCACCACCTCCGTTTTTTTAGTGTATTTTTTTTAGAAATTATTTTGTTCTTTTTTATTGAGTTTAAAGTAGGGATGACAAAACTATATAAATTTGTGAGATCGGCACATTTTGTCCGTCATTGTAGGCAGATTGAGTTGAAGACATTAATTTGTTTATCTAAGTTGATATGTCTTTAACCAATTGAACAAAACCATCACACGATGGGGCGAGTTGGCAATTAGGCTAAGATAAAAAATGTTTTTTTTTTTATTTTTATATGATTTTTTTTATTAATTCAACCAAACTCAAAGACTCGAAGTGACTCATTGATTTACTCAATCTAATTAAAAACCTCAACTCAAATTAAAATCTAATAAGAATATGGTTTAAATTGAACCATATAACTTTAGCGTTAATACATTATGAAGGTGAGAATATATAATCTTATGTTAAGAATGCAGAATTATAATACATTTATTTAATTTTATAATTTTTTATTTATTAGTATATTATAACAATATGTAAATTGTAATAAATATTTTGATTGATGAATTTATTTTGAGACTTTTTTATGTTAGTGGTGACTTTGTTTTTGTATTGAGGTTTGTTGATTGATTATGGTTGCATTTATTATTTTTTATAAAATGTTAAAATAATAAAATAAAAATAATTGGCGGGTCGACCAACAAGTCTGTCAACCCACCACACGGGGCGAAGCAGGATGGTACTTTCGACTCAACCATCTAAGTTGATTTGCCCCATTCTTTAGCGGGCTAACGACGTGCAAATCAATTCGTTTTGTCATCTCTAATTTAAAGGTAGTGCATTACCAATGTAAAATAATTTTACATTGTCACTCTATCATAATCGTTTAATCTGCCACATGTGTAGTTTTTAAATCAAATGTAGTTGTTTAATTAATTGTTGTCGTGACAAATTGTTATTGGTTGTCAATGTAAAATAATTTTACAGGGACCGTGTATATTTTCTTTGTTCTTATTTTTATTTTTATTTTTAAAGTTTAAAGTAGTATTAATTATTATTAGTATGTTAAAATTATTTCTGATTATTTTTCTCGATACAAATTTTTATTATTTATTACATAGAGAGAGAAATATGTGAAATAAAATAATAAATAATTAAATATATTATAGGAAAAAGTAAGTAATTTCATCCAAATTAACAGAATTTTAATAATTTTATTAGTGCTTTGGTTCTATTTTTGATGGAGTCATAATTAATTTTGGAAGTAGTAAATTGACTATAATATGTTTGGATGTCATTAAATAGAATTTGTTTTACTTTCGTCATCAATTTTAATTTAAAACAAGAATTTATAATAATTTAAATTTAAATATAATTTTAATAATTAAATTTATTATTCAATTCAGTTTTACTTAAAAATATCTAAATAAGCTCGATTAACTTTACAAAAATATTTTGTTATAGAAATCTTTATATTTTAATCTTTTTGCAGCCAAGAGAACAATGTTAATAACGTATGACTAACGACGCCTCTTCCCCTCATGATGGCCTAATTATCCATGTCGGAAACCGCGTGTTAAAGTCATGTTTGGCTGGACCACAAAAAGCACTTCCTCAGCGTACTGTCTCAATGTTACAACTTACAATAATGATATCCATCTCCATATTATAAAATAAAAAATATATTAGTAATAATATTGTTGTGAAGAAGTGGGATGTATTGATTGGGGACATGGTCCTGATACTTTATTAATTTCATGTGTACTAGAAAGAACGTGAAAGCCGCGTCTACCTACGTTTGCACACTACAATTTATTCAATGTCTACGTACTCTCATGGACATGATAGGGACTGCCATTTTGCTTGCTTTTTTAATGATTGGTATTCCTTTTTTTTTTATATATTCATGTGCCATCCATGGTCTTGGCAAGAACTTGTGTAAACATGGATAATAGGTTGCTTGGATCACCAAATTGAAAGGAATATTTGAATTCCTGTATTTAGGAGATTATACATTCACGTATTTAAAAAATTAATAATTGTTCGATCAAAAATTAAACAATTTTAAAAATATATTTTTATTTTTATATGTCAAAATACCAAATTAACTTGAATTATCAAAATTTGATCAAATGATTAATAATGTCATGAAATTGTGAATACAAAAATGTTTTGACCATTAGAGGAATTGAATCCGAAGATTATGGAATAAATTAATAGAATAAATAAGATTAGTTGTCATGGTTTCCGATAACATCCGTCATCATATCATATGCTTGCATCCATTTTTTCTTTGGGATGTGGTCAAGCTAAATTGCAATTCTTCGTTGTTTGGTAGGAGATTTTGACAATACAGGTTGAACATTGATAAATTATAACATAGGTGGTTCAACGTAGATTGTATTTAAAATTTATTTGAAATTCTAATAATTAATAATATTTCTCAAAAGTATAAATTAACAATTCTCCATCTTTAAATATAAGACAATGACTTAATTAATATCAGTTCGTTGAGTTATTTTGAGAATTGTATTTGTTTTTTTTTTTTAATTTTAACAAATTGACTTTATCGAATTATTTTCTCAACCATAAAAACCTAGGATCACAGTAGCATTCGCCTTTGAACATAATCCATTAGTAGGTTTTAATTGTTCAGAATATAAGTTTTTGCGATTTTTTCTTTTAATTTTACTATTTATTTTATTAATACTCTTATTATTATTTATTCAATTAAATAATTGATTTTAAAAAAAATGGTTCTATATAAAAAGATACTACCAAGTTTAGAAACTTAGGAGATGATTATGAATTAGGAAAGATGAAAGGATATTTATATCTGCAGCTGCTACTAGCCACGAAGAAAGGTGGCTTCTTCTCTCACTTCACAGTGGTATAAATATCAATTCAAATGTATTTTTTTGTTAAAATATACATTGGAACCGACCAATCCAAACATGTTAATTGGAGGCTTATAAGAAAATAAGGAGTGTAAGAAGTCATCGTAAAGAAATGTGTGATTCTTTGTTGGGTTTGGAATTTGGGCCGAAAGCGATAGGAATTCAAACTTGTTTTATTGGGACATGGATGCTACAGGGTAATGATTGCTCATTCAACCTCCCATTTTTAATCACAATATATATTAGAATCAGCTTGGGGTAGTGAGTTGCACGCTCCCAGAACCTCCCTTTTGGTAAAGGAAGAGACTTTGGTTTTTATTTTTTTAGCAACTGCCTTACAGGTTTAAAACTTGGGCCTCTTCAATGCATACACTACGAATATTTGGCCCATTTCATCATTTTTGTAGAGAAAATTTTTCCATCCCCAATATGAATTCGGATGTACAAATTCAGAATTGATTTTGTGCTGTCTCAAAGTGCACTTTTAGGCAACTTATGCCTTTAGATATACACACCTCCAAAACAATGAAAGTGAAAATATCATATATATATATATATATATATATATGGCCACTTGTTTGTTCAAAAAATGACATAAAAAACAAGTATGTTAACTTGTCTAGCTGCAGAGAGCTGTTTTTTCTACCACTGTTGTTTTAAAATTTAAGTATCAGGATTCAGGATGATGTTGAGTATCTTGTACCTACAGAAGCATGAGGATGATCTTGAGGAGTTCTGTACCGATAAACTGACTCCAGAACGATTGAATTAAGAATAGTTAATCTTAATATAAAAAAGAATTCATAACTTTTTCATTGAGACTTCATAACCAAGCAAATTTTCATGTTCCTTTCTTTCACTTTCTTCTCTCCCTGTAATTTCTATTTTACTCTTCTCAAATCCAAATTCAAACAAAACAATCATCTCATGCTAATATAATACCATGCACGCCTTTTTTATGTCTTCTTTTCCGTTACGCAAAATCATTTATCTTTTAGTAGCCCTTTTCACAAGTTATGGAATATTTTAATTTTTAATCGTGCAATGGGAGAAAATGATAAACCTAAAACAGATAATTTCTGAAACATTTAAGTGTAATGTCAATCAAGCACAAGATGCTTCGATGACAGCCCTGAAAATATCAATAATTTAAGACAATGTAAATTGTATAAGAATTCAATGATCAATTGTGCATGTAGTGTATTCTGCTTGCAAAGTACCTGCATGTCTTGATTTTTTTGTATTCAATCATAAAACTTTTTATTTATATTAATCCATTTTCAGTCATTAATATTATTCAATATCAAATATGAATTTATTATTTTGGACAGGTCAATAACATGTATTGGCAGTTGAACTCGTACCAGCATCCTTAACGGGGATTGAGCTGAGAACCATTCCTTCTGCACCACAGCGACCAGTCCTAATGTCATCAAGTTGCTTGGGATTATACATTGTCACGCTGCCTGTGGTTTCTGTTGTCAATGTCACTTTTCCCATCTCAGCTATTGCTTTCATGCGGATGCGCTCAGCTCTTGAGCCAATAACCTGCCCGAGGATAGAAGCTGCGATGGTCAATGCCATTGCTGATTTAGGCATCAGTACTGACTTTCGAAGCATGGCTATAAAGGGAACAGCGGCATGCACAGCTGCGAACCAAGACAATGAGAATTTCTTGGTATGCTCCTTCCACATACCCAAGGGCACATTGAGAGCCATTCCCATTGCTGCAATAACAAGCACTTTTGCAGGAAGAGGCTGAGGGCGCAAGTTTTTAACAAAGGCTGTACGGGCAAGGGCGGCCCTTGCAGCAACAACTGCCGGCGGGCATCTAAAGTTCATGGCAGTTGGTGGCTTCAAAGCTGTCGCAACAAGGGGGAGAACACTGCTTACAGCTCTATAAGACTTGGCAATTGGGCAATTTCCCTTTGTCAACCATTCATTTCCAAGTGCTTCGTGCTTTGACATATCTCCTTTCTAGAATTGAAGCTCGGTAGAGAGAAAAAAATCAATATAAGCCATGTTTCAAAGGATCAAAATAATTAATAGGCATTAGAAAAGAAAAACATTGAACATATTGAAATCTGCCCTGTGATCCACAACATTGACGGTACAATTATTGCTAATAGTTTGGGTGTAAATCAAAATGAAGACTACTAGAATATAGATGCTCTCGGGTCCATAACAACATTACATGTTTCCTACCAGGAATTAATTTCATGCAGAGGTGTTAAATTTTACAATGATTTCCCTTTTGCTAAACACACTCCTAAGTATGTGTTAATGTAAAAAAAATTGCAAAAGCCAACATCAAGAAACTGATTTTCACCTGAGATGAATGCTCCTTTTTGTTTGAAAATTCAGAATTCTTCTGTTTCTTCCATTTCTCAGAAAAATCCCCAAAATTGAATGGGCCACCGAGTCCAAAGGATGATAGACTAATGGTAGCAGCTCTTCCAGCCAAAGGGTTAAAAACAGGCATAGAATCAGCTTCCTGTTTGCCATTGTGAAAGTCAGATCTCTCGGAGAGAGGAACAACGCCATCTTTCCCGTGAAACAACTTAAAAGCCATATCAAAACCAGTACCATCTTCAAATATAGGACCCTTGGCTGCACGCACCTGAGCAACAGAGCAAGCAACAACAATGACGACAATTAGCTTGAATATTGACCCAAATTTTGAACTACCAAGATAGACGATAGGTAGAAAGGACACAGATGAATTAACTTACGGGAATGGAGATTTTTGACGAAGAGAAAGAGAATTTTGTAGGTTCATCGATATTTCTCAAAAACGGGCACCTTTGGATGTCTCTCACATCCAAGGGGCAGGATCCATCCCCATTTATTCCCCTTAAAAAGAAGTCCATTTCCACCTTTTTGTTGAAACAATTTCTAGACATAAGGGGAAAAAAATACAAAACACATGAAACCGATCATATTGTATAGCAACTACTCTCTTTTGCAAGGAACCAACTACACAATAATCAATACAGAGGATGAAATATAAGACGAAGATAAATAAAGCATCTAAACGTGAATGAAGATAAAAAAACAACCTAATAAGCAGCAAAAAAGCTATACAAAGGTAGTAAAAACTTCCAGAGCAAGAGAATGAGTTGACTGGCTGTCTTCTAAATAAAACAAAAAATTACAATTATCACAATCAGCACATGCTTAATTTGAAAATCAAAATGAAGCAACTTTTTATCCACAAAGAAGCTTTAACCTTAAAGAAAAAGAACAATTTGGACATATCAGAGGAACTTCATATCCAAATTAAAACAATAGACCATTATTTCAAAATTGTTCCTTGTTCACATTAGAAAAATTCAAATGGTTCCACTATTAAACAAATACAATATCAAGGATAGGAACCTTCTAGAGCTAAAAACAGAGACAATTGAAGAGAATGAGTTAACTACAAATTATAAAACATTATTTGTCCATTCTCTCTGTTACTGTGCTCTAAATTAAACAAAAACTTAGTATGTCTTTGGTTTTGCGGTGACTAAAATTGATTTTAATTAAAAATAAGTTAAACGTAAAGTGATTTATGCTTGAATATATTCAGATAAAAATGAGTTGAATAATAAATTTTAACGTAAAATTCATGTTTTGAATCAAAAGCTAAAAATTTAAGTTTCAAGTTAGAATCAATTATGGAGGAAAAATCAACTCAACTCAATAGCACCCAAACATTGTCAAAATCAATTTTACAGCTCCAAAAGTTGAACCAAAAATGCACTGCATTTACAATTATCACAATCGGCCACCTGCTTTGAAAATCAAAATGAAGCACTTTTTATCCACAAACAAGCATTAAGCTTAAAGAAGAAGAAGAAGAAGCAATTCAGACTTATCGGAGAAACTTAAAAACAATAAAATATTACTTCGAAATTGTTCATTGTTCACATCAGAAAATTTCATTTCAAATAGCTCCACAACTACAATACAATATAGTAAAAGATTGGAAGCTTCTAGAGATACACAAAGACATAGATACGCAGGAACTGTAATCGATAATTATGGTTCAATAAATAATTTAAAAATATTAAGTGCAATCTAGTGGGTACCAATCAATACTCAATAATTGAAAGTATAGGAAAAATGAGAAATTCTGAGGCATGAATGTATCAATTCAAAACCTAATTAAAAATGAATCGAGTTGCTTCCTCGAATAGAAAACAAATACGATTGAATTCAGAGAAGAAAATCACGCTATTGAAAATCGAAAGCGTTGAGAGAGAGAGAGAGAGAGTACCGGGACAAGAGGAGAACTGCGAAGACGTGTGGTTGCCACATGCACGTGTGCCGCAAACACAGCTTAAAAGAGATAGTGAATTGCACGTGCCTCTATTTGTTTTCTTTTTATGTCAGAGGCACGTGCTTCTTTTTTTATTAATAAAAAAAATTGTTAACCACATGGAAGAATCCAGAAATCAACCCAATGAGAGACTAATTTTTTATTAATAAAAATTATATAAAATTTTTTTAATAGAAAAGTAAAAAATAAATTAAGAAACTAGACGAGCTCCCCCAACAACTTCAAGCGTGACTAAAATCATGACACATGACAATAGTGAGAGTGAGACACAAGTTGATAAGTCAGTCACTATAAGAATGTGTAGTCAAGTGTATCTTTGTTATTCATATTTCAAAATCTTGTTATTAATGTTTAAAGAACGTTAGTTAAAAACTCACAAAAGAAAAATGTCTTAAAAATACAGGTCAAATAATTGTTAATATAATAAATACCACATTTTTCTATCGAAATTTATCTCTTGTTTCCTTAATCAATATCTATCTCACTGGCACTTGTTAGCAACTAGTTAGCATTTTTCATAATCTTACTAACAAACACTCTGAAGACACATATTAACAAATCGTCTGAACTGATGAACATGCAAGCAGTTAAACTATGTATTTCTATTTTGATCAACTGTATCGGCCAATGGGAAAAGACACAGAAGAGTTCACATTAAAAGATAAAGTTGGAGTTTTGCACCACGTCAGCATCGAGAGATGCCACATCAATACAACTACCACATAATTATGACATCTATATTTACATAGGGTCTGTAAAGACAATTTTTAGAACATACTAAAATGAAAATGAAACACCACAAACTCAATCCAAAAAGTGGCATTTTGCCAAATTTCAATAGCCTCCGTACTGCTGATTTTGAGCAATACCATTACCATATCTTCCTTGCATTACATTACTGCCTCCATAAGAAGGAGGTGCTGCACTGATGCCAGGACAGTCTCTTGCCCAATGTCCAGTTTGATGGCATTTATAGCATTCACCAGAAGCAGCACCCGATCCAGCAGATGGGCGCTGCATCGGCTGATCTGAATGTGCTGCGCTGATACCCAGACAGTCCCTTGCCCAATGTCCAGGTTGATGGCATTTATAGCAATCACCAGATGCGGCACCTGATCCAGTAGATACCCTGTTGGCATAGGCCGCACCAGCAGACTGTCCAGATTGATTTCTAAGATTTAGGCATTGCGCAGAACTATGACCAGAGGCTCCACAGTTGCTACATGACACATATGAACCAGGAGCGGCTGACGTAGTAACAGAACTGCTATATTGGTTTCCATACTGGCCCACTTGATTTGCTGGCATCCCATAATCTCTACCAGTATTAGTGTTGAGATTTATAGGATTATATACTGGTGGTGTAGTTTGTCCAAAGCTCCCCAGTCCAGTATTACTGATAACAGAATTAATGGTGGCACCTTCTGCTTTCTCAGACTTAAGTTTATCAATCAAATCCAGAAGAAATTTAGATTCAGATGCAAAGATTACCTTCTCTGCTTTTACTACTGTCGACTTAACACGTTGTTCATCACCGTATGTCTCCTCTTTTACTTTTAACTTGAACACATATTTAGTGAAGAGAACCTTACGGATGATTTCTGCAAATCTTTCATCATCGTGTTCTTCATATTTCAGAAAATACAAGTCTTTTGCAGGTATACCTAGGATCTCCTCGCCACCCTCCTGGAAAGCAGTAGCCCATGTTACACCAGTGTGATCCTGTATCTGCAATTGCAGTATGTACCTAAAATCACAAGCATCAACGGACTGATCACACCTGTCACAGCGCCATTTCCCATCTCCATTGTTAGTAACCTTTTTGTTACATTGCCTATCCCCTATCATGATAGGACAAGCTGTGTAGCAAAAATTATCAACTTTAACAAAAGAAACACTTGCACATACGGTTATCCAATCAGGCTTCTCTGAAGTCCCTAACTTTTCATCTTTAATTTCAGAGACAGTCTTCCGCACTTCACTTTTACCAAAACTAGATGATTCTCTAGAAATAGATTGACTTGGTACATTCCTCCCTTCCTTGTCAAACCATTCTCTCAGAGTATAAGCCTCTGCAGAATCAGGTTCAACAAATAATTGGCTAGTGCCTATAGTCCCAACAGACTTCCCATTGAAATCATTAATTCTGGCAGCTTTTACAGCCAAAATTGGAAATGCCCCAGAGTCACAAATAACTTGCAGCCTCTGTCCTTCCACGTTGCAAAAATTTCCCCATAAAGTTAATTCAACACTTCGGCCAGACATGTCTTTCAACTGGAGAGTTCTCTTCTGCGTTTCAGTGCCATTTTTTCTCATGATTGAAGCTGTGGGACTAATAGAAGTCACCACAGCAATCAAATCCACAATGCTGTTGTTTTCCATACTTTCTATGTCACCTATGGGACGAAAATTAAATATCTGCTTTGGAATTGAATTATCATCTTCAAGCGATGGCTGAATAACTGACGTTATATCAAGGGTTATCTCGTGATCATTAGGAAGGTGATTAAAATTCTTCTGAGCTGGCTTTAAATTTCCTCTGGAAATGAGAAAGACTTTACCATGTTCTATTACATTATAGAACTGATCGGCCACAGCATTAAAGCAAGTTGCCCGAATTTCTCCACCATCAGAATCCAAAAGATCAAAAGAAAATACTTTTCCCTCACCTCGGGCATTATTATAGTGCCTAAGTTCTCCCTTAGCCGTTACTCTGGCTTTAATTGTCCAGTTACTCTGATACGGATTCAATGCAGATATTGGAACTATCCTTGGGGGGGCATCATTTCTTCCTATAGGCCCTCTGTTGGTGTTGGTGTACATTGAAGATTGCGGTCTGTACATAGGCTGGGGCGGACGAGCATTAGAATTTTGCATTGGTTTTGAAGCCTCAAATTGTGGATTGCGGAAACTTGTATTATGTACACCATAAGACCCATTTGACAGTGCTGGTCTATTCAAACTGGATCCAGGCTCAGGTTTAGGATAAGATGGAGGGGCATTAGATGTACCATATCTAACAGGCTCAGAACTGTTAGAATAGATACTGCTAGCAGGAGGATTCACTTTTGGACGGTCCATAGATGACATAGCCACATTTGGTCTAGCATTAATGCCACCTGCATGTGAATTACTATTTAAAGACTGTGAAATCCCAGTGGTGTTTCCTGATTGACCAGCAGCAGATTGTACATTTCGTGGTTGACTCACGGCTGATTGTGAAGGTGCTTCTTTTGGTGCGGGGACAGGTTCTCCAACCAAGTCACATTTGTCCAGTATAACATCCAGCTCAACTATGATGATAATCCTGTTTGTAATTAGAAAACCAAATAATTAGCCAATCCCGGTCACAGAGCCTGGAAGAAATATGGCTATGACAAGAATAAAACTTCCTCCTATTGGCTAATGAAGCATTCAACTACTTCAACAGTACCAAAAACCAAAAAGCCACGATGAAACAACAATTCCTTTAGTGAAATTAGTCATCGATTATAAAATAGCAACACCTCCAATTCCAAAAACTTCCTGGAGTATCAAATTCACAAGTCTTAAAATACAAAAACATGATATATAAAACACAGGGTGATTGATCTTATCTTAATCTCAGACATGCAGATACTATGAAAATGGATATCAAGTAATAATATTCACTGTAAATCAATTATAAACAGTCTTAGACAAATTTCTCTTTTTTTTCAAACGTGGCGTGGAAAATTGAAAATTACATGGCTATTTCATTACATTGTAAATCAAAATTACAATAAAATAAATAGTTAAATAAAAAAAACAGCTACACGGTAAAGTAACAACGATATTTAACAAGCAATTGTTCACATTCTACACATAGTTGAATTGAAAACATATAATTGCTTATACCACTATCTATAAATGTAAAATGAAAAACAAAAATTAACAAATTTAAATAAAAAATGCCAGAAAAAAGTAGATTATGAAAAGATGAAACTTACTTGCGATTCTGAACATCGTTACAAATGAATTGATGAAGTTTAACAATGGAACCTTTCTGCAACCTTCCAGAATGAACCAACTCATTCTTCTGCGTAGCGAGCATTCCTTGTTGATAATACGAACCATCGGACAGAACAAGCCTATACCTCTCAGTAGAACTATTTTGCTGCGACTGCACAAGCTTCAAATCGATAACTTGAAGAACCGGTTGCAATTCCTCCGAAGTGAAACACATAGTTATTATCGCACCTTGTGTCAGATTCACAGCCATTGTCGCTTTTTATCAAATCTTGGCTTTTTTATTTCTTGCACAATCGATGAACAAAGGAAATAAGGAGAGTGAAATTCAAAACCCTAATTGATTTGATTGAAATGAATGGGAGTGGGTTACTATGTGAGTGTGAAATTTGAAACCCTAAAATGGTTATAAAGAAGGCGCCATAATAATTGGTCTGTTTCGTGAAGAGAGGGAAGTTCAATTTTTGGAGAAGGGTAGTGGAATTTGTTTAAATACCAATCGTGTCCCTGTTTGGTTTTGGAGAAATGCTTCTGAAAGAAGCCACACACGATGCGATGCGATGTTTGCTCTGTTCGAATTTGGAATGATTGGATATTATAAGGTCAAGACATTTAATACAATATAACATGGCGTCTGTCTGTTGCATATTAAATAAAAAATCAGTTTTCTTATGGGATTAACTATATAAAATACAAAATTAACTCTAAATAAAACATGTATTCAAGTCTATCATTTAAGGATAAAGAAAATTAGGGTTAAGGTGATCCATCAGCTAAAGCTAGATAATATCTTATGAGTATACAATTAATATTTATTTATTCATGTATAATTTTATTTAATGATTCAAATAAAATTGTGAAATTAATGAACATGTGTTAGTGTAATGCCACATGAATACTTTCATTTAAAATTTATATCTCCTAGTGAAAAATTGTGTTTGTAAAAAAATAAAAAACTGTAGAGGTTTCTTATTAAACATGTGAAATTATTGTAAAATTTTATTAAGTTGATCGTTAAATTAAATTAACCAATTGGGTAGAGTTTGATTTCACATAATCAAGCAATTTTCATCGATAAAGGTTAACAATTCAGATTTAAAAACATATTTTATATCAAAAATTAGAATTGAACCCGAGACATAATGTTTATAAAAGTCTCTTTTATCACTAAACTACTTCACAGTTTGATATATATATATATATATATATATATCATATATTATAGATAAATATTGTCGTAGATATACTAGATCTGTCCTGACTGCACACAAGCTAAGGTCTTACAACTACGAATAACATTGATCCATTTGTCGTTGTTTCGATTTTCCATCTTGATGTGGTGTTTTGATTTCTTGCATAGGTGCAACATTTGTTTTATTTAAATTGATATATTAGTTTTGATTGATCTAGTGCAAACTCAACCAATGATTTTTGATGTATTCAACGTTACAGCTCTGAAGTCACAACTATTTCGGACACTTAATCTTATCATTTTGTATGTTTTGTCTTATTTGTAGATATTTTGCCATTTTATACTATTGATTTAAATGTTGTGAGTTTGTTTGTAGATTTATTATTTTTTGTTTTAACTACTTTGAACTGTATTATTCTCGATTGATGTAATTTTTATCAATTTGAACAATTAAGTATCGTTTTTAGTAATAAAACAAAAAAAAACAAAAAACAAGTTGATCCCTTCTCCTCATATGCACCTCGTACACAAAATGATGGATTAGAAGAATTCTAATGAAAAACTATACATTTTCTTTATTGTGAGAGATTACATGTCTTTTTAGTCATGGGATTAACAAATTATTTTGGTCTTATAGAAAAAACCAAACCTCCTCGTAGCGATGAAAATTGATGCCAATTGTGATAAATGAAAACTTTAAGTGACATATATTTGATCAAATATGAGCCAAATCCTTGTCATTAGGTGGAAAATGAATGTCTTTCGAATGATGATTGAGTCTTTTAATCTCCTATTTTTTTTTTTATCAACCTCCTTAATTATATTGAAAAAAAATGTTTATGTCAGCTAAATCGAAAGAGTGAATAAACCATTACTACTCTTCAAAACAGCCTTTAGTAGAAGAATTCCTTTTCTAGTTTTTTAACATGCATTGTAGAAATTTTGTTAGTGATATGTTTTGTTGGTATTATTGATAATAAAAATAAAGAAAATAACTTAAAGAAAGCCTTTACTATAGAAAAAGAGAAAATTTTAGACAATAAATTATTTATTTTACCATAATAAAATATTTGGATGTACAATAATTGAAATTTTTTAATCTATATATACTATTAATCAATCAAAATCATTAAACCATTAAAAATATTTGACTTTAATCACAACTATTTCTAAAATCATATTAATAAATCATTATGATATATTGAATATGTAAATATTTTTACATCAACAATACATAACAATTAAACTCATAATTGAAATTAAAAAATAAATTATTATTTTTTCTTTTATGTATATGTAATTAATTATCTCGAATAACCATACAACAACTATTTATAAAATGATAACACGACACTTATATGTCACGTGATAAACACAAACCAAGTCATTTGACTCAAATGAAATTTTCTATTAGAGAATAAAACAACAAAAATTTTTAAATTATAGAAAAAATATAAATCGAAGAGTTAAAATTAAAACCTACCAAATATTAGGTCCAAAAACACATATAACTACTATTTACTTTATTATCTAAAATAGGAAAAATAAAAATAAAAAATAAAAATAAACAGTTACCGTGTTTAGGGTTCTTAAAAGAAAAAAGAAGTTAGTAAGTTGAATAGTGTATTCACTGCAGTGTTTTTTTTTTACCGCGACCACATGACGAACCAAACCCCGTTTTCTATGACCATACAAACATATCTTCTCTTTATTTATTGTGCATTTCCAACATAGCCCCTCTCTCCTCCGATCACCGGTTTCCGGTGACCGGCGTCAACATCACTCAGATTCCGGCAATTCGTAAACCCTAAACCAACTCTTCCTTCATGGATTCTCACCCCCAATCTCAGGAACATGATCCCTCAAAGAAGAACGGCGGTATCTTCGCTTTCGTGATACTGCGATGGATTATCGCAATTCTATTACCCTTCGTTTTCCTGTTCTCTGTTCCATTTCTTTTGGGTTTACTTCTTCTCATGGTCGCCGATTTCTCTGTCCCTAACCCCATTTCTCTCCCTTCACACTGCAGAATCGTCTCTACTGGTTTGTTATTTATTTTATTCTCATGCTTTTCTCTATAATCTTTTAAGCTTAGTTTTAATTCTCACTGAAATTTGTGAACTCAATTGAATTTTGAGGATTCGAATCTTTTAGTGCAATTGTTTTTTTCTTTTCTTCTTGTATTTGAAAATAACACTTAGAAGTTTGGACCGGCTCACCAGTAATTTGCTTTAGATTAAGTGTTGATGAATTAATCAACCCTTGTATAATAAAGTATGAATGTTGATTAGTTCATTAGTTGAGATTACACATTTTAGCTTCTAAGGTGATTTGCTCATAATTTGTCCATTGTTGCTTTTGGTGCTCCCGTAGACTTTTGAATGAGAGAAACTTGGATACCACATAAACTTTAACCACTCACACTTGAATTATATCAATCAATTCCCCCACTATACTTGATCCACTATTGCTCGAACCACTCATGCTCCCCCACCAATACCACTTGTTGGGAGTCTAGGAGCAACAACCGACTAATGATCAGGACCCCTAAGAGACCAAAACACCGCATCTCTATCCAAAATCTTAAGATATTGAATACATGAGTCACATCTCTTTTATATATTTCATCTAGTTCACTTCTAATTGACTTGAGACTAACCACTCACACTTGAATTCTAACGATCTCAACCCGTTATATTTTTGAAAAAAAATCAGATTTAAATATTTAGAGAAGCTATTTTAGAGTGTTTTATGAGAAAAATGGAGCAGCGTTTTTACTTCTTTAATCTTCAAAGCAAGAAATGTGTTCATGTATTGTTTGTTAATTAATTTGTGAGAAAAGGGATTAAATTATCCATGATATTCATATCTTTTATGACCTAATGATGGGTGTGGTTTATATTTTCCACTCCGATTTTCATTTGATTAGTAATACTCATTTACTTTGAAGTTAAGAAGTTTTGAAAAGAACTGGAGGCATCATTGTTTGTTTTAATTCACTCTAAATTGCATGTTATCATTTTTCTTACAGGTGTTGATATTAGATCATCTAAGATTTGTGAACTCGGATTGTCAAATTATAAAGCAAAGGACATTTTTCGTCATTTTGAAAGAAGTAAATTTCGCTGCCGTTATGATTACTATTGGGCTTCAGTATTCAAGGTTATTATAACTTGTTGCCAATTTAGGTATTGTTTATTCTTATATAAAAGAAAATGTTATTTGCTAGAAGAAAAACAGGGCACAAATTAGACGGAAGATAAGATTTCTCGTTAACAATGACTATGAGAAGGAAAATAATATTAACAAACAAGTTCATTATAAAGAAGATATCCTTTGAAGAGATCATAGTTGGATCACTCAGTAAAGACAGAGAAACACCCTGGAAAGTACAAGCATTACCCTCCATCTGAATACACCAAGGAACTACTAAAATTACTCACTGTCTAATACTTGTTCCTTATATGTTCTCCGAAATTAATCAATGAGAACTGCTCTAAAGTCAAAAGACACATACATCCAACATTCGTCAATAATTTGAAATAGCTTATTCCAAACAAAAGTGGTCGCAAAATAATTTGAAGAGAACTAGGCTACTATTTCTGAGCTATAATGTCATGAAACCTTAATAGTAATCAGTGAAAGGAGTTTTATGCCGCCTGCAAACCATAATCCTTTTACACAGTCAATCACTTGACTGTTTAGGTGTTAGTTACTATCACTGAATAATATCCTTTATGATCTTTTTTACTTTGCATGCTTGTCCCTTTTGGTTCAGAATCATACACAGTTTGCTCATCCTGTCCAAGTAACATATCAATCTATGCATAAAACACGTTCACATATATGACCACCAATTTATTGTGCATGTTTGTGCAATTAGCTTATGTATGGCCTATCCTATATTGTTTGTTATGATAACTATAAATTTAGGTGATTCTTTTGAGTTGTTGTAAATTATTTATGTTAACATTGTTTCAGGTTGAATACAAAGATCATTTTTCAGGTCAGAGACAAGTTGCGTTTGCTGAGGCTCCGAGTGAAGCCCTTCCTCTTTATTGCAGGCCTAATTTTGGTGCTGCATGGTTGACACAGTACAAATTTAAGGTGGGGCCTTCAATTTGTGGTCTTTAATATTATGGTTATTAGCAGATTTGGAAATATTTCATAACAACCTGATATTATTTTAGAGTATCTTAGATAATTCGTAAGATTTGAAAATACACAGTTTTTGTATCTGAGCTTGTATTCATAAAAAAAAGAGTATCTTAGCTCGAGGGGGAGTGTTAGAAGATTTGAAAATATCTTATAATATCTTGGATTATCAGTTGAGATTAGTTTTCATATTTGTTAGTTATTATCAAGATTTATTTCCCTATATAATTAGGTTTTGAAGTCTTGTATTATTATACCTAAGGGTTTGCGCTGGTCTTTTGTTTGTCAAATCATAATCATCAATCATATCAAACTGTATTCAGAATTCAAAGTCTTTTTTATTTTCTTGGCTCTTTTTCTAAAACCCTATAACTTCAACAATCTTATCATACTGAGCTTCCTTCATTATGTACAAACAATCAAACAGCATAGTGGTGTCAGATATAGTAAAAGTTAACAATCCTTCCACTTACCAGTTCATTAGAGGTCTTTGGTATTGTTATGACATATTTATTTTCTCTTCTTCCTTGATTATATTAGGTCAATGAGACTTATGATTGCTGGTACACATCTGGCATTTCAAAAGTGCATTTATATCAAGACAATCTATTTGGTTGCCGTGCTGATGAGCAGTCTGCTATTGAGAAGATTATACAATATTCTACCCAGTGAGTACTTTACAATACCGTCCCAACCTACTTAATATTTTATTGCTAATTTGCTATTGTATCATAGTTTAGATTACTTGACTAAAATGGGATTGCAGTGTTAGAATTCATAATTTAACGCCTGTAAGTAGAATAGTGTTAAGACATAACATTCTGTTACTGTGTTCAACTTTAAGTTAGACACTTAAATCTTAAATAAAGGGTTTGGCTCCTCTAAAGTAAAGGATGCACTTTGGAGATTCAAGTGTGGAGTTATAACTGTTGATTGAAAAATATATCATTGAGATTTTAACAACTTCATAATTTGTGATGCATATGCATGTACTTGGTCATGTTGTTGTCTGTTGATGTTTCATTCCACCATTGTAATTCCACACCTTACTTACTAAAGTGTATCACTAGGAGTCAAATCTTCAAATAAAAAACATCTACACCCTCTTAGTTCTTTACGATCATTCAAATGTATGAGCTTCTTTTACTTGAAGATGGGGAAAAAATCTTGGGCTTAGCCTTGAATTGGTGGGTGAGATCTAGGTAAAAAACTCAACCATCAGTTCAAATTGTGGCAGCTACTCCTTGACATACTGAAAAAAAATATGGCAAAGAAAAAATTGGTTCAGTCAACCTTAGTCCTCATTTAAAAATGTTTTGTTGTCATTTTTGTTGAAAAGGTTCAGTGAACAAAGAAATGGAAATGTTGTTTCTAGATTGAAAGTGGTGAAATATAGAGTCAGTTCTCATGGTAAGCCTATTATTTTCAACAAAAATATGAAAAGCCCTACTGATCCATTCAAGTCAGTGACAAGAATGTGTTCCCATTGAAGGGTAGTTAGTTGGAATGTGGTTGAGTTGTAAAATCTTTTCATTTCTTTGGCTACATTACATGCTATATAATCCTGGATAGTATGATATTTCTTTTCCGTGTCTTGTATAAAGTCAGTGAATTTTGAGCTCTAATCCTATATCCTATTCTATAAACAATCTTTGGTGGAAACATGATTTGATTGAATTGTTAATTTGATGTGCCTCGAGATAATAAAGAGTTCACTCCCCACCACTTTCTCATCTTGAAGATGCTGATGCTGTTTTACAGTTATGAATTACTTTCATGACAGTTGTGTATTGACAACCTCTAAGGTCCTCCAAATTTATAAATTGTGCATAGTGGTTTTTGTGTCAAAATAATTATGTTGAGTAGCTTTCATATAGACATATGTATTTATATTTTGGGAAAAATTAAATATTTGTATCATCCTATTATTTATATATGCATGTATCTCAAATCAGGGCCATGGAGACGATAAATTACTGGATTTCCGATAACGGAAGGAGGATCAAGTATTGGAGGTGGGAAGTAATAGTTGGTGTCGTGTCTGGATTTGCAACATCTTTGATCTCCATAACCTTTATTATGTTCCTCAAACTACTGCTATCTTCATTACGCCAATCTTTTGCAGCATGGATGCTTTCTTGGCGTGTCAATGCTGTTCTCATCAGGCGCACGTGTTTTCTTTTTGTATACTTAATCTTTTGTGGGTTGGTTAGCTATTGAATATGGGAAGAGACTTGGTCTCATGGATATTTTTAGATTCCCTAGATCATAGCACTTATTTTGGTGTAGTGCTATGTTCTTTCGGTTGAACCCCCATGTAATGTATTATTATAATTGGAGCAGATGTCATTCTTGTCCCATCTGCGCCAATAAGGAAGTCATGTATAGTTCGAGCGGGAATTAAAAATGTAATAGTTCAATTAAATAGACTCAGTTCCTGTTATTACTTCAGGAAAAAATTCAAGTTCTTAGTTAAAATAGCATGTTTAGTAATAGTGGTTTACATAGTTGTCTTACATCAAATATGCCCTCATAAGTTCCTGTTACACATGACAATGAGTCACAGACACACTTCAAATAAAAAGGTTGTAAAAGCTATTGTGGTAGCTTTTGAATTGATGAAATTATTTCAGTAGAAATGTGTGCATCAACTGAGTCTAATTAAGCTCATGTTTACTTCTGTGGTTGCCTACCTCTCATCACGCAGTAGATCATCTTTCTGTAGTGTAGCTTCGTGATGACTGCACGGTGCCACCATAGAAATGTTTGTGAAGGAAGATAGCTTAGATGCGACAAACTCATACTAAACTTGCCTGAAGAGGATTTATTTATCTTTTCAAGTGAATGTTATTTGAAATATGAGAGGAAAAAATGAGAGGATATTTGTGTAAAAGAATAGTCATCTTTTCACACATATATACTCAAAGGATATCTTTTCATGGGGGGTGACTATTTAGCAACTCCCCAGTAACAAATTTCCTTTTTTATTTTACTAAGCAATTCAGTTTTTAGGTTGTTTTAGTAATTAAGGATTATTAAGTTCAATAAAAATACTCTCAACAAAGAATTCAATAAAAACATAAAATAGTAAAAGATAATCTGAATGAATAAATAAGGAACCTTTTATAATTATGAAAATTTTTTTGGTTATTTTTATTAAACAAAAAAGAATTTGAAAGTAACAATTTATTATTTCATAGAAATAAAAATGTCGTCAGCATAAAAATATTGAAGATATTTGTTTGTTACATAAGATAGTGAGGTTGGTAAGTACGCTGGACCATGTTTAAATTTACCAGATTAATTTATATGGCTCTAATCCATCGTCCATGCTCCTCAAATTTTAAATAACAGCAAGTTTTTGCCAGATATACAATTTCATACAAATAACTCAGAGATTCCATGCATTTATATTTTGCAAATAGACTCCAAAGGCTCACTATTGATCAGTGTTTTTTACTTTTATCTAAAGCTGTTTCATCCACAAATTAACTGTGGTAATTTTTTCTAGTAATAGCTTGTCTAAGCACTGAATTGTTTCTGAGGAGGATAAGGATATAACAGGGAAACAAAACATTAAATCTTTCCACTTTCTGATAGAATTCTTTCAATTTCTTCGAGGAGGCGCTCCTTTTCATCTGCCAAGTCTTCATTCTGCTTCTGAAGGTCCTCTATCTGCTTTGTTTGTTCAGAATCCTTCCTGAAAAATCATATTGTATGTTTATTTTACATCAATGGTTTATAAATAAGCAATGAATATTGTGATACATGCATATGCAGCCACTATGCTGATGTTATCAAATACACTTCCATGAGGAAATTATTTTTTAAATGAAAGAATTGTTTGTGAAATTCTCCTTGGCAGGTAATGATAATTATGATATAAAAACAGTGTTGTCAAATAGTAGCTATAACGGCACTATAGCGTAGCGAAATTTGAACAAATTGCTAATGTATTACGACACACTATTTAGTACAAAGTGTAGTCAAATAATGGCTATAGTGGTGCCATAACACTTTATCATAGCAAAATATGAACAAACCGCTATTTTGTGTGATTGACAACACCGTACAAAAGAGCATTACTAGTTCGATTGAAACTGTTGCTTCCATATGTAAATGCAATGGTGCTAATGACAGAAATTGTTTGTGTTAAAGTCTTTGACTGCTTCATAAATGCTTTTTTATGCAGTACTCTTTCTATACGGCTAATGTTAGCAATCCAAGAAAACTGATTGATTCTATGATATTTATCTTAGTAGGAACTTATATTGATTACCTATTCATGAAGGACAAATTGAGCTTTAGTGATCGAACTTCCTTCTCAAGGTTTTCGCATCGCTTCAAGACAGCTTGCATATCTGAGGGAACTGTTGGTGTCAAGTTTCTTTCCTTTGCCTCAGCCATTCTGCATTACAAGGTTATTAAATTAGAAACATGCATCCAATACAATATTAGTTTGGAAGAGACTCTTTTAATCTGTTTCTAGGAACAATTCTACGTACTTTCTTGAGCGCTCCACCCTGCGCTTTTTTGTGGTGTCCACCTTGTCATCTGCACAATCATTTGGTTAAATAGGAAATAAAGATAGTCTAATCGTGATTTGTGAAAATAACAACCAAAACTTTTACTCAAGCATTTATTCAGCATTTTTCTGTGTCACATGGCCAAGATAATTACATCAAATTATATTACTAAATTGTAGTTCCAATACTGTAAATCTTGCAAAATTATCATTATTAAGATTAACATGGTTGATTTACAATTATAAAAAAAAATATATAACTAATTCATGAAAAAAATTGTAGTTACTAGTGTGGTTAAAGTTACAAGCATCTTAACATGGAAGTTTTTGTGTTTTCTGATACGTATTCATGCTAATTATCTATTGATGTTTTTGGCATATCTTTTATTCCCAAAAATTGCTCCGGGACATAGAACTTGAGTTTTCTAAATTAAGGTCAAAAGCCTTGGAACAGATCAAACAATAAAGAGAACCAAAATTCTAATGTATGCTTTATAGAGCACAATGACTCCATCTAATCTTGAAAATAAATGGCTACCTGAGACAGCTGATGTTATAGATCCATATCTTTCTAGACTTCTCTTCTGCAAAATTTAGCCAGATTAGCCTCCAAAAAGTTAAAAATAGTTAAAATTTCTAGGTAAACTATAGTTCTAGACAATATATGTTATCATAAGAGTAGGTTATACCTTTTTGTCATCTTTCAGATTATCCATTATCTGTTCTCTGAAACCTACATTTCCACAAAAGCACAATTACAGTCTAGTAATGTTTTAAAAACTGAACTGAATATCAAACCAAAAAGACCTACGGATTATAGTTCAACTACTTTAAACCGCTCAAATATCTGAACCATAGACAATGCTGGTTCACGGTTCAACTGGTTGAACCATCTGGTTCGGTTTATGAAACATTGAGAATATGTATATATATGAAATACTACCGCTAATGAACATGGTGTAAGATTCAAAATGTTCAATGAACAATGATTTAGGTAAATTGATATAATTCCACAATCATGGATTAGTTATATACCTTTGACTTTATTTTGAGTGCTTTCTCCCACTTGTTTCCATGAACTATCACAAAGAGTTTGATTTGAATTGCTTGGACCTTCACATGCATCTAAACCAGATGAAATTACTGGTGCAGCAGCAGAGGATTCACTTTGAGAAGGTTCTCCTGAAGCTGTTCCGCCGTGTATTTGGTTTGCTTGATTTGCAAAACCATCCAAGACAAAGTTTGTGGTTCCTTCAAGTGTCTCCATGACTTCAGGATCCTTAACTTGATCCGTAAAGTCTCCTTGAACATTTACTATCTTTTGATGACTCCAATTTTGTTGTTCTTCATTAAAACCAGGTTGGAAAAGAGGTTCTGGAATACAAAATATTTCATTTAAGCCATCTCCTGAAGCTTCTTTCTCAACTTGGATGCCGAGTCTCTTGCGCTGCAATGTACCTTTTAGCATACTTACACAAGATGAAACTTTATCTGCATCAACCACTTGATGTGTATTGAAGGTAGATGAAGATGAGGGTGATGGAGACATCATGAATGAGCCCTTTTGGCTTGGAAACTCACACATAGTAAGGTAATCAAAACCATTGAAATTTGCAACTTCTTGTTTCATAGTGTTTGTACCATGCTGTGGGGCCATGCACATGGATTCTATTCCTTGTGTTGCTTGAACATTTTGCATTTCGGTATACCTTCGCCTGCAAAGAAGCGTAACAAATTAAGCGGTTTGAAATTTTCTCTTGAACAGTTAAAATTAATACACAATAACAATGGAATAGAACTCTAATAAAACTTCAGAATCTAAAGTATGTCTTTAGCATGAATGTAACAATAGAAGAAACTAAGTAACTAACAGATGAACAAATATAGTTGTATGGTGATGAGAATTTGAGATAGAGTTAAGTAAATTATCATCTAAGTGCATTTTGTGAACATGATTTTGAAGAGCATTTATACAAGGTTTGATGATGATACCGCAATTCAGAAGACCGGCTTCTTGTCATTCGTTGATCAGTAAGAAACCAGGCCTGCATGGATAATGAGACATTTAATGACTATGAAGATTTATTGAACTGAGGCTTCATCAAAGGAGTTTGATATCAACAAACCTTGGCCAGAAACAAGTTACTAGATTGCAATTCTCTATCAACAGGATCTCTGATGAAAATTGACAGCAAAGTAAGTTACAATAGTGTACAACTTTCTCAATTAAATTAATTGCTGTATTGGTGAGAAGAAAAATTACAATTAACATTATCAGGAAGGAGAAATAAACTCTAGTTAGAATGTTAAATCACACGAAATAAAATTAGGTTTGTAAGTATTCCGTATGTATATCTAGTTGAGCAAGACTAGATCATTTACCTGATTGGAAAATTGAAATCACCTGAAACATCATTTGCCAAAAAGTTATTTTGAATGCATGATTTATCATTGTTTCTTCCTTCTGAAGCCACACCAACATGTTGCTGATTAGACACATTAACTATTTCAGTGGATATCCTGCAGTTTTACATCTCAATAGAGTCAAAATGTCAAAACAGGAGAAGAAGCAGAACATATACATAAGAAAAGCATAAAATAGTCACGAGAAAATTTTAAAAATCACCACATATAGATACAAATAAAATTTGAAAAACAAACTAAATTTTTTTAGTTCAGATTCTAACCATTTTATGCTTATATTATTGAAACAATGATACACTGAGCACTTTCACATGTTAAAGGATTAACTGGAAAATATTATTTGCAACTGAACATCATGATTAATACTTATGATGGAAGCCCTTGCTTACTTTTGAAATTCACCCTCTTAAGACTTTAAAATGTGCATACTTCACTAAACTACTAACATTTGTCACTAAAAAAAAAGTGAATATTTCACAAACATATAGTCACCTCTTCGATAATCGACTGCTGAGTCCCATGCTTGATGAATTGTATCCCTGATTTAGGAAACAATGATACATCAAATGAAAGGAATTGTAATAAAAAATGTAGCAAAGGAAAACAAAAGCAATATCCAATTGTAAGTTCCCCAAAGAATTATATCATGGAGATATGAACTATGCAGGGTAAAAAATCACCTTACAAATAATGTGATTATATCATAAATGAAAAGATTGGGATAGATGGTTCTAGATTTTCAATTTTGATCATAGTAAACTGGTATATGTGCTCAAATACACAAAATTTAGAGATATAATAAAGTTGAAGAATTCTCTGATCATATATGTCATGAAGCAAAAACTTGCCTCTTCATTTGTTAGCCAGCGTTTGAAAAGTTCTTCGCTATCGGTGCGAAAGCTCTGAGAAACAGTCTTGAAACCTAACATTTCCATGGTAGGTACTTGCATACCAATAGGACTCTCCATCATTGTCTTAAAAAACAACTCCTCACTTGAATTCTTGTATAAGCCAGAAAATCCTCTCCCTTCCATTATTTCAACACTTGAAATCTCCTTGAACCTGTTTTCAACTCAGTTTTTTTACTCAGATCTTTCAAGTTTCATCAAAGAATTTTCAACTGAATTCTTTATCATCCACCATAATAATCTTCTCCAAAACCAAGGGAATGAATACTCAATGAAAAATTCAACTCACATCCCAATTCTTCTAATTATATCAGAAAAAAAAAAAATAGGAAGAAAGAAAGAGTCAACTACTATGAGTTCATGAACTGTTTTATTCCAAAAGCACAGAAACTAATTAACATGCAACAATTAAAGGAACAGCTCCCTACAACAATTTACACGTGAAGCTGGAAAGAAGTCTTTGATAGATTAATAAATAAACTCAATCTTAGAACTTGGCATTTACTGTGGTACATAACTTATATGACAAATTCAAATAGTAAATATTTTTCTTTTCTGATTTTTTTGTCATAAGAATTAATAAATAAAATATTAGAGGAGGAGTGGCATCTAACTAAGAGTGGAAAAACTACTCCAAAGATTCCATGTACCATTCATTTGTCTCTTGTGTGCAATGAAAGAGAGAGTTTTTTTGAGATGGTAAATGTTACTAGTCTTCAAAGGTTAGAAACTGCCTGTTGAAATTTAAAGGGCTGGTTTAAAAGTGAGAAAAGTTTGTAGTAGCTTTTGAATGAAGCTAAGAGAATCATGTTGAATAATTTAATGAAAATTTGGTCACCTTTAGGTAATAAAAAAATTAAATGCCGCATAGTGATGCAATTGGATGATGGTGTTTTGAAAGGGATGTTGAGGAACATTGATTGGTTGTTTTTTGTTTTAAAATAGGAAGCTGTTAAGGTGGCTCTTTCATTGTTTGTTAAGCATTTGTTCACCTCACGTCCATTAATTTCTTTATTGGACTGTGAAAAATTGATTCTGCTTTTCTATAAAAGTTTCAAATTCTAGTTTTTCTATTTTTTTTTTTTACATAACTTCAAATTAAATTCTAGTTACGTTTTATGATCCATTGGTTACACACAACGAATTACATTTGAAGTTGTATGTAATTGCCTTGTGATATTACTTCTTAAAATATTTTTTAAAAATGATAATTATTTCTATGATTATTTTTCTGGTAGCTCTATGTTATGGAGAAGTTAGAAAATGAAAAGGTTTATAATCATGTAACTCACAATAATGACCCAGAAAATGAAATGAAATAAAGGTATATCTCACTCAAGTGTTAAGTTGTGTGCCGATGCATTCTTTATATATAAAAAATTGAGTGAATAAATAGATTGATTTTAATTTAAATAATTTCTCTTTTTTGAACTCGCAAATAGATCTTCAAAATTATAAAATGTCGTTCAAAATAATTATTTGATTAGCTTTTACCGGCAGAGACTACCACATAGCACTTTAATTAGAGTGGATGGGAGGATGTCCCTGCATTGTTTGATGAATATGATATGTAATTATTTTTGCTGAATATTTGAATGAAACTATTTTACTATAAAAAATAAAATCTCATATCGGACTAAATTACTTATTAAATTTAAATAATTTTATAAATAAATTTGCCAATAATATCTTATTAGTTAAATTAGAGTTTAAAATTCATTTTTCAAAGGGAGCTCAAACATAACTTTATGAATTTTTCAAAATCTAAAAATATCTTACGGTCAAAGAACAAACTCAGATATTCTAACTCAATTTGATTTTTACTGAAATTCATTAACTTCGTCTCATTTACGTGATAAAGTTAAATGGTTCAAATAAAATTATAGTTAACCTTTTTTAGTCATGAAATAAAGAAAAATAGAAAATTGAATTATCTACTCCATTACTCCATTAGGAGAGGAAATGGCCATTTCCCATTATTTATATTACTTGCAAGAGAATATGCTTCAATTAAAAGATCAAATGCAAAAGCGCTAGATAAACTATTCAAAAGAGCTAAATAGCTCTTCATTAGAAAATCAACTATTGGAATTTTTTTTGTCTATACAACTATTGGAATTTAATAACTACATATTTGTTTTTTGTATTCAACTTCATACTTTGTTGTAGAAACTTATATAAGTACAAAATTTCCATAATCTTACGCGATGAAATCCTTTGGTTCTTTGTTTGCTCACTTTAAAATAATAGTATCACTTCATCATGAGAACTCCATCCATTTTGAAATGTGTTTGTACCGTGTATCCTAAATTCCTAATATTACTACTTTCTTAATCATACCCCTTTTCTTTTACTATATATTAATTATATGTTAACATATTTTACACACACACACACATATATATATATATATATATATATATATATATATATATATATATATATATATATATATATATAAACACTATTTAATCATGTTTCACCATTTTATCGAACAGTCACATTTTTCCTTCCTTTGCAAGGATAGTGTTAAAAAAATGGAGACAAAAAATAGCAGAGCACTTTATGCATGGCAGGGTAAATGGTGAGGTAATTGCAAGGTTTTGATGAGTTAAACCGAAAAACTATTTAAAAAAAATATAGTATGGTACTAATCTATAACTATATTTTATCTTTATATAGCACCGATTTCAATATATTTTTTTAACTAATTCAGTTTTGGGATTCAAACAACACTCTTCGAGTAGAGGGGGTATATCGAAATCGTTCGATTAAGATCGGACAACTCACATTTTAAATTTGAATTTTAAAATTAAAATATTTAAAATATAAATTGTATGATATTAATCGAAAAGTTCAAATATACCAATTACACAGTAAATTCAAATTCCCAATTTTGATAGAATAAATAGAGCATAATGACATTCTTACAAACATACATGTACTACAGTTATTTTTTATTTTATTTTTTTGTGTGATAACTGAAGTAGCAATGTCAATAACAAGAAATAAGGGTTTAAATTGTGGCCCTTTTAAAATTTTAATTCATGTGCTTAATTTAAATTAACTCAAGATCTATCTTTGTTGAAACTTCTAGATATGTTAGAAGTAAATAAAATAGATTAGTTTATAGTGAAGTGTGATTTGTGTGTGCAAATAATTAAAGATAAGGGATAAAAACACACAAAAAGTATATTGGTTTACCCAACTTGGGAAAACTCAGTCCTCACAACCGTGAAATTTTCACTATGTGCTTCAGAACTAGAATGTTATCCTTTACACATTTTCTCTTGATCACACATTGATCAATTACAATCTTTATCTTTCAACATTGAAAGGAATTTTACAAACATACTCAATCTGACATAAAAGATAGACTTGATTTACAAATGAAGTATATGATAAAAGTGTTTGGGATCTTGAAACTTCTCAATACTTGTTTGAGATAAATAAAGACAAACTCAGTGAATGATGATTCATAGATATAGTGAAGAGAGTTGGAGTTTGCTTGAAGAGTTTTTGACTTGTTCTTACTTGAACAAGTGTTGGTAGATTTGTAAATTGAACTCTTGTCTTCATCATCAAATTGATCTTCAATTTATAGATGATAAAAGGCTTTGAATATTTAATTTAAGCTTAATATATCCGTTAGACACATAAGCCAAGTGTCGAATCTATTTTAAAACAATTAAAAACATGTGTTTATATTGCTGTCTAGAACGTTCTTGACAAACAAAGAATGTTCTTGCTTTTGAGTCTGATGGAAAACGTGAATGAGTGTGAGAATGAGCTGTCACATGTCTGGTACTGTTACAAATCAAAATTATGCAGAATAATGTAAGTACAGTGTACTTGCGTCCTTGTTCACAACTCATCAATTTGGAGGATGTTTTCCTCATTTGGGCATTCAGCTAGAGTTCTGGGTTTGACCGCTGATTTGAGCAATCTTAATACTCTTTAGCTTGTGGTTTGAACTGTGTAAAATGATATGTTTTAATTTTGTTTTTAAAAGAGAATAACCATAATTTTTTTTTTATAAAACCAGAACGTTCTTGGTTTTGTGTTGTATGGAAAACGTGGATGAGTGATTTAATAGTTGTCTAGTGTCAGTCATTTGTCTCAAAAGCATGATGTGCTTTTTGCAAAAAGGTGCTGCAACAGTGTCCTTGCTCATAGCTCATCGATTTGGAAATTGATCTTGATGTTGTTTGTTTCTTTGGGTCTTTAGCTAGACTTTTGGGTTTAAGTATTGTTTTGAGTAGTTTTGACATGTGTTTATCTTAAGGTCTGGACTACATGGAATTATTCATTTTACTCATGTCCTTAAAATAAATTATCTAGAATGATCTTGATAAACAAGAATGATCCTTTGATAAAACAAAATGATCTTGATAAACCAAAATGATCTTTTAATAAACCAAATTGATCTTTTGATAAACCATAATGATCTTTTGATAAACCATAATGATCTTTTGATAAATTAGAATGATCTTTTAATAAACTAGAATGATCTTTTGATAAATCAAAATGTTCTTCTTATAAACCAGAATGATCCTTGATAAACCAGAATGTTCTTCTGATCAATCTGAAGATCAATTTGCATGTTTGTTTTTGTAAGTAGGCATTCAAATCATGACTTTTAATTGCTCAGTAAATGTTGGGAAGACCATATGCGAAATGTCAACTGATTCACTACATGTTGCTTTTATAAAAAGATCTCTTTGTCAATTGTTCTTTAATTGAATAACCAGAACATTCTGGTGAATGTTCTTCCATCATTCTTTTAACAAATGACTTAATAAATAACTTAATATTAAAATGATTTATTCTTCAAAATTGATTCTTGTCATTTTGCCGAACTGATATGACTATTTATGAATGCAATGAACTTGTTCATCATAAGAACATTATTTCATAACAATTGAAAATGTACTTATGCACTTGTTGATGGCTTATTGCTTGTTCACTTATGCAATTTATGTTCATTAAATAAAACTCAAATGCAACAATTAGTAGATTATCACTCATAAAACTTAATCATTTATCTCATAAGATTTGTTTTCATTAAAACATATATCATAACGGATTTTACCTCAAAAATAACATCAACTACAATTATTATATATGTGAATTGTGGTGTATTAAACATATTAAAAAAAGTTGCTATAACACCCTTGCAACTTACTAATTTCGTTGGGACAAAAAGATAAGGACATGATTAAGCCCGTCTCCTAATCATGCAACTAGTCAACTTGAAGGCAAATTATTCAATATATATATTGCTTCTATCCTTTGATAGCAATTGCAATAAGCTAGCCTTTAAATATGCACAAAACATTTTAAGTTTGTTGGTTTTTGTTGAACCATCGGCTAAAACTTAATTAATTGTACTAATGTACTACGTCTTCCGAAATAGTATATAAACAAAAATTATATTTAAAAGTTAATGTATTTGATAAAAAAAAACTAAATTAAATATATTAATTTTTTAAATAATATTTTTATTTTATTTTTTAAAAAGTAATGTGAAAACTATGAAAATAATCTCCCAATTATTGAGTATCTTTATATAATGGTTTTTCGCAAAAATTAAATTTTTTTATAATAAAAATTTATAATAAAGAGATGATGTCTCAATCCAATATAGAAAAGAATTTAGGGTTCATTAAACACTTATAAAGATATTTACATTTGTCTCCCTCTCCCTCCAGTGACAATCAAATTAATATTTATATTTTGAATTTTTACAATAGTTTCATTTAATTTCTCTGTAAATATTTATGAGTAGTGAAATATTTTAATTAAAAAGCTAACGAAGCAAAAGCTAATCTAAATTGACATTACTTTATTTAAGCCAATGCTCATTTGTAATTCAAGACTAGATAACTTTTTTTTAAATTATTGTTATAAAAGAATAAATAGTAATAAGGATTTTATAGATATACATTATATGTTATGTGTGGAAATCAATTTTACACTGACATTCGACAAAAATAGACTATTTCACCTCTATTTTTGTAAGTGTATATTAAAATTGATAATATAACATAAGAATGAGAAGATAAAGATTTCTTATTATATATAAGTGTAAAATTAATTTATTTTGTATCTTTATTATTCATTAAACTCTAATGAATCGTGATAACTAGTTCTCAAAGCACATGCACATTTTGTCAGCAAAAAAAGTACATGTACATCTTTGCAGGCATAATTAGAGCAAAGAAATGGACAGACTTTGATTGTTAATGTATATTAGTTTGGACTTTTGAATATCAAAGTCAAACTATGAAATGTCATAATAATTCAAAGGGAATATTCGGTTCATCCGGCAATGGTTACCCAAATTTTCAACAAAAAAGACAAGGCTACTCTTTTTAGCTTTTGTGAGAATGTGACAGCCTCTAAGAGTTGAGATTCAAAATTAATAAGTATTTAAGTAATCACTAATTAATAATTAGAGGCTCCTTCTTTGATGAGTCGGCAACATTTTGTTTCCTTGGTGACAAAGGTTGACCTACACAACAGTGTCTATCATTATTGACATTGACATTTTATGTTAAAAATGTTTTCTTTTGACAATCTTCCATATTTTAATTTTTTTTTATATTACATAACTAATGTCAATTTTACCTCAATTCAGTGTTATTTTTCAATGTCATCTAGGTAATTTATTTTAATAAATATTTTTAGATTGATTTAGCTAGAATTTTGAGTATTATAGTATTAATATGATGTATTACTCAAGTAGAATAAAATTTGGATTCTTTATACAATATTTCGAGTTTAAACCTTATAAATGATAAAATATTTATAAAAAAAAACGCACTACAGATGATCCGTCAAATTTATACATCAAAACAAAACAAATCATTCAAAAAATTGATAAATATTTTACAACTATAATGGTTAAAAAATCTACTGATATTTTTGTTTTTCATGTGGGAATACACCTAAGCATGAAGCTTTAGACACCCACCCAGAGGGCTAAAGCTAACAATAAATAAATGTACATAGGACTGTTAATGATTTGGATCAAGAAAACATATCAACTCAAACCCAATTAAACTGTCAAATAGTTTGAAAAAATTCAAACGAACTTATTTGTTATTAGGTTTGTTACTTTATAATTTTAAGAGACATAATTCAAATTCTAACTAAGACAATCACAAAATGTTCATTAGCATTAAATTATTAACAATAATTATTTGTTCTTCAATTTTTTTATAAATAGTTACGTGTTAATTAGTAAACAAAATTTATGGCATCCAGGACCCGATAAAGGCCCATGTGATTTAGGGGGGTGGGAACATAAATTCTTGGGTGTATTCTTTTCCACCCCTTATCTCTTTCCAATATTTTTTCGTGTTATCATTACTTCTCATGCACCAAAAAATTAAGACGACTCACTATATAGTATGTGTATGTTAGGATGGATATATACGTATAATATTTATATTGTATATTCGCATATGTATAATTTTTAATATGTTAGTTATGCTTGTTACGACCAACTTATAATAATAAGATTTATAGTGATAGATACCTTATAAGATAATGTAAATATAATAAAAATATGTTTCTCAATATTGATATGAACAAATTAAACAAGTTAGCCACAGAGATCTTTTAAGAATTAAAATAACATTTATTGTTAGGAATGAAGATTACAAATAAAATATATATTAGTTATTTTAAAAAATTTGAAACAAAAGATTCCTGAGAACTTAAAATACCATCCAAACACTTTTTTTAAAACTTATTCCATGAAAAGTTATGCCTTGGATAGTTATTCCTGAGATTAATTTTTGATACCATGAAATAAATGCCCCCAAAGGAATCATTTAAGTTGTTTTTCAAACACATAAATTCTTGTGTGCCATATTACAATTGAAACAATCAAACTAACAATTGCCAACAAATTTCCCCATAAGCTATAACTGCATTACAATTGAAAGACACAAACTGTCACAACATCCTACATATAGTAAAAGTAAAATTTGCAAGACTAAAATGTTACAACTTTAAAGTTTCTGAGTTTGTTACAACATTCTCTTTTAACTAAAATGTCGTATATCGCTAGCCCTGCAAGGTGATGAATCTTAAGTATTCAACGATATACCGAACTACTATCAATCATTTAGAGCTTAGTATATCTCATCGTCGGGGATATTTGGGGTTAGGAAATCCATATCATCGGTGTTTAGTGTTGCTTCCACCTGTTCTGGCACAGGCATAAGAGGAATAATCATATCGCTATCGATTACCCCGTCAATAATTCCATATTCAACTGCTTCAATTGGAGACAAATATCTATCCCTATCAATATCTTTCAGAATTTGTTCAAGTGAGCGACCAGTGAAGTCGGATATAATTCTCGACACATTATTCTTATTGTGCATGACTTCTTTAGCTTGAATATCTACATCTATAGCTTGTCCATTAGCACCTCCGGGTGGTTGAGTAATCATGATTCGGGTATTGGGCATAGCTAGCCGCTTACCTTTGGTGCCACCACCGAGAATGATGGAGGCTGTTGATGCTGCAATGCCCATTGCAATTGTGGAAACATCAGCCCTCACAAGCTGTACCGCATCGTAGATAGCCATTGTAGCACTAGATAAATTATATAAAGCAAAATAAGTCAGCCACAATAAAGGATGTAAGGCATCAAAAACAAACACTTACATGAAAAACATAACATGCAGAAAAGATAGTTAATTAATAACAAGTTAACAAAAGGAAGTCATCAGACACGACATGACTCCAAACAACTATGCCGATCTTAACATAAACAGCACGAAAGAGAACATATCTATCTATGTCGGATCAGCATCAATAATCCAATAAAAAAGAATTGACACTAGCACTAAATGAAATTAAGGAAATGAACCAGATATATGGCCCTTTTGATATGGCCTTAGTTCTCATTACTAGAATGGAGAAAGATAAGAGTACAAACAACACCAACAGCTAAAGAAAAAAAAATACAGTTTTTCATCTAAGTGGAGGTCTCTAGTCTCTTTACATATACATCCAAAGGTACTAAATTGGAGTAATCAATATTAGATGAGGACCATGAAAAATTAAGACAACCGTTTTATTGCATAAAAGATGTCTCTTTACATGTAGCTCTGTCGATTTAAAAGTTCTAGCATTTCTCTCCAATTATAGGCACCAAATAATAAATAACAGCAAACATAAAGCACAGCCAAGAGGTCTTTCACATATTATTTTCAATAAAATATTCAAGATTTGACGTCATAAAATCTCCTAAAACTGATGTTAGAGAGTGACCAATGATTTCTTGAAAGGGACTGTCGAAATGTTGTAATTGATCGTAATCAGATTTGTTATTATTGTCTCCTTATTATTAGATTTTATATTTATAAGGGATGTTTTATTTGATTCTACATTTCTGGGGGCATGTTTACTACTGGGAACAGATTATGTGCTAATTTGATTACAAAAACACAGGATAGAGAACAAATCTATATAATTAGATTATTAGATTTGTATAAAAAGCCAAGATGCAAACATCAAGTCATCAAACATTTTAACATGGCAACAGGTCTCAACCTCTCAATTTAAATTTGTCTCCTTGATCATTTCATTTGTCCATAAAATTGGTTCTCGCTACTCACAAGAAACACTACATATGTGTGTGTACAAATAATCAAGGAGCAATAACAACAACCACACCTATTCTCAGCAGGTTGCCAATGCAATACAATTGCCATGTGTTAGGGCCTAAAATAGACAATTTACCTCGAACACGAACACAAATACTGATGCATTCAGAACCATCAAGAATATAAGAGAAATCATTGCTTATGCAGAGAGGGAAAAAATAAAGAGCAAATAGAGTGAGAAGTATGGTTAACATGCACCAAAACATTCTATCAGAATCAATAAGAAACAGAGACAAAAATCATCTCAAATAAAACATATAACTCATGCTTGTCCAAACACAACTTATTAAACAAGCCCTTTATGTTTCATGACTCTTTACTAAGAGCTTCGAGTAGCAAAATGTAATCCAAATAAGCAGAAATTAAACTAAAAAACAGTCACCCCCAAAAATAGCTCATATTTGTCCTTCACACATTCTTATTTTACCTCAAAAATTAAGAGATTAGAGGACATGCACTGCCAAAGTAAATTAGGTTTACATCGTCATCCAATCAAAATCCAATATTTTGAAGTTATTTATAAAAATGCAGTTACAAAATGAGCTTATCTGGCAATATAATGAGAATAATACATGAACTCTAGTTGAATGTTATTGTAAAACTCAAAATTTAATAACAACAATGTAAAAAACCCACAACGGTCCATTTTTTCTATTTCATTTCCAACCCTTTAAGCTTATCTTCACAATCCACCTTATCAGATATACAAATTGCATCAAATTTCATAACCCTTATCAATTCCAAGACATATATTATAAGCATTAAAAAACTATGAAACAAATAAATAAATAAAACAAAAATTTATCTCACCTAAGAGAACCACCAGGAGAATTAATAAAAAGCTTAATATCTTTAGTAGGGTCTTGAGCATCCAAAAGCAACAACTGACTCATAATAGCATCAGCAACAAAGTCATCAATTTCACTCCCCAAGAACACAATCCTCTCCCTCAACAACAACCCCATGGTATCTGATTCAGCGCCTCTCATGGCCCGTTCCTGCGTCTGGGGGGATGATAGTTGAAAAGTGATTGTGGGTTTTGGAATTCGGGATTCAAAGTTTGAATCTTTGGAGGGTTTTGAAGAAAGGGTAGTGAGGACGCAATTGAATGGGGTTCTGCGAAATTGAGAAGAAGAAGTTTTAGGGTTGAAAGAGGAAATGGGTGGTTTTGAAAAGAGAGTAGGAATGCGTGAGAGGGAACGAGAAGGAAGGGAAGTTGAAGGGTGAGAAGGAGAGATTGTGAGCAAATCCATTGCGACTGTGAGAAATGAGACTCACTGAAACTTGGTAAACTCTTCTATATATATTTATTTCTTGGATAAAATTTAAGAATTCAAAATTAGTTCTTTTAAAATATAAATAAATAAATTTTTATTTTATTTATGACATTATAAATATATCTCTTATAAAATTTTAGAATTTTTTACGAAGGATCAATTAAATATTAAATTTTATGTTTTTGGCATTTTTTTGAAAAGGAGAAAATCATATCTTTTCATTTAAAATAATAGTCTTAATGAAAGGTGATATGTAATAAAAAATATCGAAACTAGTGTAAAATCTTAATGTTCTTGCTAAGAAATTGACAATACTTTTGGCTTCTCTCTTACCAAAACGTACCTTAGAGTTATTCGAATTAGAGAGGTATTTTTTGAAGTAGAAATGTCGCTTTACAAGGAAGAGGGTTTGAATTGTAAAGCTGTTTTTTAAAAATTTTTTGTTAACATTTAAAAAATAACTCAAGAATAATATTGGTTAATAAGACAGAAAACATAGAACGTTCTTGATTCTAGAAATAGAAAAACGGAGAACGTTCTTGGTTAGTTTTTAAAAGGCATAATGACTTTGATAGTAAAAGCAGAAAACGGAGAAAGTATTGGAAAAACGGATAACGTTATTGGTTTGTTTTAAAAAAACAGAAATTGTTTTTAACTTAAGTAAATAAATAGCTGAAATTAAATAGAGATAGGGAAGAGATAATACACAGAGATTTATTCTGGTTCACCCAACTCGGGCTGCGTCCAATCCTCACAACCGTGAAATTTTCCACTAAGTGTTAAAAACAAATAACCTTATTGGTTTTACAGCACTTAGCTCAGATCAATCTTGATCTGTCACAGTTGTCAATGTTTTCCACCCAGAAAGAGATTCAATCAGATCACTTATCAACCCTTGATAGGATTTTTCTAAACAACTCACTCAAGCTATAAACAAGTCTTATAGTCTTGAGTTTTATATGATAATGATAAGATGTTTAACAGAATTTGTTTTGACTCAACTCTTGTTTGAGGTTAGATTATTTACAAGATGTTTCATTAATATAAAGATAATGAATTTGAAACAGAAGGTTACTGATTTCTTGAGAGACTTTCAAGTGTAAATGTGAGTGATTGATGATTTTTCTTTGCAATTGAATGTTGTGTTTTTTCTCTTGAGCAGTGAGGTTCCTTTTATAGATTTTTAGGAAGTCCTTGTAGGCTCAATATTACCGTTTGAGGAGGTTCCCTTGGTCAAGGGGCAAAATAAAATAACTAGTCCTTATTTTAAGTCTTTTGACTGAATTTTCTGCCTTTTTGACTTTATGATATTTGTTTATTTTCTGTCATATGATCTGTGCATACTTTAGGATCATTTTGATCATGAGAATACATTTCAGAATGTGATGTTGTAGTATTAAAAACGTTATTGGTCTGCTTCTGAAGCTGAAGAATGTTCAGGAGCCTGGAAAATGATATTTTTCAATCGATTCTTCTACTTTGCCTTGATTTAAATATTTTCTCCTTAGATATTTTAGAGTGCTTTTTTGGTTATGTTTAAAGCTTCATATCCCATGAAGATGTATTGGAAACCCATTCAAAACAAGCGTGACTTTTCCTTGCATAAAAGTCTGGCTCAAACAGTCTTGATGAAGTGAAAAAAATCCTGGAGAATGTTTGTGGTTTTTCCAGGAAAAGTCCATAACGTTCTTGGTTCTTGGATGTCCATTTTTAGCTTTGTTCTTTAATATGATTTTTCTTAGTACCTATCTTGGATTAATACACTCAAATACGCATGTTAAATAACAATTAACTTAGAAACATAATTACAGTCTTTAATTAATCTTTGTTTGTTTTCATCAAAACACTTTAATTGAGATTTTGTCTTAACACTTTTTGCATCTAGTTATTTTAATTCCAAATTCATTCTTATATTGTGATCGGTTTGTTAGTGTTTAGACCACCTGTAGACAGTTTGATTCCACAATAATGTCTTAATTTTTCTGTGCACTACTCCATAAATTTGCTTCATACAGACTCCTAGCTTATGCTTTTGCCGCAGTTTGAGTGCCCCTAAACTAGATTGTCTGCGCTTGAATTACTATTCCATGCTCGTCATGTATGCACACGTCACACCTATATTCTCCTCTAGAAACATGGTCGCATCAATGTTACGCTTTAGCGTTCTGGTGGTGGTGCAATTCACCAGTTTGAGTGTTGAGGGGCAGCTTGATTCTTCCCACCTCGACACACCTTACAAGCTTCTTTCTAATCTTCCAAGACAGTCATAGACCTACAAGCGACCTCAAAAGAACTTATGATGATATTGTCCCATATTACACAACTTCTTTTCCACCACAGGCTTCAAATGGTCACAACCATTTCGCTACTACTTGTTAAGTTGTGTTTGTTGTCATGAAAGAAAAATAGCCTTTGCAAAGCTAGTGGCACTTGTTGTCAATGACTCTATAGCATTCCAAATTCAAACTTCTCTCCCAACTTCCTCTATCAAATTTCACACTAAAAAACTATGTCATTCATTTTCTCATTGATATGTGCATCCCACACATTCATGCACACAATTGACTCCTTTTTTAGCAAGTCTCATTCTAGTTGGGCGTACATCCCTAATAGCCCTCCAAATGAATACTTTAACTTTATTTGACACTTTTAAATTTCACAAAGTAGCAACCATCTAGTTGGTAATACACGAACTCCACAGAGTAGCGATCATTTCTACTGAGTTTTCAAATCGGTTCATCTTACACTTTCATTATTCATAAAAGAATTTTTAGAATTTCTAAAGCATCTCTAGCGTTTAACACCTTGTGAATAATGTCATATCTCCGCCGATGGTTTGAATAGTCATTTAGATTGGCCACATAAAAGGTTTCACTATCGAGTGGGGATATGGTTGTGACAAAAGCATTTTCACGGCCTCAGTTTTCAAATATTTATATGATGTCCATCACCAATATTCCATTTTAAACATACCTTGATCACCACATGGAAAGTATGGATATTGCACCAAACATAGTTTGGGGTTATGCCCAACACGGACTTCCAAGAACCCCTCTCTTGGAAAATATTTAGTTTTGACACTTATACATTCGTATTTTGTTAAAAAAAATTGATTTTTTTTTGCAATATAAACCCTTTTGAAAAAAGTTATTTAAAAAATTTAATTTATTTAAAAGCAAAGATTAAACACAAAAATAATTTTTTTATATAAACTAAAAATAAAATATTACAATTTTATAGAAATTAAAATTTATTTAACGCTACATTAATCTATTTCTACTTTCTAAACAACCAACTAAAGGAAAAGAGATAACACATTTCTTTTGTTTCTATTTTTTTTAATACAAGGTTTATATTTCTTAAAATTTTGTTTTATTTTTATCAAAATAAACAACATTCATTGATTCAAATCGTATAATATATTTTTGATATAGCATAATACAAATTTAACTTTGCTAAAATTAAAAAGGATATATCTGCAAATAAACTCAACATCCAAGTTAATAGTGTAAAATATCAACATAACACAAAATGACAACATACCTATAAATATAATAAAATTGAAGTGTCTGAAATATTTATGTTCTCTAAATCTGTAACGTTGACAACGCTAATTTTATTAATTGAAATATACAACTGATCAAAGCTACTCTATAAATCTAAACAAAAAACGAATAAGAAGATTAAAAAATGTCACACCAAGATGAGAAAAAAAAAAGTCACATCCAAACAATAAAATAAAAAAAATACAAAAAAAACTAAATTTATATAAAAGTCACTTATTTAAATAAAAAAAAAACAATTTTGAAAAGTCATTATAAACTAAAAAATAATCATATATCACATCTCTAGAGTAAGAGAACCAAAGTTTGTGATTTGAGAGAGGCCACCGTGAGTATTCTAATCTAGGACCTTCTTTATTTGTTATGTATCGAATAATACGCAATATTTACCTATATGTCACAATTTTATCTCTTTTTATATTTTTTTTTTTCCACATCTTTCTCCTTTCTCTTTTTCTTCTCACAGCGAGTCAAACTTGCTTGCCACATCTCCTAGTTGTTTGACAAGTTTCCTAAGAGTTTTGTTTTCTATGTTTGTTCAAATCCCATAATGCCTTGAACTGACTTTCAAAGGGGCTAAAAATACTTAACACCAATACACATCATTTAAACATAAATAATTCATATCAAATTTCACATAATTCAACACAAGTGTTTTAGTTCATAAAGAGCTTAAGAGAAAATATACAAGTAACATGGGTATGAATATATTATAACTTAAAAAAATGGAATAAGAATAACCTAAATTGAATCACCAAAGAGAACTAATGATTTATCAACAATTGGGGCTTCACTTAGAGATACAACACATTGCTTTGACTTTGCTATAGAGAAATGAACTATTTAACATGTCATCAAATATCATATGTTTATTTAACAGGTCACACCATAACTTCTAACGATCAAGCGAAATAGACGAATTATTTTAATTAACATATTATAATTTTAAGAGTATATTTGTGAATTTGTATAATTTAATAACAAATTTAACACATGCTCCTAATTTTAACGATCAATTTATCAATTTCATCCTAAAAATCATACAAATAGAAAATATTAAAAAAAAAAAACTCACAATCTATTTCTTTTTGAAGTCACATATACGATTGATTAATAATTTATCGATTGTGTAAACTGTGTATCAACATTTTATTTGTTAAATTTCTTTTTATTTTTAAGATTTGTTAAATTTCTTGGCATTCCATTTTTTTGCAGATTCTCAGTACTAGATTTTGCGTTTGTGCTGTGAAAGCGGTTGACCTCAAACCACCCACAACTCTTGTTTCGATTTGTCTTCTTCTTCTTTTCTCAAACAAAAGACAAAACACAAACACAAACAAACATAAAACATAAGATAACTTCTTCGATGCAAGTTTTGATCAAATGCTCATAAAAATGAAGGGTCCCTTAGATCTTGTTTGATTTCACTATTGCATCTCTCAACCATTGCTCCGAGGCCACGTTGCTTTGGTCAGTCTTTAAATCTTCTTTCTTTTTTCTCTTCATTTTTTCCATTTCCAAAGCTCTTTTCCCGGATCTGCAAATTTTTTCTACCCAATGATTTTTTTGTTTACAATTTTGAATCTTGTTTCCAAAGTTTGATTCTTTTTTCATTATTATGGAACCCCATTACTCGAATAATGAGTTTTGTTGGATAGTTGAAATTCTTATTAGGCATTGTTTGGATGCGTTTCGTGCAATACCGTGAGAAATGGGGAAACATGTTTCTTTTTGTGATTTTGAAACTTTCAAACGTGCGTTTATGGAGTTTTGTTTATTGTATGTTTGAAATCAAGGTAAGTTTGACGAAATCACAGTTGCATCGTGATTTTGTTGAAGCTCAAAATTGTAGCTTATGCCAAAATCACTCTAATGCACGGTGATTCTGTCAATCTTGCCGTCAATACAAACATGGTGAGTTTAACGAAATCATGGTGGCATCATGATTTTGTCGAAGCTCTAAAGTGTAGTTTATGCCAAAATTACTATGATACATTGTGATTCTGATAAACTCAAGGTCATTTCAAACACACATTTAGCTATTTTTGAAATGTGAGTGATGAATTTGCAGTGCCATTGAAGGGTCAAAAAAAGTGAATTTTAAGTGAAAAGTGTGGTTGTGGGGTGTGTGCAGGCAGTGGGGAGATGAATCATGGAATCCAGTGACCAAGAGAGCGTGTCGTCGGTAAGAGAGGTTCATGCAAATGGAAGCCGCATGGCTGCATCAGAAGTTGAGGCAAAGCTTGATGAAGGAAATATTCAAGAGGCAGAATCGGCATTGCGAGAAGGGTTGTCACTCAATTTTGAGGTCAGTTTGTTAATGATCACATATTTTTTTGCACTGTTTGTTTCCCTTTTATGACATTAATAGGCTGCTTTTATGGATTGGGTATTTCAATGTTTTGCAAATAATAAGAAGCAAAAAACCAAGGACCAAGTTGCTATTTAGATTAAATGGAGTAAGCTCAGCTCAAACTTCCCTTTGTTGCCAAATGAATGCAACCATTGTTGCTTAACTTCGGAAACTTCTTTTTTCCCCTTCTAGGGTGTCTTCTTTTGAGGTTGCCATGTCATTGTTACTTATCAAGTTATCATTTTGCTAATTATTTAAGATTCATTATGTTGTCTTAAATGCATCCCCATTTTGGAGTAATCCTTTTCTTTATAAAAATATTTATTTATTAAAGTGGCACTAGTGACCATTTTTACTTCCCAAGGAGATCTGAACTCCTCCCTTGAGGTTACAAAACCAAACTCTTAGCAATGACTGATACTGACTGATACCTCATTGAAACAAGTGGAAAGGTTATCAATCATGCTAACAACAAATTGTTGGATATTTGGATGACATGAGGCTTTTCTGGTTTTGTAGAATATAATTTTCTTTTTAGTTTTAGAGCAAATTTGAAGGTCTTTTGGTGTCCTTCATTATTTCTCGTACCATAATTTATTTTGACATGTAGAAGAATCTGGTCTCAGCTCCAAACCTTCTGCTGAAAATATGTTTATAGTTTATAGATGCCATTCATAAAGTCTTTCTTTGAATTGTAGAAATTGTCCTCCTAGGGCTATGTTTGACCTTAGTATCTATCATTTACGTTTTGCCAACCAAAATATGTTTGACCTTAGTTTTAGAGCAAATTTGAAGGTCTTTTGGTGTCCTTCATTATTTCTCGTACCATAATTTATTTTGACATGTAGAAGAATCTGGTCTCAGCTCCAAACATATTTTGGGGGAGAGCCTTGACACGACAGTAAAGTTGTTGCCTTCAAACAACCTTTCTGGTTCCGGGACTAAGGTTGCGTACATTTACCCTCCCAAATCCTACTCGGTGGGAGTCTGGTGCACTGCTCCACCCTTTTATACAAGGAGTACCTTTTTGGCTATCTTTTTTAATGGTATGAGGTTGGCAAATTGGCATTGGGTGAGAAATGAGGACAAAAATAATAAAGTTTTAATAAAGAAAAAATATTTAACTTTATCATAATTTTTTTAATGCCTTCCTTATTTTGGATAGTAGCTAATTTGTCATTTTTAACATCATAGACAATTAAGTGATAAATTTCTTCAATTATGAGTCAAACCTTATAGTAAAGTACTTCCTTCACAAAGAATAAAACTTCTATATTAATGAGAGTGTGAACTTTTCTCCGTTTCTTTTAATGTGATCACTACTCCGATTATATTTTACTCAAGCCTTAAACATATTATGGATTATGATTTGCATACATGAGCATAACCTAATTGGATTTCAAGATCTTCCATAGCATATTTGTGTATAAATATATCAGATGTCTAACATTTAAAACTTTAACAGGAAGCAAGGGCTCTTCTTGGGAAGTTGGAGTATCAGAGAGGTAATGTAGAAGGTGCTCTCCGTGTCTTTGATGGGATTGATCTCCATGCTGCCATCCAGCGGCTGCAACCCTCCTTTTCTGAAAAACTACCTGTCAAAAAAGGTCGCCCTCGCACAGAATCACCTTCTTCTGTCTCTCAACATGCTGCAAGTTTGGTGCTTGAAGCCATCTACTTAAAAGCCAAGTCTCAACAAAAACTCGGGAAATTTGCTGGTATCGATTCTTTTCTAAACAAGCTATTAGTATCGAATATATGTTCTCTTTGGAATGTCAATGATTCCTTCTATAATAGTATTACTATATTTGATATTCATGAATCAGATCTAAAACATTGAAATACTTCTTTAATGTGTCCTGCAGAAGCTGCTAATGACTGTAAACGTATTCTTGACGCTGTTGAGAAGATATTTTATCAGGGTATACTTGATTTTCAAGTGGACAGTAAATTACAAGAGATAGTGAGCCATGCAGTAGAGCTCCTTCCAGAGCTTTGGAAACAAGGTGGTTACTACGACGAAGCAATCTCTGCTTATAGACGTGCCCTTCTTAGTCAGTGGAACCTCGATAATGATTGCTGTTCAAGAATTCAGATATCGTTTGTTGTTTTTCTGCTGTACAGTGGTGTGGAGGCAAGTCCGCCTAGTTTAGCAGTTCAGATTGACGGTTCTTATGTACCTAAAAATAATCTCGAAGAGGCGATTCTGCTTTTAATGGTTCTTATAAGAAAGTTTTGTTTTGGTAAGATAAAATGGGATCCTTCGATCATGGAACACCTAACTTTCGCACTTTCTGTATGTAGCCAAACTTCCGTTTTAGCAAAGCAATTTGAAGACTTGGTGCCTGGCGTATACCATCGTATTGATCGTTGGAATTCTTTAGCTTTATGTCATTGTGGAACTGGACAAAACGTCAGTGCTTTGAATCTGCTTAGGAAGTCCTTGCACAAACACGAACGACCGGACGACCTTACATCGTTATTATTAGCTGCTAAGATATGCAGTGAGGATCCTTATCTTGCTGCCGAGGGAGTGAGCCATGCACAGAGGGCAATCATTAATGCTCATGGTCCAAACGAGCATTTAAAAGGTGTTGCTCTTCGAATGTTGGGGCTTTGTCTTGGAAAGCAAGCTAAGGTTTCTTCCTCGGACTTTGAAAGGTCTCGCCTTCAGTCCAAGGCTCTCGAGTCATTGGAGGAGGCAGTTAGATTGGAGAGAAACAATTCTGATCTGATTTTTGAGTTGGCTGTTCAATATGCCAAGCATCGGAATTTGGTCGCTGCTTTGCGCTCCGCACGACATTTCTTTAATGAAACCGGCGGCTCTATAGTGAAATCTTGGATATTGCTTGCTCTGATTTTGTCTGCGCAACAAAGATTTTCGGAAGTTGAAGTGGTGACGGATGCTGCTTTAGATCAGATTGCAAGATGGGAGCAGGGGCCTCTGCTTAAGCTTAAAGCAAAGCTGAAAATCTCCCAATCAAAACCTATGGATGCTATTGAAACTTATCGCCACCTTCTTGCATTGGTTCAAGCCCAGAGGAAATCCTTTGGCTCTTTCCAAGTTGGTTCGAAGGTAAGATTTTGCTGTCTGTCTACTTAACTTCTTTGAGGGATTCTTTTATTTAACATTAGCAACATGTTGATGTGAACTTAGTAGATTAAGATTTTTTTTCTTTTCATTTAATTAGTTCAATCGCATCATAATGAATTTTGCTTTAGACTACAGTAGTAGCTGAATATATATGTTATTGAGGAATTGCATTTCCTCTAAAGACTAGGCTTGTTTTTGCTTTTTTAAAAGTAAAAGTACTTCTTTAATTAAATAGTAAGTTTTAAAAAAGGGGACAAATAGAACTGTTTTGTTACTTTTCTCTTGGCTAAATATAATATCTTCTGAAGAAGATCTAAAATAAAGTTGTATCATAGAACCACTATTTTTAACTTAAACAAACGAGCCCTAAATCTGCTCTCAATATAACGCTCCAAATGAGACTCCAATTATGTTTTGTTGTTTCCCAGGCGAAAGGAAACAGAGCTGATATATAGTTCTGTACTGTTGCAGATATGACTTTCAAAAGAAACCAATAACCATGGTGGTTTAGTTACCAAACAAAATGACATAAACATGTTTTTCTTAATGTTGCAAAAAAGTAACATGAGTGGAAAAGTTAAGGTAGTTTATGGAGATGGAAGCTGTATAGGAAGTTGTTAAAGGGAGGAAGTGAGAGTCGGTAATATTCTCTCGAGTGATTTTAAGGATGTTTTGTAATATGTTTTGGGTGGTACAAAAGGAAAAACACTAATTCCTATTTATACTTTTACTAAACTATTTAGCTTAATTAAATGGTGAAACAAATTATGAAATGTAAGGAAACCAATCCTAACAAATAATTTAAGATACCGTAAATTACTCTGAAATACAACCAAGATATCATGAGATTTTTTTTCATAAATTCTAACAGAAGCTTTATCTATAATCCTGTAGTACTCCAAATGTCCATGGTTTTGGGAGAAAAGACCATTATAAGCTTAAAGAAATTCGTTTCTTGTGAATTTTTTTTTATGTTGTTCTTAGGCTCTAATATTTCACTTTGTCAATTCTTTATAGATTGAAGATGATAAAGTGAATGAATTTGATATTTGGCACGGTTTGGCAAATTTATATGCTAGCCTTTCTCATTGGAAGGATGCTGAAATCTGTTTGCAAAAGGCCAAAGAGTTGAAGGAGTACTCTGCAGCAATTTTGGCCACTGAAGGCAAGACTAAATCTTTTATGCTGTTTAAGTTTTTCACTCTAGCATGTTGAATTTATATATTTATACATTCTTTTATATGTTTCTATATCAGGTATTTTGTTCGAAGGACGTGGAAAAAATCAAGAAGCTCTGAATGCTTCTATTAATGCGATACTACTTGAACCAAACCATGTTCCAAGCAAAATCTTAATGAGTGCTTTGGTTCAGAAAATAGGTTCAAAGGCTATGCCTGCTGCAAGAAGCATGCTATCTGATGCGCTTAGAATCGAACCAACCAACCGCATGGCTTGGTATTACTTGGGATTGGTTCACAAGCACGATGGCCGAGTGGGTGATGCTGCCGACTGCTTCCAGGCAGCTTCCATGCTGGAAGAATCCGATCCCATCGAAAGTTTCAGCACCATACTTTAAATATTTCGGTTTCGGAATGGTTATTCTGCAGTCTTCAGTGAGATCTATACCATTTATGATTTTTAGAGGAACGCAATAGAAACAGTTTTTGGGAAATATTTTCCCTTTTTTTTTAAAAAAAAAAAAGACCTGTCATCACAAACTAGGCTCAAAGAAAAGGAATTGAAACATTATTTAGGAAATAAAGTGCTAATGGATGAGTTGTAAAGAACTTCGACTGGCAGAGATTTTAATGTAGTTCAATAGCTGCTCAGCCCTGTAAATGTTTGTCACGCATGTAAATGTTGTGAGAATAGAGATCCATGTTTCTTCAATTATGTGCTGTAGTTTTTTTGGCTAGATCTACAAGGCTTTAAGGAAAAATGAATTTGAAGTGAGTTGAATTAAAATGAAATCACATTCACCAGTGCTGAAGTTAGATGTTTTATTTGTTGCCAATGTATTTGTGTACGTAAGCCTAAAAATGTGTTCTTACTTTAAAAGGAACTGAACAAGAGAACAAATTGTAAAGATAATAAAATTGTGTTAATTCAGAAAAGTTGTCAATAAAAGGTTAATAGATGGTCCAATCTACCAACTCAACAAAGGGGTTATAAAATAAGATACTATTACAGACTATGATAACAAATTTTCCATTCTATTATGCCTATAGCAACCTCTAGTTTTCTTCTTCTTGGGCATCATCTGAACTTTGGAGATGGCTTAACTTAACTCTCGCCTTTTTTTGTTTTGATGAGTCTTCTCTTGCATCATCTTCGTTAGCCTTCCTCTTCTCTCTCTCACCACTGTCTTCATCAACAGCAGATGCAAGTGGTTCCTCACCCAAATTACCTTCGGATCCCAAAGAGGACGATGACTTCGGATCAGATTCTTCAGCTGCCTTTGGATTAGAGTCTTCAGCTTTATCTTCGTTTCTCGATTCTCCATTCTTAGCTGATTTTTCAAATCCCTCCAGAAAGGTGCGGACTTCATTGTTGGTAGCAAGATCCAACGGGGTCTTTCCTGCCTTTGTCTTGAGACTGAGACTTGCACCTTTCTTGGTCAAGTATTTGACAAGTTCCAGATAGGAGCCTTGAGCAGCATAGTGTAATGGAGTCATGCCTTTACGATTAGAGGATTTGAAAGAGGCACCCGACGAAACCAGAGCCCGAACAACTTCTAAATGTCCCTTCTGTGCCGCGAAGTGTATTGCAGCCATGTCATCCATAGCAGAAGCACCAACATCAGCCTTGTTCTTGCAGAGGTAATTGACTATTTCTGCTTGCCCAGAAAAGGCTGCTAAATGTAGTCTATGTTCCAAAGTTGCTTGTTAAAGAAATAATATGGCAATGCTACAATTCCTATGAAAAAGCCAGTTACTTCACCCAGATAAAGTTTTCTTCCTAATTTCGATTTTCCCCAGAATACAATCATCTAAAATGCCGTCTTTGGTCCAAAGTGGCTGATTAAATAAACAATATAGCAATCCTAGAATTCCCAAGGAAAAGCCAGTTACTACTTACTTTCAAGATAAAATTTTGTTCCTTATTTCCAATTCTCACCAAAACACAATCATGTAAAATGTAGTGTATGGTCCAAAGTTGCTTGTTGAAGAAACAATATGGAAAAGCTAGAATTCCAAAGAAAAACCCAGTTACTTCACCCCAGATAAAATTTTCTTCCTTATTACCGATTCAACCATCTATATTCATGGACATACACACACAGGCAAAACACGAAGCATCACTCTTCTCTTACAAAAAAAATAAACAATTTTGAATCATGTAAGCATTCCCTAATAAGAAGATAAATAGCATTTCAGCACAGTAAGTTACAGAACAGTATACAAATACAATAACAAAATTGGGAGTGGTAACCAATGATGGATCTTAGTTATGACATAGGGAGCTTGAATAATGAATCTCATGTCCCTTCCTGGGTAATTTTCATTTCAGTTGTGTTATTTTGACATCAAAATACAAATACCGTATATGACAGAGTACACATTTAAAAAATACACATAAAAAAAAATCAAATGACACTATATTAGACATCAAAATTTTGATGTCAAAAAATCATTTCTCTTTGCATTTCCTTGTTTTGTTCTACCTATTTTTTGTACAATAAGCACAAAATCAAAGAAATGAGATGAAGACATAAAAGCTAATGAAATAGATGAAATGAATAATCACAAAAAGAAGCAGCTGAATGAGTATTAGAATTAGGGTTGATAATTTGATATAAAAGAGAGTGAGAGAGGATACGGTGTTCTGGAATGCTTATCTCTGGAATTAACTGCCAAAGGATTTGAAATCAAAATAGATTGAACGGCTATCAGATCACCGGACCTTGCAGCCGCATGAAGGTCGTCGCCGGTTCCTGATTTCTGAGGAATACCTTTACCCATTTCCTTTTCTTCTCAACAAAAACCCTCTTTACTACCAAACCTTCTTTCTGCTCAATTCCATTCTCTTCTCGAAATGTTTTTTATCTCTCTTTTTCACTAGTTTATGGAATAAATTCTCGCATTTTAACATTTTTTGTTCTTCCCTTGTATTTTTTAATTAAAAAAGGTTTAATATGTTTTAAATGATATGACACACGATTTAATGATATACACTTGTATAGATACATTAATTATTTATATTTCATTAGTTAAATTATAAGAATGAAAAAAAATTCTGAAATTGAAAATTAAGTTTGTAGAAAATTTTATTGCGATTTTATGGGTACTAATCATTCTATCATGTGTCACGTTATTTAAATCATATCATATCGCGGTTTTTAATCAAAATGAAGATCTAAACTGATAGATTTTAAAATAGGAGGACCGATTTTGTGAATTGTTAAAAATGAGAAATTAAAACTGCAATTAAATGTGTATAATATTATTTGAATTTAAAGGAGTTGCACTATATTAAAAATTAAAAATCAATAATTGTAAGACCCACATTTTTCTTTATTATTAGTAATGTGTGAAATATATATATATATATATATATATATATATATATATATTTTGTAATTTATAATATGGTTGTTATTATTATTATATTTCTTTATTTAATTATTATTTTTGAAAAGTATATATGTGTATGACATGATTTATTTAATTTGACTAAATATTTTTGCTAATTATTTGAAGAAAAAAATGCTTATAATAATGACACGATTAGAAAACAAAAATAATAAAGATATTTTAGATTAGTCAACCGCACAAATGTTAGTTAGTGAAAAAAGTCATATAAATCTTTAGTTGATTAATAGGTTAGGTTAACAACAAAAAAAAGGAGAAAAAAATTGTATAAGTCCCTAGTTGATAGCTATTGTAGGTTAGAAAAAGAAAAAAAAAATTGAATCCTAAATAGTGTGCAAGAGAGGAGAAAGAAACATCATTGTAGTCACCATGAGAGAAAGAATATGGTTGTGCATGGAACTTACTCCAATTTCGTTCAAATTTTAGTATGTGATTTCTACATTTGAACTTGAATTATTTATATAATCTATTAACATTTTTACTTTCTCTCTCTAACTCAAATTGATAAAACCTTTGATGAAATGATGACTTTTTAATGCAAAATTTATGTTTGTAAATTAAAATATTGATTTTTATGGTAAAGTTGTTACTGTTGTTACTAATCAAAAACTGATTTTTAGTAAATGGTTTTACGACGATAGATAATTTTAAAAACGGTGTTTGTTATTATCATTATTGTTTAAGAAATTCTTTTTAGTTTAAAAGCAAACTTGGGATATGTAATTTATTTTTTTTATAAGTGTTCTTGATTTTCTTATGATTTTTATAAGACAATTGTGTGGAGGTTGTGTTGATTTATAAAATAATAATAATAATAACAATAATAATAATTTGATTGTTTTAAAAGAATTCGTCTAAATCTTAAACTAAACCCAAACTTTATTTGAGTAGGAGTCAGTAGTTGAAAGACAGTTCAATACTAAGTTAATTATTACTTATTTGAAGGCGTGAATCGAGTTGAAGAAGAGTTTGTGGTGCATAATTCTATAAACAACTTTGGTAATGATAAAGGCATCACTGCATTCGTTTTCCTACTTAAATTATATGTGATATAAATATATTGCGATGTTGTGTATTGATTATGTTTGTGTGTTATCTTCAAAATAAATATTATATGATACATTATTATAGTGGTTGTGCTTGACATGTTCAAATTGTGGTAAATAAATATATGATACGTTATTATAATGATTGTGCTTGACATGTTGTGGTTAATTCTCAATGTGCAAATATGTTGTCGTTAATAAGTTAATCACGCATAATATTGGTGATTTACTACAAAAGTGTCTATATTCATGCATTCAGAGTTGTGTGGTGCGTCCATAATTGGTTGGAGCGCACAAATCCTGGTGGGGATTTTGAGTTAGTGTTGTTGCTGAAGTAGAAATGTTGTTTTACAAGGAAGGAGGTTTGAATTATAAAGCTGTCTTTAAAAATTTTCCTGTTAACACTTAAAAATAATTCAAGAATAATTTGGGTTAATAAGTCAGAAAAGGGAGAACGTTCTTGTTTCTGGGAACAGAAAAAGGAGAATGTTATTGGTTAGTTCTAAAAGGCAGAATGATCTTAATAGTAAAGACAGAAAACAAATAACGATCTGAAAACGGAGAACGTTCTGGTTTGTTTTAAAAAACAGAAAATTGTTTTCAACTTAAGTAAAAAGCTGAATTTAAATGGAGATAGAGAAGAGATAACACACATAGATATATCCTGGTTCACCCAACTTGGGTTACGTCCAGTCCTCACACCAATGAGATTTTCCACTAAGTGTTAAAAACAAATAACCTTCTTGGTTTTACAACACTCAGCTCAGATCAACCTTGATCTGTCACAGTTATCAATTCTTTTCACCCAAAAATAGTTTCAATCAAATCACCTATCAACCCTTGATAGGATTTTTACAACTCACTTTTTAACCTTAAAAGGATTTTTTCTAAAACGACTCACTCAAGCTTTAAACAAGTCTTATAGTCTTGAGTGTTAAATGATAATGATAAGATTTAAAACATAATCTATTTAGACTCAACTCTTGTTTGAGTTTAGATTCGTTTTCAAGAGGTTTCAGTAAACTAAAGATAATGAATTTGAAACAGAGGGTTACTGATTTCTTTGAGAGGCTTTCAAGTGTTAATGTGAGTGATTGATGATTTTCTTTGCACTTGAATGTTTTATCTTTCTCTTTAGCAGTGAGGTTCCTTTTATAGAGCTCTTAGAAGTCCTTATAGGTTCAATATTACCGTTTGAGGAGGTTATTTTGGTCAAGGGGCAGAATAAAATAATCAGCCCTTATTTTAATCCTTTTGACTTAACTTTTCTACTTTTTGACTTCTTGACTTTCTTATATTTGTTTATTGTTTGCCATTTGATCTGTGCACACTATAGGTTTAATTTGATCATCAGAATACATGTCAGAATGTGATGTTGTAAAGCAGATAAAAAACGTTCTTGATCTGGTTCAGAAACTAGAGAACGTTCTGGTGTAGAATGACAGAAACTGGAAAATGATCGTTTTTCAACTGTTTCTTCTGTTTTGGCTTGCTCTAAATCTTTTCTCCTTAGATATTTTAGAGTGTTTCTTTTGTTATCTTTAAAGCTTCATATCCCACGAGGATGTACTGGAAATCCGTTTAAATTAAACATGATTTTTCCTTGCATAAAAATCAGGTTCAAACAGTCTTGATGAAGTGAAAAATTCAGGAGAACGTTCTTGTTTTTTCCAGAAAACGTCCAGAACGTTCTTGGTTCTTGATTGTCCATTTTTAGTTTTGTTCGTTAAACTGATTCTGTTTAGTACCTATCTTGGATTAATACACTCAAATACATATGTTAAATAACAATTAACTTAGAATCATAATTAAAGTCTTTAATTAATCTTTGTTTGTTTTCATCAAAACACTTTAATTGAGATTTTGTCTTAACAGTTGCTTGGAAGGACCCACGAAGCCCTTGTAGGGAGACGATATTCCGGAATCATGTATTGACATATAGTCTAACAAATAGGATTTGTGCTTACGTTTGACATGACGTCACATATAGTGTTACTTGAGCGAATAATGTCGTAGGCCAACCTAGTAGGAGAAATGCGAGGAAATACAATAGCATGCGCAATTGGACGCTTCGAGATACTTTTGTATTGGTGTTAGACTTGTTGGGAGAGTTTTCCATAAGAGTTCAAAATTATGACCAACTAAAATTTATTTTTGGGTGGGAAAATGTCAAGAATAGTTTTCCATAAGCCAAAAGACTTTATGAGTTTCATTTGTTTTACGCATTAACTTTACTTTTTGTAATTGTGAATACTTTGATTCATTATTTTTGAAAATACAATTGAAAAAAGTCTTTATTGGTTTTAAAGTAAATGAATAATTAAGATAATCTTATAAATATATATATATATATATTTAATATTAATATTAAATAATTAAAACCAACTCCAATCATTCTTCCACCTCACATTTTTCCTCCTTCTTCTCTCTCCGTCTCGGCAAACACCACCCTTCCCCCATTTTTTTTTGTTTTTTTTACCTTCTTTCTTTTTCCTTGCTTCTTCTCACTCCACTACACATAAACTCTCAAACCTTGAAATGAATTTAACATCCCCAAGAGCACAACTTCTCGTACTCCTACAAATGCTCTTTGTTAGGGTTTTGGGTTAGAGTTTGTGCTCTAAGGAAGGAGAAAGGTATATATTTCTTAAGAGTTGTTTATTGAGACTCTTTGAGGTAAATACACAATTCAAATACTAGTATGAATTCTTAGAAAAAAATGTAGTTTTGTTTAAACATCTTATTTTTGTGTTTAAAGTAGATTTAAATTATTTTTTATGGTTTTCTAGAATTAGCTAAACTTTAGAATAATTTTTTTAAAGCCTTGAGAATATTTTTTATAATCAGATTTATCAGTTGGGGTCCTGTCGGCTACTTTGAGAGTTGTTGGAGAACAAACTTAGGCGATTCTCCATAGTAGTGAGTAGACGACGGTCATTATCATATTTTTATTTTTGCTATAAGTATTATTTTACTCGTTTTCTATTTTGAAGTATTTATTTAAAAATTTGGGGAACACAACCTTTGGATTTATCTTGATTTCATCCTTTAATTATTTTCATGGTATTTGTTATATAATAGGTTTGTAGTTTGATTTAATTGTGAGTTATAAAACATTTAAATATCGAATTGACGTGGAGTTGAATATGTTTTTCCATAAGTTACGATAAAATGAAAGATGTTTTTTAAATATATATTTTGGAAATCGTTGTTATAATTATGAAATCATTAACGGCGGTAGATGCATCTAGTTACATTGTTTTGATTAGGGAGAGCTACCCGTTAGATGGAGTCGCCCTTATGAGAGATGTCATCTGTAGGAGGAGAGAGCTATCAACGTGAACTCCCTAATTGATTCGTGATGATGCGTTGCGGGATTGAGAGGAGAGGAATATCCGTTAGACGGAGTCACCCTTAGGAGGAAATGGCTATCAATGAGATGAAGTTGCCTCTTAGTTCTCAAGAATTTATATTTTTACTTGTTTGATTTCATATGATTCTTTAGGTTGCTCATGTGATTTCACTTTTCTACAAATTGGATCTTTAGTTAATGGTTTTATTGTGTATACTTTACTTGAGATTTGTCTATATTTTTGGCAGTATTGTTTAGTATAATTGACACAAGTTTGTAAAACAATTATTCGTGTCTTTTTGTATTTCCCTTCTAGTTGGTGGTGGTTGTTGTCTCCTCACTAAGTCTTTGTGACTTATCCCTTCATGTTGTTCTTTTTTTTCAGATTCACATGCAGCTGAGTAGCAGGTTGTTAGTAGATTCAAGTCTCGATCATATTTTTTGGTAGGCCTCTTTGATCGATGATCTTTTGTTTGTAAAGTCTGTTAAGTCGTGATTATTTTGCAGCTATTTTGAGTGTAGAAAGTCCTTTTGGGAACTGTATTAAATATTTAGATTATGCTCTTTGAATTTGACTGAGTTAGAAGTTCAAACATGGATTTTGAAAATTTGGGAATGTTGAAGTTATAGAGGATATTCTGTCGAAATTTCGAGAAAAATTATATATATATTTTTGAAATGGTTATTGAGAACGATTTAGTTGCTTAATTGTTAAGTTAGTTGATAGGTTTGTCAAGCTAAGAGTATAGCTTGTGCGCTGGTCACAACGTTTGATTTTCGGGTCGTGACATATATATATATATATTAATGAATCTGTCTCTTTACGTTTTGAATTTCATTAGTTAATATCTCGAAAAAGCGGAATGTTACAATAGTAACTTGTCTCGTCAACGAAACATTAAATAATTGTCTTTGATTTATAAATTGTATAATATGATGTGACAAATCGAATGATTATAATTGAAGAACAATGTTAAAATATTATCAACTAAAAATATAATTTTTTAATAAAAATATAAATAAGTTAAATTCATTTTGAAATTAGTACAATATCAGCCTCTCTTGATGGAACCTTGATTTATATTGTTTTTCAATTAAAATAAAATAAGTGCAGCCAAAGGGTGTGGCTCAATTGTAAAAATGTTATCTTTTTCCATTTTTTGTCTTATGTTTAAAAGATTTTGTCCCATTTTTAAGATAGCTTCTTATTTATAAGAGTTTTTAAATTGATATAAATGTTTTATTTAATATTAAAATATAAAAATAAAAAAAAAACCCATGAGTTTACATGGAGGTACAAAGAAACTAGATAAGGATGTCTTTTAACAAGTTTAGGATGCAAAACTCATTTCAACAAGTTACTATTAGAAAACATATCATTATTGTAAGACTTTTCAATTTTAATTTTCTATGTGCTTGTAAAAGGAGTTCATATAGAAGAATTATTAGTTTTCTACATAATCTTAAGAATTTGACAGTTTTAAATAGAGGGAAAGTAATAGAATAACTTATTATATAAAACAATAAGGGATACTGAATTCATAGGAAATTCATTGAAAAATGGAAAATCACATGTTAATAACAATTGAGTCTAAAACATAATTTCCAGTTAAAAAAATGTCTAAAACATTATTAATCCTAAATGATATTTTTATTATTTTAGTTACCACACAAATTTTGGAAGTATCTTGTTAACTTCTTAAATTCATACTTTTTTTTTACCCACTTAAGTTCATACTAGTTTATTTGAAATCCAATGGTTGTGGACAATATATTTTAAGAAGAAAAAAAAGTAGCATATTTGATAGAATGACATATTTTCTCAGTTAGTGAAAGAGTTTCATTTCTATAGCTGATCTAAACTCCCTAAAATCCGGCTTGCGGCTACAAATCACATTCATTAATTATCAACAGCCTAATAATTGATAGTACTATCAGTGAACTGAGTATTTCCTAATTTTCCTTCTGCGAATCGGATATGCAGAGGATATGAGCTCAACTATTTTTCCTTTCTTTTCAATCCACCCATATCGTCCTCCAGAATCCAGGCAGCTCTTTTTTGTATTTCCTGAACATCAAATTTTGAAATTTTAGATAGCATTAAGCAAGTTAAAATTTTAATTTTAGATGCTACTATGCAGAAATCCATGGCACAGAACCAGTACTGGAAGAATAATCACAATTATATAAACTAAAAATAGTTGGAGGGCACAAACAAATCAAATTCGCTATCTATGAAATGCTGACATCTTGGCATGGTTTATACTGTTTACACATGCAATATTTGTTTTACTACAAAATCTAATTTACAGAAATGTGAAATGCAATAAATCGACTAAAATGTAAAATAAATCATAATTATGAAGTTTGATCATTTAGACTAAAATTAGTAAAATTGGTCCTCAGAATATTGTGATACAGACACAGAGAGACAGTGTAATCCCATAAACCATGAAAGATACCAAGAAATGATCCTTACCATAAAGCAATCAGTACGCACCCACCAAACAATATAGCTAATTTGATGAAATCCCATGACGGTTTCGAATAGAGTCAATAGCCTTGTCAAACTTCTGCGAAAGCTCAGCTATAGAAGTTTTGCATGCTGAAAATTTTGAACGAAAATTACCATCCGACAAATGAATGCAGTATTTTTGTGCATGTACACTCTAATTCACAATTTTGAGATATGACATCTCAATAAAAATATGCTGAACAATGAGCAGGTAATGAACTACATCGACCTAAAAAATTTACATTCCATCTTTTGAAGAAGGTAAATCAGGCATACTGACTAATGTTTATAATATATTAGTAAAAGTTATAACCATGACTAGTAGCACGCAAATGCTACCTGAGTAAACCGACTAACTTTTAAATCAATCCTTTGATTTTTTTTATGAAGTAAAACTTCAGGTAGGTTGGATCCTGAAAGCTTACTAAAGTTAGGAAGTCTCAAATAGAGTGTTTACAATACTTATATATTAACCATGAACAAGTTCCTTACATCAACAAGGTGATTCAAATTCAGATCCTTGTGTGATATGAGTTGAATCCTTATCAACCGGATCAAGCTACACTGATTCTTAACGCAAATCACTCCTTTGAATTCATATATAGTTTATTCATCTCATGTATAACTTTGACAAAAGCATACGAATGCTAATTTCTACAAAAGCATCATTGATCACACTTTCATACAAAACATTTAGTATAAAAGAGTTATTCTGTATAACATTAATAGCAAGTATAAAATAATACTCATGAATCAGAGTAAAAAAGCACTTCTTCTTTTGAAATTGATTCTACTATGCATACCACGAGATGCGGTAGCCTGTGCCTCAGCCATAAACTCTTCATAAGAAGCCTGAAAAATAATCATTACAGTTAGACACTTATCAGGTTTTTTAAATCATAACGAAAGAGGAACAACCTTCATTGCCTCTCGACTTTCCGTTATCCGTTCAGATAACTTCTTGTAATCCTTCTCCGCTTCATCCATTGCTTGCTGACATCCTTGACTCTGCATCTAAAGTAAACTTTTCAAATTAGAAACATCACAGTTATAGATTAACGATTAAATATTAATCTTAAGATCTATCTCGATTAATTAAAACAAATCTCGTAATGTTTGATTTGTTAACTTAACCAATATGCGTCAGATACACTAATCTATTTATCTAAACTAGATCTGAATCTGCTATCGAATACAGAGGCAATAATACGAAATTCAATTAAAATAACGGAATTCAAACATCGCGAGAAAGTTTCAGAGGCATAATCGACAATCTATGAAGGATAAATCAATTTTAGAAATGCGATTGAACAGATTGAGAGAAAGCACAAGAAGAAACCTTGAAACGCTTGTGGAGGCGCGAATGAGAAGCTTCGAGATCCTTGAAGATCTGAGAGTGAGAGCGATCGATCCGGCGTTTGAGTTCATCGATGCTTGAAGAAGCGAGACTCTTGAGATCAGAGATGTTATTTGGAGCTCTTTGATTACTGCGAGGTGGAGAAGTGCTGGTGGCAAGAGCAGCTGCTACTCTCTTCACGCCTTTGGAGGTCGAAGCTACTCTCGTGAAGATTGCCGATTTTGGAGAACTTTCCGTCGGAGAAGCAATCGGAGACGGCGTTTTGAGAAGATCGGAAACTATGGTTTTCTTTCCCCTCTTCTTCATCACTTTCGTTCCTCTCACAAAAATTCAAATTGAGGTTTTGGACGTTAGATTTGGCGGTTAACTTCGCGGGTAGTTATAAGGTGCCGAGTTTTTTTAAATTGTGAGTTCTAAACTTTATTCGAGAGCGACAAATAAAATAGATGTATTAATTAATAAGCAAAAAAGAAAATAAAATATTAGTGAATTTTTTTTTTTGGTAGAAAAAATTAGGGAATTATATACATCATTTAAATTGATAAAAATAAACTAAAGGAAAATGAGAGAAGACATAATAAAAGTGATAACAACATGTTTGGTTTTTTTTTTCTAGTTACTTTTTAATTATAAAATTTATACTTTATTTTCACTTTTACTCAAACATTGAAACAAAGTTTTTATTTTATTTGTACTTGAATTTTGTTTCTCATTGTTACAGCTATTGCCCTCTTTTTTCACACACTCGTGATATGCATATTCAGCATGTTCTCTCATATATATATATATATGAATGATTTTGATGTTCTATTTGGTCTTCATTTTGCAGTTGGACTTACCACCAATTATTATGCTAGTCCAACAATTTTAGCAAGCTTTTTGGAAAGCTTGGTCTCCCTCCATGGATGGTTTCATAATGACACATCCTATAAGAATTGTAAGGAATTGAACAACTTGCACAACTTTGAGTTGAGGTAGTAAAAGCCAAGAAAGCAACAACTGATAGTAACATAGTTAAAAAGAAGCATAGGAAAAAGGGTGTGAGGGCAAGGTGTTAGTGTGAGTCAACTCGTTATCAACTAGACCAACCAACCTTTGTTGGCGCTTCTTCTTCATTTCTACAATCCCCGTGGTTGAGGCCTGCTATTACTAGTTATAGTTTCAGCAAATACACTGGAAGTGGTGCTTTTCCATTCTCAATAATGTAGTACATGCCAGTTCCATTTGATGTTAGGCTCATTACAAATTACCATAGTCTTAACTACAAGCCTATTGAAAACATTAAAAGATGGAAGCTGAAATAAGTTTCTCAGGGCATCATTTTATTAATGTTCAAAATATATAAATTTTGTACATAACAAATTTGATGCAGGTAAACAACAAAATTTAAAGACATTCTAAATACTAGCATCCAGGTTTCTAATTGATATCTCATCTATTACAAAACTACAGACATAGATAAATAGCTTAAGTGCCAAAAGCATGAAATACAAAGCTCCTCTTTGATGGTTGTTGTGTTGGAGAAGGTGAAACTTAACTATTATGTTTAAAACCTCTCCATATTATTATCAAAAGATTCAAAACAAATTGAAGCATTACAAGTTTATTGCACCAAAGAGTGAGTGACATCTCCATCCTCAAAATCAGGTAGCTCAGGACTATGAGAAAACTTCATCCATCTCTTTTTCTCCATAAATTTGAGACAAGGCTGCATCACAAGTCCGATCGACATAGCGACAAGGCTTAAAACAAATACTTTGAGGGAGGAGAAAGCTAATACCACACAGATTAATATTGTAGGAGGGATGCACATAATAATTGCTCCAGCTGCTCCGCCCGGTACCTTGTAAGGACGAGACGCATTGGGGCGTTTGATCTTCAAAATTATGAATGCAAGGAACTCCAGAATCATTCCAATACAGTACAAGAAATTCTCTGCAGCTACAATTTCTTGAAAACTCAGCCACGATAGTAAAATTACACCAGAGGCTGAAAACAGAATCCCTATAAGAGGCGTTCCATAGCGAGACCTCTTGGTGAAGAACTCCGGCAACATTCCCCTATCAGCCATTCCAAGAAGCTGGAAAGAATCGCTGCTCATTTCAGCAACGAACATTCCCATGTTTGACAATGCAGCTGCAGCCTGAAGCCACCATCTCAACCACACTCCTCCAATGATCATAGCAATATCAGAGAAGTACCCGTCAGTCCACGACTCGCGCTTGACTGGAACAGCACCAGTACCAACCAAAAGCGGAAAGAAGTACCCAAGAACAACAAGGATCAACGCGTAAAACAAACCTTTGGGAAGAGTTTTCTTTGGATTGTCAACTTCACCAGCAAGAGTGCTTATGGAGTCCCAATAATTGAGATTCCAAAATAGAGTATTCAAATACAAATTCCAATCAACATCATTTAGATTTGTCTCAACCCATCTTGAAGGTTCCATGTCCGGAATCGCTAACAACCCCATGACAACAAACGGAATAAGTGAGAAAATCCCAATACAGACAGCAACAAATCCAACGATGGTTAAACCCCTATAGTTCAAGTAAGTGAGAACTATAGTCAAACCCCATGTTGCAACAACTCTAGGTAAACCACTGCCTACAGCCGGAACCGCCGACTTAAGATAATCAAGAAACAAAACAGGATACAAAGCATTGTCTATCACACCACTAAGCCATTTCATCCAACCCTGCTGAAACCCCCAAAAGGGACCCAAAGCCGACGAAACCCAAACAACATAACCACCATTTTCAGGGAACATGGTACCCATTTCAGCAGTAATCAAAGCTTCAGGAACACTCCATATGAACGGAAAAACCAAGAATCCAAGTAAAGCTAACAAAGGACCAGCTGCTTTTACCGTATCTTCAACGCCAAAAGGTCCTCCTGATACCTCATAAAAGATGAGAAACACAAGAGGTAGAACCGAAACTTTGTTCATGTGATTCGTCCTTGGGGAAGGCGGTTCAATTTCACCTACTGTCACATACTCGCTCCTGCTGAAGTCCCCCATTGTTTTAGAAGAACCTTGTCGGTTATATGCTATTGTCCTTAATTTCTGCACCCAGCTAAAAAGGTTTTTTCTTTTCTTTTCTAAGAATCATATCATAACCATAATAACATTAATCAAATTACATACATACATCATTTACATAACACAAGCAAACATAAAATCAAGTGAATTTGAGTCTCAAAAGTCAAACTATTGAATTAAAGTAAGAAAATATATCTTCTATTGATTAATTTAACCGACACCACACAAAATATGAATTTCACAACTACTAATGTTCAAACAAATACACACACACACCATGAATGAGATTATGAGATGCAGGAAAAAAAACGAAAAAACAGATCTTTGCACCAAATTCAAAAAACCAACTAGAAAAATGAAGAACAAACACTTTCCTCACAGAAATGCGCCCACTTTATTATGGTTAAAAAAAATAGGGTTTGAAAAATTAAAGCAGTATTGTGATACTAAATGGGAAGAAAATAAAATTAAGAAATGAGATAAATTGATAGTGAATGAACAAACCATGAAAGAGTTGTGTGGCATGTCAGGATCGAAGAGATAACAATTTCTGCGGTGGAATCTGATGTTGAAGGAAAGCTATCGTTGTTGCATTGTACACTTGCAGCGCAGAACCAAAGAGGAAGAAAGAGGAGGTTAAAGTTAAACGAAAAAGGATTAAGACTGTGTTTGGATTGATTGAAGTGAAAGAAGCTATTCAGTGGCCAAAGAATATGACTTCGCTTACGATTATTAATAGCTGTAACTATAATCACTTACATTGTTTCCATCCAAAAATAAGAAAAAATCACTTACATTGATACATTGTATTTATTATTATATATTTTTGAATTTTTCAAATTTGGGAGATCCAATTTTTGAAGGAAAATTAAAATGATATAATCATTTATCATCTTTTAATTTACATAATTATGTAAAATAATTTAAATTAACTTACCACAAATTAATTATCCTATTCTTAATTAAAGTTTTTCTAATTTTGATCTTCATTTTTTTCTCCCAAAATACTATAAGATTTAATCACAGTTTCTCCTTCCATATTTTTTTTCTCTCCTTCATAATTTTTGTAGGTATTTTCTCTTTTTGCGTTAGAGTTCCTTATTATCTTTAACTATTATTCTCATTTCATTTATAATTTAGTGTTATTTTCTTTTCTTTCCAATTACGTTACTCTCATCACCAATTTGAATAGATTTGTGTAAATACGGGCAGGAAGTTGCCTTTAATAATCACATCTTTCAAATATTGTAATTATTTTTCGTTATGAAAGATAAATTCAAAATTAAATCTTATTGATACTTTTTTAGAGACGATTATGAACCTCTTATATTCACATGGCAATTGAACTCAGCTTAACCATATTGATTCAAGGTGGATTCAAAAAATATTGCGTGATATTAAAAATGTTTTAAGAAAACCAAACTTGTTATAAACTTTTGTTTCAATTTATAATAATTATTTAATAGAATTTACTAGAAAGAAAGTAATTTACTAAAATATATGAGAGAACCTGCTGAATATCCATCCCAAACTAATTTTATTTTCAATGCATAAAGAAACAAAGTAACCATCAAAACTAATCCAAACAAATATTATTTTTCAACTGTCGATGCATAAAGAAACAAAGTAACCATCAATACTAATCCAAACTGAAATTTTATTTTCAATAATCAATGCATAACACTTATTGAAACAAGATAATATATTACTGAAAAGAGTATTCAAATTGCATGAAAATGCACAAAAATTACCTAAACGTCTTCTTGTCTTTCTTGCTGGCTGATTGAACCATGTCTTCCCATAGTTTTGCTAATGCTTACGGAAGTGTTTGTTAGGGATAACATTGTTATGCTTCACCATTGCTTATCTTCAAATATCAACAAAAACACTAAATCAAAAAGTTTACTTTTAAAAGAGTATTATCAAAATTCCAAGATAGTATAAACCTAACAGAATAACAGATAATTAACAAGTCATTAATGCTATACTCGTATAAACAAACATATCAAAATTCATTCTGAAAAATAACAAACAAAAATAAGAAATCGAAATATGTTCCATACAGAGTTAAGATCTGGAATGAAAAAGGTATGAAGAATCCTGATTGGAAGGAGTGGTTCACGAGCAGGAACAACTGAAGAAGATGCTGGCGCAAAATGGAGACTAAGATTAGGGTTTTTAGGTGAATGGATACTTAAAATATTGGGTCTCAATTGAATTTGAATCTCAAAAGTCAAACTATTGAATTAAAGTAAGAAAATATATTCGTCTATTGATTAATTTAACAGACACCACACAATATATGAATTTCACAACTACTAATGTTCAAAAAAATACACACACACCACAAATGAGATTATGAGATGCAGAAAAAAAAAAACAGATCTTTGCACCGATTTCAAAAAACCAATGAGAAAAATGAAGAACAAACACTTCCCTCAAAGAAACGCGCCCACTTTGTTTATAAAAAAATAGGGTTTGAAAAATCAAAGCAATATTGTGATATTAAATGGGAAGAGAATAAAATTGAGAAATGAGATAAATTGATAGTGAATGAACAAACCATGAAAGAGTTGTGTGGCATGTCAGGATCGAGGAGATAAGAATTTCCGCGGTGGAATCTGATGTTGAAAGAAAGCTATCATTGTTGTATTGTACACTTGCAACGCAGAACCGAAGAGGAAGAAAGAGGAGGTTAAAATTAAACGAAAAAGGATTAAGGCTGTGTTTGGATTGATTGAAGTGGAAGAAGCTATTCGGTGGCCAAATAAAATATGAGTTCGCTTGCCTGATTTAGCTGCCTTCTTTGCTTTTGACGGCAGGCGGTGAGATTCCTGTTATAATCTAAGGTTTTACTTTGACGGCAGCTGCACAGAAAAAAAGTTGTTTCCATCCAAAAAGAAGAAAAAATCACTTACATCATTACATTGAATTTATTACTATATTTTTTTTTAATTTTCCAAATTTGAAGGAAAATTAAAATGATTGTCATCTTTTAAATTACATAATTATTATGTTAAATAATTTAAATTAACTTACCACAAATTAATTATCCTATTTTTAATTAAATTTTTTCTAGTTTTGATTTTCATGTTTTTTCTTCCAAAATACTTTAAAATTTAATTATAGTTTATTTTTCATATCTTTTTTTCTCTCCTTCACAATTTTTATAGGTATTTTTAATTATTTTTATTTTATTTATAATTTTAGTATTATTTTTTTTTCTTTAATTCGTCACTCTCAATATGAATTAGAAATTTCCTTTACCGATCACATCTTTCAATATATTGTAATTATTTTTTATTGTGAGAGAAAAAAATTCAAAGTTAAATCTTATTGGTGCTTTTTTTGAACTATATATGTATGAATATACAATTATGGACCGAATATACGCTATTTACATGGCAATTGAACTTGGTTTAATCATATTGATTTAAGATGAATTCAAAATATATAGTGTGATATCAAAAAATGTTTTAAGAAAACCAAACTTATTATGGATTTTGTTTTTAATTTATAATAATTGTTTAATAGAGCTTACTATAAAGAAAGTATATGTATATTAGAAGCAAAAATAGATTATATCAAACTAGACATTATACATAAGATTTGAGTATAATCTATTTTAAAAATATTAAGTTTCATTTTTATCTTTTACATGTCATCGGTAAATTTTTAAAGTTTGTCATTTTTCAAATTTTTAAAATGACTAAATGACTATTTAAAAATCTATTTTTTTATTTTTTGCAAAATTATTCACTACGTGATATTTCTTTTAACATACTAACAACATAATATGTTAAAATACATTTAGCTAATATTTGAGAACATAGGAGAGAAAAAACTTCTTTATTACTCCCTTTCTCTCGACTTTAATTATTTTAATTAAGACACACATATTGATAAATAATAAATTTATGTAAGTTTAGTTTTTTATCATTTATCTATTAAATAAAAATTGAATTTATTTAATACATACTTTTAGATTTTTAAAAATACAAAATGATAACATCATTAATTATATATTAATTTGTTTAAAAAAACTGAATTATGAGACAAAAATAAAATCAAACGAAAATGATAACGTTATTTTAGTTTTTCTGGACAGGTCCAAACAGAAGAAAAGTAACACTAAAAGCAATCCATGGGCCATCTGTGGCCTTCGTATTCAATCCGGTCCATAACTTTGGGCCCAATATTTTAAGTATCCATTCACCTAAAAACCCTAATCTTAGACTCCATTTTGCACCAGCATCTTCTTCAGTTGTTCCTGCTCGTGAACCAGCCTCAGGTACCTCTCGTCTCTCAATCTCTCTTCTTCCAATCACGATTCTTCATACTTTTTTTATTCCAGATCTTAACTCTGTACGCTACATATTTCGATTTCGTATTTTTGTTTGTTATTTTTCAGAATGAATTTTGATATGTTTGTTTACCCGAGTATAGTATTAATGATTTGTTAATTATCTGTTATTCCGTTAGGTTTATACTATAATGTAATTATTCTGATAATACTCTTTTAAAATTAAACTTTTTGATTTAGTGCATTTGTTGATATTTGCAGATAAGCAATGGTGAAGCATAACAATGTTATCCCTAACGAACACTTCCGTAAGCATTGGCAAAACTATGTGAAGACATGGTTCAATCAGCCAGCGAGAAAGACAAGAAGACGTTTAGGTAATTTTTGTGCATTTTCATGCAATTTGTTTACTCTTTTAAGTAATATATTATCTTGTTTCAGTAAGTCTTATGCGTTGATTAATCAAAATAAAATTTCAGTTTGGATTAGTTTTGGTGGTTACTTTGTTTCTTTACGGATTGATAATTGAAAATAATATATTAGTTTAGAATTGTATTGATGGTTACTTTGTTTCTTTGACATATTGAAATGTTGCATTATTCAGCTCGTCAGAAGAAAGCTGTCAAGATTTTCCCTAGGCCTACAGCTGGACCTCTCAGGCCTATTGTTCATGGACAGACTGCGAAGTACAACATGAAAGTTAGAGATGGTAAAGGATTTTCTCTTGAAGAGTTGAAGGTAAAATGGCTGAGTATCTCATATCTTTAACCCACGTTGTTTTTCGTAAGGACGAGATCATGTAAAGTAATGGGATCTCTGGTTGATAATATTATAAAATAAGCTAATCTTGTTATGGTTCTGGGTTGATTTTTTGAATAAAACCTGATGTTAACCTTGTTTAAGGACTTTAGGCTTTTACTTGATCTTGATAGAGATGTCACTATATAGAATTAGTGTGTTCAATTTGTTTTTTTGTTTTCATTTCGTTGCCTATAAAATGAATTGAAGCTGTCATAGTCTTTTCTGTTTACGGTACTTCTGCGACCGGGGTTATATATCAACAATACAAGTAATTATATTTGCAAAATCCCCTCATAATTGCAGTACAAAACCTATGTCAAGTGGACCACCCAGTCCATGGAGTGGTTTTGCAGTTTTGCCCACATAATGGGCTAGCCTATTTGATTGTGAATTTGTTTCTCAAGTCCCGTCGGCTGACCATAATTTGTATGGCGTTGTGAGAACCCTGACCATCAAGGGCTAAGTCTGGCCCATTTTCAACTTACAATACTCGTGTACCTTTGAAGTTTAAATCAATTTTAGTTGTCACAATACATTTACACTGATGATGTTGCACCGATTTCCAAACTACCATAGGTGAACCTCCTTGTGTTACTTCAAATTTGCATCTTGGAACGGCATAGCTGATAGAATTTTTCATGCTTTCTATGCTTGTATACTCCGCTGAACACATTATTGAGTTGTTTTGTAGGCAGTGTGAGTTCTAAGGATATTCTCATCAGCAACCCTTTTTATTTCCAATTCTGTTAATATTTAGCTTAAAGATAATGAAAGACCTTACAAGTTTGTGTGCATCATATATTGTAACTTTGATGCTATGCTTTTACTTTATCCTTTTGACGGTATATTTCTTAAATTTTCATTGTAGGCTGCTGGTATTCCCAAAAAGCTTGCTCCAACTATTGGCATCGCTGTTGATCATCGCCGCAGAAACCGATCCTTAGAAAGTCTGCAAGCTAATGTGCAAAGGCTGAAAACATACAAGGCCAAGTTGGTTGTCTTTCCAAGACGTGCACACAAGGTCAAGGTAACAAATGTTCATTAATGCTTTTTATTATAGCCTTTTAGGGTCTTTTTCTTAATTTTGTACTATCAAAATTGTGATACCAGCTTATTAATGTGAAAAAGAGAGATAAAGTTTTACATTAATTTTATCATTTTCATGGCCCTTTGTTATTTGCAGGCTGGGGATTCTACTCCTGAGGAACTTGCAAATGCCACACAAGTCACAGGTTCATACTTGCCTACTGTGAGGGAGAAGCCATCTGTAGAGCTTGTCAAGATTACAG
>JBBPBO010000002.1:8487596-8569172 GCA_037974295.1 Cicer cuneatum | reverse complement strand
TGTCAACAATGTTATTCTTTTTTTATATAAAAATTTAAAAAATTTATCAAAATTTTCAACTAAAATTCATAAAATTATTTATATTCTTCAATATAATACAAATTTCATCAAATTGCAAACTCAAATCTTCAAATAAACTCATTTTTTCATTTTTAACATCATCAAATAAATAATGAAATTTGATGAAATTTTTGTAGGAGCTTATTTGAAGATTTGAGTTACTAATTTGATGAAATTTGTATTATATTAAAGAATATAATTAATTTTATGGGTTTTGATTGAAAATTTTGATGAGTTTTCTGAATTTTTGTAAAAAAAAATGATAATATTGTTGACATTTTAAAACATAAAAGATCAAATTGTATTTTAAAATTAAAATAAATGACCAAATCGGAAAGAAAAAAAACAAAAAAGATAAATGACTAAAACGTTAATTGAAATTAAGTTAAGCGACCACGAGTATTATTTAGCCTAAAAAATTAGAAAATTACAAAAATGAGAAGGGAAGTTGAATTCTTTTTTTATAAACAATTTTATTTTTATTTAAAAATGACTTGTTACTGATTTTAATTTTTAAGTATTTTAATTAGGTTTTAAAAATAAAATATTTTATTTAAAATGTATTGTTTAATTAAAAATCAACAAAATTTGATATGACTTCCACTTAATTATATTAATGATGTCATCTAATCAAAATAGAGACACAAATTAGGTGGGACAAAATGTCTCAATTTTAAGAAATAGAGAAATCAAAATTGCGAAATTATAAATATATGAACCAAAATCACAAATAAGTTAAAATATAAAAATCAAAATTATAAAATTAAAAATAGAGAGATCAAAATTACGAAATTAGACATAAAATACCAAAATTATAAATTAATTAAAATGAAATTAAAACTACATTTAAGCCTTTAAAACATGTGCTTATTTATCTTTAATTAAAGTGTTGTTATCACGCCAATTTTGTAGGTAAGGGACATATGAATATGAGGATGGCTTTTTTTTCTTTTTGACTTATTTTCTTTAACTTTAACTTCTATTATTAGATCCCATTTTGTGATACTTTTAAGTAAAGATATATTTTTTAACGTTGATATTACACTAGATTGTAATATATAAAAATAAAAACATAATAACTCATGTGGTCACTTAATTTAATATCAAGTAATGTTTTAGTCATTTTTTTTTAGTTCAGTATTTTATATTTTTAAATAATTACAATTTTACCTTTTAAGTGTCCATTAAGGCAGTTAAAAAAATTTATGTTTCATTTTCTTCCCTTTCACATTTCGAAAACCATTGTTTGGTCTTTTGATTTTCTTAATATGAAAAAGTATCGATGCTCACCACAAAATTCCTACAACTCCAAATTTTATTCTTTTGTCCGATCTCATTTTGTCATTGTGCACATCACATGTTTGAGACGACAAGCACAATAAGAACCGTAATTATATGATTGTGAATTTGACCCATTTGAATATGAGGTTGTCATGGATTTTAAGTTTTTGGAACGTGAATATGATTTTTCATTAGTGAGAGAGAAGCCCAAAAAATGGTTTTCGAAATGTGAAAAAGAAGAAAACAAGAAAAATACTCAACAAATAATTTTTTAGCACTGTCTTAACGGAAACCAATTAAAGAGTAAAATTATAATTATTTAAAAACGTAAAATACTAAAATAAAAAAAATAAAAGAATAAAACATTATTTGAAATTAAGTTAATGGACCACAAAAACTATACTGAAAGAAATTATATTTCAATTACGATGTGTTTTGATGAGGAAATTTTTTGACATAATGTAAAATTTTAAAGGAATTTAAATGTTTAATGTAAATTATTTTTTTCTTTATAATAAATTTGATAAAAATTTAAGATAAAAGGATTTGATGAGATATTTTATCAAAATTATAAAATTATAAAAATATTGAATTTCAAATTTTACTTTTTACTATATAACATGTGAATGAACAAACCATGAAAGAGTTGTGTGGCATGTCAGGATCGAGGAGATAAGAATTTCCGCGGTGGAATCTGATGTTGAAAGAAAGCTATCATTGTTGTATTGTACACTTGCAACGCAGAACCGAAGAGGAAGAAAGAGGAGGTTAAAATTAAACGAAAAAGGATTAAGGCTGTGTTTGGATTGATTGAAGTGGAAGAAGCTATTCGGTGGCCAAATAAAATATGAGTTCGCTTGCCTGATTTAGCTGCCTTCTTTGCTTTTGACGGCAGGCGGTGAGATTCCTGTTATAATCTAAGGTTTTACTTTGACGGCAGCTGCACAGAAAAAAAGTTGTTTCCATCCAAAAAGAAGAAAAAATCACTTACATCATTACATTGAATTTATTACTATATTTTTTTTTAATTTTCCAAATTTGAAGGAAAATTAAAATGATTGTCATCTTTTAAATTACATAATTATTATGTTAAATAATTTAAATTAACTTACCACAAATTAATTATCCTATTTTTAATTAAATTTTTTCTAGTTTTGATTTTCATGTTTTTTCTTCCAAAATACTTTAAAATTTAATTATAGTTTATTTTTCATATCTTTTTTTCTCTCCTTCACAATTTTTATAGGTATTTTTAATTATTTTTATTTTATTTATAATTTTAGTATTATTTTTTTTTCTTTAATTCGTCACTCTCAATATGAATTAGAAATTTCCTTTACCGATCACATCTTTCAATATATTGTAATTATTTTTTATTGTGAGAGAAAAAAATTCAAAGTTAAATCTTATTGGTGCTTTTTTTGAACTATATATGTATGAATATACAATTATGGACCGAATATACGCTATAAGATCAATTCAAAATATATAGTGTGATATCAAAAAAATTTTAAGAAAACCAAACTTATTATGGATTTTGTTTTTAATTTATAATAATTGTTTAATAGAGCTAACTATAAAGAAAGTATATGCTTATTAGAAGCAAAAATAGACTATATCAAACTAGACATTATACATAAGATTTGAGTCTAATCTATTTTAAAAATATTAAGTTTCATTTTTGTCTTTTACACGTCTTTGATAAATTTTTAAGGTTTGTCATTTTTCAAATCTTTAAAATGACTGAATGACCGTTTAAAAATCTATTTTCCTGTTTTCTGTAAAATTATTCACTATGTAATATTCTTTTAACATACTAACAACATAATATGTTAAAATACATTTACCTAATATTTGAGAACATAAGAGAGAAAAAACTTATTTATTACTCCCTTTCTCCCGACTTTAGTTATTTTAATTAAGAGACACATATTAATAAATAATAAATTTATGTAAGTTTAATTTTTTATCCTTTATTTATTAAATAAAAATTGATTTTATTTAATACATATTTTTATATTTTTAAAAATACAAAATGATAACATCATTAATTATATATTAATTTAAAAAAACTGAAGTTATGAGAAAAATAAAATCATAAAAATGATAACATTATTTTAGTTTTTCTGGACAGGCCCAAACAGAAGAAAAATAACACTAAAAGCAATCCATGGGCCATCTGTGGCCTTCGTATTCAATCCGGTCAATAACTTTGGGCCCAATATTTTAAGTATCCATTCACCTAAAAACCCTAATCTTAGACTCCATTTTGCACCAGCATCTTCTTCAGTTGTTCCTGCTCGTGAACCAGCCTCAGGTACCTCTCGTCCCTCAATCTATCTCCTACCAATCACCATTCTTCATACTTTTTTCATTCCAGATCTTAACTCTGTACGCTACATATTTCGATTTCGTATTTTTGTTTGTTATTTTTCAGAATGAATTTTGATATGTTTGTTTACCCGAGTATAGTATTAATGATTTGTTAATTATCTGTTATTCCGTTAGTTTTATACTATCTTGTAATTATTCTGATAATATTCTTTTAAATTTTAACTTTTTGATTTAGTGCATTTGTTGATATTTGAAGATAAGCAATGGTGAAGCATAACAATGTTATCCCTAACGAACACTTCCGTAAGCATTGGCAAAACTATGTGAAGACATGGTTCAATCAGCCAGCGAGAAAGACAAGAAGACGTTTAGGTAATTTTTGTTCATTTTCATGCAATTTGATTACTCTTTAAAGTAATATATTATCTTGTTTCAATAAGTCTTATGCGTTGATTGTTGAAAATAAAATTTCAGTTTGGATTAGTTTTGATGGTTACTTTGTTTCTTTGACATATTGGAATGTTGCATTATTCAGCTCGTCAGAAGAAAGCTGTCAAGATTTTCCCTAGGCCTACAGCTGGACCTCTCAGGCCTATTGTTCATGGACAGACTGCGAAGTACAACATGAAAGTTAGAGATGGTAAAGGATTTTCTCTTGAAGAGTTGAAGGTAAAATGGCTGAGTATCTCATATCTTTAACCCATGTTGTTTTAAAAAATGGGATATCTCTTGTTGATATTATAAAATAAGCTAATCTTGTTATGGTTCTGGGTTGATTTTTTGAATAAAACCTGATGTTGACCTTGTTTAAACTTTAGGCTTTTACTTGATCTTGATAGAGATGTCAGGATATAGAATTTGAATTTGGTGATCAATTTGTTTTTTTGTTTTCATTTCGTTGCCTATAAAATTAATTGATGCTGTCACTATATAGAAATAGACTTTGGTGTTCAATTTGTTTTTTTGTTTTCATTTCGTTGCCTATAAAATGAATTGATGCTGTCATAGTCTTTTCTGTTTACGGTACTTCTGTGACTGGGGTTATATTTCAATACATTTAATTATATTTGCAAAATCCCCTCATAATTCCAGTACAAAACCTATGTCAAGTGGACCACCCAGTCCATGGAGTGGTTTTGCAGTTTTGCCCACATAATGGGCTAGCCTATTTAACTGTGAATTTGTTTCTCAAGTCCCGTCGGCTGACCATAATTTGTATGGCATTGTGAGAACCCTGACCATCAAGGGCTAAGTCTGGCCCATTTTCAACTTACAATACTCATGTACCTTTGAACTTTAAATCAATTTTAGTTGTCACAATACATTTACGCGGATGATGTTGCACCGATCTCCAAACTAGCATAGGTGAACCTCCTTGTGTTACTTCAAATTTGCTTCTCGCAACAGCATAGCTGATAGAATTTTTCATGCTTTCTATGCTTGTGTACTCCACTGAACACATTATTGAGTTGTCTTGTAGGCAGTGTGAGTTCTAAGGATATTCTCATCACCAACCTTTTTTATTTTTCAATTCTGTCAAATATTTAGCTTGAAGATAATGAAAGACCTTAGAAGTTTGTGTGCAATATATATTGTAACATGATGCTATGCTTTTACTTTAGCCTTCTGATGGTATATTTCTTAAATTTTCATTGTAGGCTGCTGGTATTCCCAAAAAGCTTGCTCCAACTATTGGCATCGCTGTTGATCATCGCCGCAGAAACCGATCCTTAGAAAGTCTGCAAGCTAATGTGCAGAGGCTGAAAACATACAAGGCCAAGTTGGCTGTCTTTCCAAGACGTGCACACAAGGTCAAGGTAACAAATGTTCATCAATGCTTTTTATTATAGCCTTTTAGGGTCTTTTTTTTAATTTTGTACTATCAAAATTGTGATACCAGCTGATTAATGTGAAAAAGAGAGATAAAGTTTTACATTAATTTTATCATTTTCATGGCCCTTTGTTATTTGCAGGCTGGGGATTCTACTCCTGAGGAACTTGCAAATGCCACACAAGTCACAGGTTCATACTTGCCTACTGTGAGGGAGAAGCCATCTGTAGAGCTTGTCAAGATTACAGCTGAAATGAAGGCGTTTAAAGCTTATTACAAGCTTCGCCTTGAACGCACCAACAAACGCCATTATGGTGCCAGATTGAAGAAGGCTGCCGAGGCAGAGAAGGAAGACAAGAAGTGAAGACCTCGGGAAGTCTGCATTCCTAATCCCCCCAAACGATAATGATAGTTATTGCAAGACAATTTTTGCTTGAGATTTTCTTTATTAAGAAAAAAATTCTTAGTCTTAAACATGATTCCTTATGGCTATTTTTATTTTGTGAACTATGGTTATTCAATTTTGTTGGTTTATTAGCAATATGATCTGATTAGCATTTGTTTTATTTTTCATTCGTGGGTTAATAATGAACTGTTCTTTAAACAAATGTTGGGACGGTTCGTAATTTTTTAGTCTCGTCATTAGTAATAGCAAAAATTGTTGCATAAAATATAGATGGTGGGAAGATCGCAACTTTTTTCATTTCATGCTTCGTTTACCTTGGAAATATAGTTTTTATTTTATAAAATAGATTTAAACGTAGTTTTTGTTCCTTAATTTTTTATTGATTCTTAATTTTGATTTCTTTATTTTTAATTTTGTAATTTTATTCTTTCTATTTTTTAAAATTGAGATATTTTCTCTTATTTATTAATTTGACTATTAATTTTGATGATGTGGTTTAATTAATATGATTAAATAGATGTTTTGGCAATATTTATTGTTTTTTAATTAAATAAAAAAATTTGAATAATAAATTTTTTTTTTCTTAATCTAAAGCAAAACATAGAAAATATAAATAAATAAAAGGAAAATTACAATAATGAGAACGGAAGTTGAATTCTTTTTTTAATAAACAATTTTATTTTTATTTAGAAATGACTTGTTACTGATTTAAACTTTTTAATTTATTTTAAATATTTTAATTATGTTTTAAAAATGAAATATTTTATTTGAAATGTATCGTTTAATCAAAAATCAACAAAAATGTGACATAATTTTCACTTAACCATACTAATAATATCATCTCATCAAAATATAAACACAAATTTTTAAAATTAAATAAAACATTTTAAATAATAAAAAAAATTCTTCTGCAGCTTAAACAAAACATAAAAAATGGAAAATTTCAATGACGAGAGGGAAGTTTTTGTTTTAATTTTTTAAGTTTATTTTAAATATTTTAATTAGTTTTAAAAATAAAATATTTTATTTAAAATATATTATTTAATTAAAAATCAACAAAATTTGATATGACTTCCACTTAATCATACTAATGATGTCATCTAATCAAAATAGAGATACAAATTATAGGTGGGATAAAATGTCTCAATTTTAAGAAATAGAGAAATTAAAATTGTGAAATTATAAATATATAGATCAAAATTTCGAATAAATTAAAATATAAAAATCAAAATTGCGAATTTAAAAATAGAAGAATCAAAATTTTAAAATTAGATATAGAGATACTAAATTATAAATCAATTAAAATGAGATTAAAATTATATTTAAGTCTTTAAAATATGTGCTTATTTATCTTCAGTGCGCACTTTAATTAAAGTATTGTTATCACGCGAGTTTTGTAGGTAAGGGAGATATGAATATGAGCATGGCTTTTTTTCATTTTGACTTTTTTTTCTTTAACTTTAACTTATGCTATTAGACGTGATTTTAATATATAAAAAAAAAAGTATAAAAATAAAAAGTATAATAGTTTATGTGGTTTTTTAACTTAATATCAGGTAACGTTTTAGTCCTTTTGTTTTCCCAACTCAGTATTTTATGTTTTTAAATAATTACAATTTTACCTTTTAAGTGCTCATTAAGGTAGCGTTAAAAAAAATTTTGCTTCATTTTCTTCCCTTTCACATTTCGAAAACCATTGTTTGGTCTTCTGATTTTCTTAATAGGAAAGAGTATCGATGCTCCTAACAAAATTCCTACTATCCCAAAATTTTCTTCCTTTGTTCGGACCTCATTTTGTCGCTATGTGCATCACAGGTTTCAGACCACTGAAGTGGCTAGAATATCACTAGAAGGGGGGTTGAATAGAGATATTCAAGGTTTTTAAAATTCTGTTACTGTTTTTAATCTGCTGTCCTCTTTTAGAGGATGATTTATCAGATGTTGAAAGTTGAGAGAGAGAATAATGACACACGAATTTTTTATACTGGTTCACCCAAAGATGGCTACGTCCAGTCCTCACACTCTTGTGAGTTTTTACTAAGTATCAAAAGCTATCAGCCTCTCACTGAGGTTGATTACAAACTGTGTATTCTTAAGCTTCACTAAGCTTACAATTCTTTCCTTCTGATTTCTCTTCAAGTGCTACTCACTTGAAGGACTAAAAATGATATGAAGTAGTTTGACAGGATTTACTTTCTATAAAGATGAAACAAAGATCTAGTGAAAGATTGTAGAAAGCTTGAAAGGAGATTGATAATTGCTCTTGATAGCCTCTGATATTTTTTTGTTTTTTGCTCGTGTAGTTGTGTGTGTTTGCTGAAGAAGAGCAACCTTCCTTTTATAGGGAGAAGGAAACTTTCTCTTCAAGAAAATTTTCTTTTCTGACCGTTTTTTCAAGATGTAATGAACCTCACTGTTGTTGCAAATTTACAGCTTTGCCATTCTGTCCTTTTACAGCCTGGCACATGGGAGGTTACTTCTTTACTTGGCTTTCCAGGAGGATAGACCATTCCATATGGTTTTAACAACTGGTCAGTGCTCTTTTCTGGTTCCAAGTCATGACCCTTCTCTGGTTCCAAGTCATGACCCTTCTCTGGTCGTGGATGATGCAGCTTTTGATACTCTGGAACTGTTAGTTGTTCTTAATGTGAGAGGATGAATGAGCAGCTAGAAATTATCCTCTGGTAATTTCCTTTTGGTGTCTGAAGTTCACCTTATGGTATCTGACTTCTGATGTTTACCTTCCAGAGTTCATCTTCTGATATTTATCTTCTGGTGTGTATTTTCTAGAATTCATCTTCTGATGTTTATCATGTGAAGTTTGTCTTCTGAATTTCTGGTATTCATTTTCTGGTGTATTTCATGTGAAGTTCGTCTTTTGAGTTTTATCCTTTGATGTTCATCTTTTTATCCTCTGATATGTTTTGTCTGAAATTCATCTTCAGATGTGTATCTTCTGATATTCATTTATGATTTTCATCTTCTGATATCGGCCAATCTGGACTAGCAAACTGGTCTGCTGAGATCCTCTGATCTTGGCCAACACTGGACCATTTATTCTGTCCTTCTGGTTTCAACCAACACTGGGCCATTTATTCTGACCTTCTGATTTCGACCAACACTAGGCCATAGTCTGATCTTCTGATCTTGGCCAACACTGTACTGGGTTTGGATTAGTTCTGGACAAAGGATATTTCAGTCTGGACCTTTTAGCTTATCTTCTGATTAATCCAGGACTGTTTTTTCACTTCACTGTCAGACCATCTTCTGGTCAGAAGAACTTGTTGAATAAGTCTGACTTATGATATCTTCTGGTCTGGATTCAGTCTTCCTCTGGCAGGCTTCCTTCTGGTCTGGTCCATGTCTCCTTCTGACTTTGTTTCCTTCTGATATGGGCCAACAAAGATATCCTCTGGTGATTTCATGATGCATCCTCTGGTATCTTCTGGATGTTTTATCTGGTGTTTTCAACTCTCAGGTTTTCTGCTTCAGCTTCTGGTTTTCTGTTCCAGATGTTCTGCTTGTGGTTTCCCATATGTTCTGCTTCTGGTGTTTTCCAGATGTTCTGCTTCTGGTGTTTTTTGTTCCAGATGTTTTGCTTCTGGTGTTTTAACTTCATATTTTCTTTATGGATTAAACAGCTTTGTTTCCTGCATGCATTCAATCTTTTGGACAGGAGGTTGCGATCTTTGGATCCTGTTCCTTTCTTAGTACAAAACTAAAATGCACGCATTAGTGTAATCATAATCTTAAGATAATTTTGTCATCATTAAAATATATTTTTTTCTCAACAACCACAAGCACAATAAGAACTGTGGTTATAAGACTGTGAATTTGACCCATTTGAATATGAGGTGGCCATGAATTTCAAGTTTTGGGAACTGTGAATATGATTTTTCATGGGTGGAAGAAAATACCAAAAAATGGTTTTCGAAATGTGAAAGAGAATAAAACAAAAAAAAAACTGAGCACATAATAGCACTACCTGAACAGAAACTACTTAAAGGGTAAAATTGTAATTATTTAAAAACGTAAAATACTAAAATAAAAATAAAAAAGACTAAAACATTATCTGAAATTAAGTTAAGGGACCGCGAAAACTATGCTGAAAAAAATTATATTTCAATTACAATGTGTTTTGATGAGGAATTTTTTTGACATAATGTAAATTTTTAAGGGAATTTAAATGTATAATATAAATTATTTTGTTTTCATAATAAATTTGATAAAATTTTAAGATAAAAGGATTTCACGAGATATTTTATCAAAGTTAAATTTAGAGAATTTTAAATATCACATAAAATTATAAAAATATAGAATTTTAAATATTCTTTTTTAGTTTATAACATCTGAATCATAACATTGTCCCCGTACATTTTTTTAAAATGTACAATTTTGACCCTTTATATTTCAAAAATTGCATATTGATTTCTATAAATTTTCAAAATCTCCTTCAATTTTTTCAAAATTTCATTTTTGACTCAAATATTTTATTTTTATTTTCACTCAAACCTTTTAAATTTATAAAAATCCTTCAATTTTAAATGAACAATTTATTTATCCAAATATTAAAATTCATACTCCATTTAAAATAAAATATAAGCAAAATTAATAGTTAAAATGATATATCTGATTAAAAATTTAGTACATATTCATCAATTTTTTAACTATTATTTTTATTTAGATTTCATTTCAAGCAAAGTAAATAAAATAAATACAATTAAAATATTCCTTTTGTTTATAATTTTAAATTACCTATAATTTTTAATAACTCAATCCAGCCATACTCTTACTTGTTAGGGAAAATATAAAGAAAAATATTTACTAAGAAAGCGAAAAGTAAAAGTCATAAGTACGTCTTCTTTATGGTAGCTTTTATTAGCGTGAGCGATTTGATAACAGACCAAGGGTGGACACCTATGTGTAGGGATGTAAATACATCTATAATTAGGGTGGACCCTATGAGCAAGACTATTTTGATCAATACATGATATAATTTCACAAAAAAATTACCTTTTAATTATTAGGATAGAAAAGTTAATGGTTTTTTTTTTCAACTTAAATAGGATACTTTTTTTCACAAAATAAAATCTCATAATTTAAAAAAATGTCTTATAAAAGGGACAATAAAGTTTTAGAGACATAAATAGTAGTAATATTTGTATACAAACAATTTTTTAATTATTATTTAATTAATACACAATTATAAGAACAATTTATATTACAAAAATTTCATTTATTTTCTAAAGGATTATTTCTATATAGGGGAATCCCCTAACACCTGACTAAAAAGATACTCGTGTCGTGCGATAAATTAAATATGTAAATTTTATTTAGTTTTAAAATCATCTTTACCATTAATCGTTGTTAAAAAAAAACTATGTAATAAACATGGCAGTTTGATGATAGAGAAAAGAGAAAATAACTTCAATTTCAAAATTTATTTCTGATTTTAAATAGATAAACTAAAACATAGCACTATCAAATTGACACATCACTCATCCGTTTACTATAAATTTTTTTATTAAACAACGACATTAATAATTTTAAAACTAAATTGAACTTACAAAGTTTAACATCAAATAACTTTAAATTGTTGTCTAACAAAAAAAAAAACAATATATGACACAAGTGGAGTAATTTAATATAATACAAATTTATCATTAATGTTAGTGTAAAATAAATTGATACTTACAATGTATTTTTTAAATTTCTCAATCTTTATATAATTAATTATTTTGCATTTTATTGAGAAAAAATAAAAATGGAAATTAACTGTCAAAAAATAAAGATGTAGATTATTTTACAATATTTATTATTTTTTCAAATAATCTAATTACTTAAGGATAAAAACTTACGCACACTGAATATCGGGAATAAAAATATATTGAACTATATTGTGCATTGCAACATTTTAAACGTTTTTACATATATCATTTGAGAAACAATATATTTTATAAAAAAAATTATGTTATTTAAAAATTCAAACCAACCAATCTACATCTACCCTTATCAACCTAAATGTCACGTTTTTATGGGACCTTGTTAGTTAGTTAGACAAAACCCCAACCTACAATAATTTATGACTATACTTGCCTTAGCCAGAAAGACACCTCCAATAATAAACTCAACATTCTTTAAATAGGATTTACATTCTCATATTATCTTCAAGTAACTCCTTTATTTTTTACTTAAATGATTTAACTCTAAATAATAATATTTGGTCTTATAACTTTAATTTATATATTAATATTTTATTTATATTTAATTTTATTATAACTTAAAATATTAATTTAAATATTTTAATTAATATTATTATACATTATTTAAATTTAAAATAAAATAAAACATAAATTTTTAAACTATATGTTTTTTGGTCAACTCTTACAATTAAATCTTTTGAAACGTTGAGCAATAGTTGAATAAGAGGTGTATCTTTATTCATTGTAAATAACTCTTGAAATTTTTTTCGACCATGATGTTCTTCTCCCTCTTCCAGCATAGTATTTTTAAGACCAATTTGAGTAAAAAACTGTAGAACTTGACACTCTAGGACATACCCAATCGGTATTTCAAGTTAATAACAAGTAAACTCTCTACTTTGAGTATTCATTTGAGGTTTATAAAACATATTGGGATTGATTGGTAGTGATTGTAATTGAGAATTTTGAAAATTAAGATGTTGATAATTTTGCATAAAATGCAACTAAGATTGTTGAAGATTATATTGATTTGAATCATTTGCCACAAACAAATTTTCTTTGAAACAATAAAATGAAAAAATATTGTTAATAGAAACTTATAGAGAAAAAATTGTGTAATAAAAATTGTGAAAGAAAAATTAAGAGTAAAAAAAACAAACTGTTTCAATTAATAAAAAAATAATTTTACATATAAATTAACAAATAAAAAAAAATTAACAGTCATAAATTAAAAAAAGCAACAAGATTATGGGTAATGTGAACCGTTAATGTTGCTCTAAGTGTGCGTGTGAGGAAATTATTCTGATCCCACGGCCCATAATACGTATAAGTACGCTTCGATTGTAACGCTCTCGTTATAAAAATTAACATAACATAATATCACAACATTATTCTCGTTCAATCTCCCAACACAAACACACATCATGGTCATGGGTTTGCAGGTTTCTCTCCTTAATCCATCTACTATTATTTATGTTATTTCTAATGTTTCAGTTTTCAACCTTAATTATTCTGGATCCTAAACTCAATACTAATATAAGCAAAAATTACTATAAAAAAAAAGAGTTACGTGGTCTAGATTTTGGGAATTAGAGTGACCTCCCACTTATGAATATTGTTCTTGTTATAATCTTTCTCTTTTTATTAGACATGGAAAATGTAAAATTTGGTAACATATGATAAATGCGATAAACACGATGTATACGTGGTCCTTTTGCTTTTTTATAGAGAGCACATGAACGTTGTCTTAAATGAAAACAATATTTATTACTGGTCTCATGCTTCCTGAACTATCTACCTGAAAAAAATTAAATCAACGGGGATAAAATGATTCAGTTTAAATTAATTTGTCTCTTTTTTTTCTTTCCAATACTTTATCTCCATTTTAAACTTCAAATGATTCAGTTTTTGGGATAAAATAATATAAACAAATAAAAAGATAATTGATTGGGTATATTGAATTTCATTTTTATACATCAGTGTGAATAGTTTTTTTATTCTTAATTAATCAATTATGTTATTAATATTGATTGATTTTTGTCATAACTATTTATATTGACACTTACATATTTGATCATAATTTACTGTAAAATTTATTCACTAACAATATATACAAATTAAAATATAATCTTTTAAATTTAAATCAAACCAAAGAAAGAAAAAATTGATTGGTTTGTTTTAATTTGGTACAATCGAGTTCATATTTTTAAAAATTTAATAAATGTATTTGAAAAAATCTATTTATTTTTATTTTTTCAAACACCATAAATTTTTTATATTATTAAAATAAATACGATGAAATCTCTATATATAAAATTTGTTTAAATAATTTTTTTGCTCTTAAAATATAATCAACTTTATAATTTACTTTTGTTAATTAAAATGTAATTTAATTATTAATTAAAATAATTTTTTTCTATTTGAATTATTGTTGCCGATTCACATTTTTAAGATTTTACATTAATCTTTATATTAAAAATTGGTTATGTTTTGACATAGAGATTTTCCACTTAAATTAGTGACATATTTGTATTTTTTTAGTCATTCAGTTTTTTAAAGTATTTGCAATATTGCATGTTTTTATTTATTTCACACACATCATATATTAAATATGTTAATTTTATTTGCTTCTTTTCTTTTCATATTTTTAACTAAGTAATAATTTTCATTTTTATTATTCCAATGCACTTTTGTCCTTTTTAAATTTTGAGAAGTATTTTTTTTTGTAAGTATTACACTTTCAACAATCCTTTTTATTTAACTTATCAATTTCTTTTTAGGAATTTTCACACAAAAAATATTGAAATACAAAAACTCTTCATTCATTCAATCAAAGTAGAGTTGTTTAATGTGAGATATTAAAATAAATGCTAAATAGCACCCGTGGTCCCTTAACTTAATTTCAATTAACGTTTTAGTCATTTATCTTTTCTTTTTCCCGATTTAGTCCTTTATTTTAATTTTAATTGACAATTTGATCTTTTATGTTTTAAAATGTCAACAATATTATCCTTTTTTTTACAAAAATTCAAAAAACTCATCAAAATTTTCAACCAAAACCCATAAAATTAATTATATTCTTTAATATAATACAAATTTCATCAAATTTGTAACTCAAATCTTCAAATAAACTCATACAAAAATTTCATCAAATTTCATTCTTTATTTGATGTTAAAAATGGAAATACGAATTTATTTGAAGATTTGAGTTTCGAATTTGATGAAATTTGTATTATATTGAAGAATATAAATAATTTTATGGGTTTTGGTTGAAAATTTTGATGACTTTTTTGAATTTTTGTTAAAAAAAATGGATAACATTGTTGACATTTTAAAACATAAAAGATCAAATTGTCACTTAAAATTAAAATAAATGACCAAATCGGGGGAGAAAAAAAAGATAAAGGACTAAAACGTTAACTGAAATTAAGTTAAGGGACTACGAGTGCTATTTAGTCTAAAATAAACGATTTTTTTTTCAAATTTAGTGTTTAATATTGAGTTTATTGGTAATTGAGTTTTAATTTATTTATTCATGCACTATGACTCTCTATTTTTCTCAATTCTTCAACAATCTCATTTATATTTTCATTTATCTCATTTACATTTTCATTTATGAAAATAATAATAAGTGATAATGTAAAAATTATTGCACCATCCTCTCTATATAAAAAGAAGTTTACACTTTTTTTTTTCTTTCAGAAATCATTTTGACATTTTATTATATAGTCTTCTCTCATATTTTTAATAATTATCTCATATTATTTTGATGACCTTTTTTTATATACATTTTTTTTTATTTTGTTACTTTCACTATACTACATTATCATCTATATAAATTATATTTGTACTCTCTAACAAGAGAATAAACTTTGAAGTCTAGAACCCATTTTTTTGTTGGTATTGAGTAAAGTCTCCTTCTTTAACTGTGTATGCTAAAAATAATATGCATATTTTTATTTTTATTGTGTCCCTACCTTTGATTTTCTCTTTCAATCTATCCTATTTATAATTGGTTCTTTCTATAATTGAATTGATATGTTTTGTGATTCATATGTTCACCTCTGGTAGATATGTACTAGTTTGCTAGATCGGATCCAATATTGTATTGTTGGTGGCTTCTAGGGTGAGGTATCTACTAAGTACACCCCCATGAACTATAATTATCAACAGTTAGATTAAATGAGTTTACAGATTTTATCAAACATTACCACATTAAAAGCCACCTGTATTGTTATTTTAAATGGAAGGACAAAGATTAGTTGGCAAAGTCAGGCTCCAACGAGTATATGTCACTGACATACAACACATGAATCCCTCATAGAACCATCCACCATCGCATGGTTTTACATTACGACAGCTTCTTTCCTCAATCCTCACATGCACCCACTCATTCATGTATGTCTTCATTGTAAGCAACAACAAGTAATTAACTTCATATTTATTAATAAATATAGTTAAATGTAATTAATTTTTTTAATATCATATACACATTCTCAAAAGTATTATTTGTGAAACTTGTTCCATAAAAATAAAAAAATTATTTAAAAAATAAAATTTATATTAAATAAAATTTATATTAAATAAAATTAACTCGTTCTATAAAAACAAAAAAAATAGTCCTACAAATACATGATATATAATGAATATTACACACATTACATTAATTAAAATAAAATATAGTATTTTTAAAAAATATATCATTGAAATAAAAGTAGTTTTTATTTTTTATTTTTTTATAGAGGGGTAAAAATATAAGTATTTTTTTGCTTAAAGTTATTGTGTTTGGATTCTGTAAACTAGGGAATATGATTATGAATATACTCGCGTTAACTAGACGCGCGTAAGTGTGTGCGTGCGGGGAATTTATTCTGACCCCACCGTCCATAATGCGTATAAGTATGCTTCGATGTAACGCTCTTATAATCAAAATAAAAACATAACATTATTCTCATTCAATCTCTCAACAAAAACACACATCATGGGTTTGCAGGTTTCTCTCCTTAATCCATCTACTGTTACTTATGTTTTTTCTAATGTTTCAATTTTCAACCATAATTTGTTTTTTCATCGTTCTTTAACTCTTAGTTTCTCTTTAGTTTCTTCTACACTTATTTTTATAAATGTATTTATATGTCACATCATAGGAAACAATTATACCGTCAAAAAATCATACGAAACAATTTAGCTCAGATTATTGCGTTGTGCTCTTTTTTTTTTGTTGGTTTTTATTTTTCTGCTAAGAAATATATCCAATATCTTGTGTAGTTCTTTCTGTGTGATTTTTCAGATCTGTGACACTGTTTTATTATTATTATTATTTTTTAATGGGGAGATGAATTTCTGGTAAAAATGTTTCCTTTTTTTTTTATCTATTTCTGGTATCCTTTGATTTGTTGGAAATTTGAATTGAATTGTGAATCCTAAACTGAATCCTTTACACACTGGCTTCTTAGATTGTTCCATCTTAGTATAATTGTGATACGCTGATTAGTATAAAGTACTGTCAAATAGTCGATGCAATAGCCTACCTACAACACAATAGCTTAGTGAAATTTGAATTTGAACAAACTGCTAGATTTCATGATCCGCAATTGACATAATTTTAGTGTAATTTCTCTAAATGAGATTGATTGTTCTTTTGTGGATTGTTTATTGATTTAAGACAGAATCATATGCTCTCAGTTTGGTATTTTGTAAAGGGAAAATTCACTTTGGTTATATTCAATACCGCATGCTGAATCTAATGCAGGAATGTTTAATCGGATCTCTGTAGTGAACATTGAATGTTTTCAAAACAATATATTTTATATCAGAATCCTATATGTACCGGTGTTCTCAATTTGATCTTTTTTTGTGATTATATGCTTGATATTGTTCTTATACAAAAAGTTATACTTAAAGCATCGCACACTTGTTGGTTAATGTAATGCAGGAGGATTTTGAGTTGTATGCTTCTAAAGCCAAGAATCTACCAGATACCACAACAAATGAAGACTTGCTTATCATTTATGGATTGTACAAGCAAGCCACTGTTGGACCTGTCAACACCAGTGAGTGCTCTTGTATTTAAGAAATAATATTCAAATTGATATTTTCAACTTTTGAATTATCTGTCACATTTGCATCATGAGGGTAGGGTTTTCAAGGTCGATCCAAGCATAAGACCAAGTCTTTGCTTTAGGGTCCCTAGTCCTCTACATAGCCCACTAATCTTTTAGTTTTATCTCCATTTTGCTATCAAAGGGAAAAATATACATATGATGCCTCCTCATATGTTTGGTCATTGTGAGACCTCGCGTATCTTAAAGTCTCACTTTGTCTTGGGCTGGTCGAGGACTTTTTTTGTTAAACTCCACCCAATAAGTATGATTTTAAAATGCGGTTGGCAACTAGAATTGCAGCCGCAATATAATAGTTTAGAGGTCTCGGCAACAACATCACAACCACAATTGTGATCGCATTTTACTACAATACAAAAGTTTGCAGCATAACTGCACTCACAATTTAAAACAATGTTCGTAAGGCATATCATTGTTCATGAATTTGTTGATTTACAGGTCGTCCTGGAATGTTCAACATGAGGGACAGAGCTAAATGGGATGCATGGAAGGCTGTTGAAGGTAAAAAAAAATGAAACTTCAGTTTCAAGTGTGATTTAAAGCTAGCTAGATCGATTTATATTTGGTTATAGTGCTTTTATTTTTCTCAGAGACATCAAAAACTCTTTTTTTTCCCAGGAAAATCAAAGGAGGAAGCAATGAGCGATTACATCACTAAGGTGAAACAGCTGCTGGAAGAAGCTGGTCTCCCTGCTTAAAAACATCGCCGTGTCTCGCTTTTGAATTCTATGCTAAAAGTTAGTGTTTGGAAAATAAAACAGTTGCAGAGTGTTTGATGTTTGATCTAAGACAATAATATATAGTCTTAATTGTTTGTGTTGAATTAGATGTGTTACAATGAGCTCAGTTAATTGTATCAGTACTATTGAAAATGTCAGTAGACAGATTTAATGGGCTAGAAACTTGAAATTTTCGATATAGTTTATTCAAACTATTTCTACTTTCTACCTTAATTGTTTGATCTTGCACTTTTGCATTTTCAGCTGTCAATAATTTGAATTTAATCTTTGGTTAAGTATGCAGCAGACACAAGGTGCCCTTTGTATATGTTAGAACAAAATAACCAACACTTGTTCTATTGAACTCAAATAGTACACGGATTTATGGTATAACTAAATTATTTCTCTTTTAATTTTTATCATTTATATGTGTGGCGAAACACGTGATTGTGTCTACATGAGTGTTGCTACTACTTATAATTGGTTATTTATATAATTGAATGGATATGGTACACTGAGACAACAAATGCACAAATGCTGCTGAATCCATAGCAAAAAGTAGGACAACAACGTTGTCAGAAAAAGGATGGTCACCATCATCATCTGCCATAAATCAATGATCATGAGATGCTAAAAAGAAAGAAATGCTAACAGTGATCTTAATTAAGCCTTATAAGATGCGACAAAGCTGGCCAAAGACGACATATTTTATCTTATACTATATATAATAAAAATGAATTAAATAATCTACCTATCTGGTGACGGTGAATGCAAGAGCATTCACTATCAACATTTTTGCCCCGCTTTCATTGATAGGAAATTTATGACATTGAATAGCAATACAGACAAACAAACAAAGACAGAAAAGCAACAAGGATAATGATAATATTATTTGCTCTAATAGAGTACTTGAAAATAACATTTCAACCTTCCGTGTATGGTTTTTTTTTTTCTGTGAATGTACCAGTGATAAATTTAGTAATTGGTTAAAGCACTCGTAGTAAAAGTTTCTCTTTATAACTGAATGAAAATTTTACATGTGAACTTTTTAATCGAGGAACAAACTGTAAGTGTAGTTGGTTGTGAATTGTGATTCAGTTGGTATTAGTTGTTAATGTAATTCTGCATCATTGACTAAATTAAATTAATTGATTTAAGGAGTGATTTATTTAGTTAAAAAAATTCTTATGTTTTGAGAGGGATGGAGTACTAGACAACAATGCAATAATATTCGTCCATCTGGGTGGACCATAGACATCAGATTTTCCTTAATTCGTGTTTATATCAGCAGGTGAGTGACACACAGGGAAGAAATTGAAAAAAGAAAACTCAGCTTCAGTTTGATGGCCAACTTCTCCATGAAATTGATTACAGAATTAAAGAATATTAATTGTTACTCACAATCTAGTACTACTTGTTACGGCCAAAATCAAAATTCCTTGACTATCTTGTCATCCTTCATATAAATTTTATAAGCACAAAAAAACAAGAGGATGCTCCAGATATTAATCCAATATGTATTATTGATTTACTGACAAGGAACCATATTTTAAGCCAAGCCTTTTTCATCATTTTCTTATAAAATTGAAAACGTTACAAGACAAATAATATAAGGGGGGACTGAAAATGAAAGAAAACATACTAAGACAGATAACAAACTAGGAAAATAGAAATGAATAAGAGGAAATGTGTGCGTGCGTTTGATGATTGTTTCTTTGCTGTTACATTTGCATAGTTCCATCTACAAATGGACAAATGCATTTAAGATGGATGTGCTTGTGGGGTGAAGAAGAGCATATATTTAACATGCCAATATCAGCAAATGTGGTATGATTTCATTTCACATGGATATTCAACTACCACTTTTATGTGCCTGCATACTGATGTGGCTAAAAGAAGCAATTTGATTGGATAACAGTGTAATATGACTTTACACTAACAATACATATCCCAACAATTTACATACCAAAAGAGTTAACTAACTAGTTAGGTTGAGAAGTGAGGCTTCCTACCAATCTCTGATTCTATTGAACAAAAGGATATCTAGAAATGTAATATTCTCTTACACGAGATGCACCGTCCCTTGCCAGAATCCCCTCGAGATCGCCAATAATTCTGGCCAACCATATCTCAAGATTTCGCTGGAGTTCTCTGAAGTTGTTCCGTATTGAGTCCAAAGACCGCCTTGTGGTTAGTGTGGTCTCACCTCTTAACTCATCTCTGTAATGGGTCTTCCCGACTTCAGTATGCAATGCCATTAGTTTCTGTCCAGTTTCAGATGCACCCTGCTGAAGCCTGAATGCTTCCAGTAAAAACTCTGTTTGAGTTTGAGTTCGAAATTCTGAACCAAGAGAGGGTTCACAGGGATCACTGGCCTGCTCAAAAATAGAGGAAATGTCAGACCCAAAACTGCAAATGGTGTCCATTGACAGGAGGACATGTGCCAGGTTTAACTTAAGATAATGTCAACAATTAAGTTTGTAATGGGACCATTGTTTTGGGTCGCTACAATTTGCAAGATAACAAAGACCCATAGACAAAAACAACAAAATACGAGTTGCTTACTATGCGTCGGCATAAATCGTCAATTTTTTCTGAAAGTGATTGATATCTCTTTGCCTGCTTCTTTATTGAGGATGACACCTTAGACGGAACATCCTTATCAATCTTCTCCAGATTTAATAATTCCTGTTCAAGTAATTTAAGTTTAGAGGAAACTCCAGCTGAATCACCATCTACCTTCCAGGGAGACTCCCTTCTGAGGGAAGAAACAGTTACCCTTCATTTAGTTGGAAATTAATGCCAAATGCTACAAAAGTTATCAGAATTTAGATTATCAAATATTTACCTTGCCACAAATTGTTTGGTATTATACACTGATTCAAGGGATTCATACTGTACATCCTGCAAGCATAATAAACATTTGTCGATCAGAAACCAGCACCAACTTTTAGTTGAGAATTAGTTGCATATATGATTAGGATTTGCCAAGTAAACTGTTCGCATTTAAGGTAGAATAAGTGCTGTGATTAAAAGTGATCCCTAATCAGCAATGTCAAATAGCTGAAGGACGTTCAAAGGATTTTGGTAAATGCATGTTGTTATTTATTTATTTATTGGTTGGTTCTTCTCAACAGAGCCATCTTTCACAAACAAATAAACAGTGTTCTAGGCAACATACCATGGATCGTAACATGTGGTAGTGAAATCCTAAAACTAATCCTACAATCTCGATTTTCACCACATCATTTCCAGGGACATTTAAAGAATAGAACAAGGAGTAAAGAAACGTGATTACTAATTAATTGCACTGGATCCTTTGTTGAGAAAAATCAAGTTGAACAGAGAAAACAACAACAATGCCCATTATACCAGAGCTGTAAGATCTAGATAAGACTCATTTCCCCCTGGCGGGTGCTTTAAAAATATTCTTTTATATTACTGTGCGTTTTCTTAGTTTATTCAACCATTCTTGAAACAAAAACATGTGTATTCCAACAGCATGAGTGTTAGCAATTAGCAAGCCAAGTGGAAGATATATCTCAACCATATCAATAACTTGATCAATTTGCATCCATGTGACCATGCAATTGGCACAGACAGTAAACAACCCGGAGAAGGATACCATGGATTTCAGAACCAGATCAAAACAGTGACTAGTGCCTGCTGAAAATTAGTGTGGACCATGAAAGCAGAACAATGAGGTACACAACACATTGCTACGAGGTACAAAAACAGACAAATAACAAGTGAATGGTGCATGGCTCCACCACTATGTACTTGAAAGCTAAAAAGAACTAAACATAGCCTCTGAAGGACCCCAGTTGTCATCACAAATACATAAAAAGTAGTCTGGTCCAATTCTACCGTACCCAAAAAAGAAAGGAATCTCCTAAAGTCTGTAACCTTGAAAATTGAGTAAAAGGCTGTGCGGTAAAAGAACATGAAAAAAAGGTTACCACTAAACTATGAAGCACATTAAATAAAATATCCAATGGATTTGATTCCCCTACAGTTGGGATATTCATGCATTCAGAACATTGGTAGTTGTTTGATCAAGATCAAACAGTATTAAAATTTGCATTCTTTTGGACCGTCTGATCGGCGTGATCAGGCAAGCACTGATGTCTCGAATGTGTGGATATGAGAGAAACTAAATTCCTTCCAATTCAATAACTTTAATTTTCTTAAAATATTACTGTCATTGTGGTGTCTGGTGTCCATGTTGCATGCATGTGGTCATCATTGTCATCATATTTTATTCATATAATTTTGTCATTTATCAACCACTTTAGATTAAATGAAGAAAATAAAATAAAAACTGTAAGTAACAGTTTCTTTATTGTAATAAACTTTCAATGATTGAATCAAAGGGTAACATATGGTAATTTTGAAAAGTTGATAGTGATTTCACAAACCTGCCATAGTGAAGCTTTTTCTGCCCAAAACTTAGAAGCAGAAAACTCAGAATCAAATCCATTATTAAGATGCTGACTATGTTGTTGATAAATAACATCAATTTCCTCATCCACATGAGAACTAGTAGTGGTCCCCACCATCTCCTCCTCTTTATGAAACCACTCACCACCGCTATTCTTCTTATTCCCACCGTAATGTTCCCTACTCCCGCACCCACCCAATCCCTCCTCTTGAAATCTCCTCGAAACAAACGCAATCATCTCATCTCTCTCAACAACCTCACGCTCCAGTTCCTCCACGCGCGCTTTTGAATCCTCCACCACTGCTCTCAACCTCGCTATCTCCTCCGACGCGGCGTCGATCCGCCGTAGTAACCGTTTCTCCTCGTCTCTCCAGGCGTTCCTGTGAGAGGCGAAGATCTCCGCAACTCTGGCGTTTGCCTTATAATCTTCCTGCCGGCGTGACCGCATCTGTCGTAACTCTTCTTCGGCGCGAAAAGCTCTTAGAGAATGTTCTCGAAGGTTGTTTGGAAGAAGCGCTAAGAAGACGGAGAAGCTTAGACCTATGTAAGAAGAAAATAGCTTCTTCATTTCTTCGTGTTCGTTTTGTTCTGCCATTGAAATGGGAGATAGTGAGAAAGTGATAGTGTCTGAGAAAGAGTGAAGGGAGGTGTTTGTTTTTATTAGTGGGGTGTAAAGAGTAAAACGATCAGAGAAAAGGGAAAAGGAGTGTTTCTTTTTTCGGTTCTGTGTGTTTTTATTTGAGTTATAGAAAGATAAGTTTGGGGAACGGAAAAGGGAACAGTGGCTTTTTGTCGTTTTGTTAAATGGGTAGCTGGCGACGACGTTAAATGGTACTTGTAACTTTGATCCCTTTGTAACATAGTAATAAATAAATAACAACAAAATGAAATATAAATTATTTATAAATACTACTATATAATATTTAAAATTTTAATGAAAAAATTGAGTGATTAAATTGGTGATTGAAATTGTAAACCGTGGTTAAATTAGTTTTTCAATTTTGTAGATGGATAAACAATTTTTAAAATTATAATTTAGTGTATCTCAAAATAGTTTTTACACAAATATAAATTTTTATTGTTAAAAATAATAATGTGCACATCAATTATAAATGTGCTATCTCCGTATTGATTTTACATTAATATTATTATAATATTTTTATACAAAAAATATTAGATAAATATAATAGGAGAGTAAATGAAAGAAAAATAGAAAAAGTTTTGTCATGAGATTAAAATATTTAAAAATATATTAAATTAAAAACAAATAAATTTTTTATTAATACAAAAGCCAAAAATAATTGTGGGGCCAAGAGCCCCATTACTATTTGAATGGATCCGTCTATGTTCTAATGGTACTCCTTAAAAAACTAAAAAATGAAATAAAAGTAAAGGATTGTAAAGTAATTATCAAAATTTAAAATTCTAAATAGAATGCACCACTTTTAATATTAAATTTTTATTTTTAGTGTCTTAATAAGTATTTTTAGGATACTTGTTAACACTTTTTATTGATTAATTTGAATATGAAATTTAAATATTTGGTATATTATCTTGTAAGTAATCATTACTAGTTCGTTTATATACACTTACAACTATCGATTAATTTGACTATGAGATAGCCAAATTTTATAAAAAAAATTTCGGTGAAATAATATTGATATAGAATTAATATGGAGAACTTACATATTCAATTATTGTATCACATCATATTTTTAAATAACAAAAATTTACAAAAAAACCATTTTACTAATATTTTATAATTTCATGGATAAATCTGTCAACGACTAATTAAACGACGCTTACAATTTTGAGATCTAATTTACCTAATCATTCTTTATTATTGTATAAAAAAATACAATTATGTTCTAATCATCTACCTATTTGAGTATTTTACATAGATAAAGAAAGCTATGTAAATAACTGATAAAATAATACTTTTATTGAATTAACTTTTCATGTATAAATTTTTTTTTAATGTATTTACTATTAATACAAATATAAAGTAAAAGATACGTTAAATTAAAGTATTATTGTAGTATTAATTAAATATTGAAAAAACATAGTTAATATCCCTTTAAAAATGAAAAGTGTCAATGACTTTTTGATAATTTTGTTTGTAAATGGATTTATTACTGGTATTTGTTAGAATTTCATAATAACTAAAATGAAATTTTATCGAGAATATGGGGAAATGAAAAGATTAGAACATATATCTAACTAATTAATTGAATATGTTAAGTTATTCTAAACCTTCTAAGTCTCAATTTGATAATGAAAATTATTTTTCCAAATGTGATTATAGACACAGGGAATCAAATCACGAACATTGCTCTTATTTATAGAATTTGTTAATCGCAAATACTATATATAATTGCTATATATTTGAATTTAGAAGTTATTAAAATAAAAAGAGGGAATGGAATAAATAAAAAACCGGATATCAACTATTGTGGACGGTTGCAAAATGTAGAAAAAATATTGTGTTAGTTATGTAAAATAAAATGCAATAATCGGCTATATATACACAATTATCCACACGAGCAAATAACATTATTATCTTTAAAAAAAATATAAATTTATGTTTATAAAAATTTGAGTTTAGAATAGTTTTGAATTTGAAGCATCTGGAATTGTGACAAAAAAAGGGAGTCTATGGTGACTCTGGGAACTGCTTCCCTACGGCTCTCAACAGTCCAATTTCGAACAATAGCTGAGATTTGTTTTACTCAATATAACTATTTGTATGATTTGATTTGTTCGACAAAGAAATATGTCATTTTATTAAAAAACTAATAACTATAGGCTACAGTGTTGTTCACCTGTGGCAACGGATGAATAAGTTTGAAATCTGAGAATATTGAAGATACACTTTTATATAGTGTATGTAAATGGTTTTAGTTTTTAATTATAATTCGTCTTAATTAAAAATTACTTTAAATTTGTATTTAATGTTTTTGTTTCTATGTTAGAGTATTGTAGAATATAATTTAAATATTTGTTATAAAAATTATAGATATATCATAAGCTATTGAATTATTTTAAAAAAAGTATATGTGTTGTAATTGATTTTCACATAATATTATTATTTAATTGTTATTAAAAAATAATATTTTTAAATTTTTATATTATTTTTTTTAATATAATTATGTTTTTATATACTTATAATATTCAAGTTAACAATACTAAAAAAATACTTAACACTATCATTATCGATTTTCAATATATCTATTTATTTATTTCTGAGATCAACATGCAAAAGCAAAATGATGACCAAACAGTAGAAAGAGACACCTCTTGTAGATGCTGTCATGGCCCCTCTATCTCACCTCGCCGGTTTATCCTTTCACATGAAAAATTAAGAATAAAATAAATTTTTATGTTTAGTCAACGTAAAAAATACTATTTGTATCAATTTAATTGTTTTTAATGATTATAATTTTTTGTGATTATAATTTAAAAATAGTTATAATAAAAGTCAAATATTATATATTTAATGATAAAAAAATTTACCCACGTAAAACAACATTAGTGAAGTACCATAGATTTATTTATTTAATTTGTTTTTTATCTATCTTCCGTATATTTTCTTGACATTTTCTTTAGTTATTCACTCTAACAATAGTAGAAAGAAAAAAATAGTATCTATTATATCAACTTATCATTTATTTCTAAAAAGTATCATATTAAATATAACAATTTTAAAAGAGATATCATGAAATGTTTTGGTGGTTTGTTTCTATAGAAATCATATAGTACATTTGATTCATGTGGTTTATTGGTTTAAGTTTATTTATCTCCAACTCGTGAACTTAGATGATATAAAACTTTATAATACCACTCGTAGTACTTGAGTTATGCTTTATTTTTTCCTTTTTATCTTCTTTTTAGTGAATTATTAAATGACGTAAAAAAACAAAATTTGTATGAACATGGATGATTAACATTGTACGATGGATATTGGTATTGGTATTGATTAACATTGTATCACTGTAATGTTGTGTTTCACAAGCTTAATCAGATTTGACTTTAATCGAGGTGAAACTGGCTCCCCAAATTGCTTGGTCGTTGTTGTCAAAAGCCCAAGACCTCTTCTTACATAATTGACCATAACTTGCTCTCTCTTTTTCTTAATCCAATTTAGGCACATGGGAACATGGGGATTTAATGTATTCTCACTTGGCCGACTTTATGAAGTAGAAAAACAGGGAACAAAAGCATATACGAAAAAAGTGAGGAGAAGAAAAAATGAGCTTCTCTTTTTGGCATTTTTCATCTTAAAGTCACATGTTTTTCATAGCTAACTTTATTAATCAATCATCGGGTGTAAACATTGTTGAGGAATCCGATTATAAGTTTCATTTGATGGCTGCGGTGAACAAGTTAAGGAGCAGAGTGATGATGGAGTTAGGAGTTCGATTATTATTCTTAGCACAATTTTAATCATTATTAACAATACTTACATAATATTGGTTGATTTAAAAAAATATTATTGAGGTTTAATTTATGAAACTGATTCGCTGTTGCACATGGATCAAATATGAGTAATAAAAATGTAGCGTAGGGCAACAACTCGAGTCGTATCGCAAAGACTTCTGACAATATTAACCGAATTTAGAATCAATAAAAATAAACATGAAGTTTTGAATTCAGGTTCAGACAAATTGAAAAACGAATTACAATCACGTATTAGAACGATTAATCCAGTTCGAGAATTTCGTATTTATCAAATATTCTATCAACTTATAAATTGTGATTCTATTCACGTTTGACAATAGAATTATCAAGCAAGAAACATAAATCAACCGTATATGAATTATGTTTCTATAACTAGATTAAACATCACAATAATTGATAGATTATAGTTAACAATCAAATGTCGAAAAACTACAATTTATTTAATTTAGAAATCGAATTATATCAAACTAAATTTATGAATCCTATTGAGATACGAATTAAGCAATCAGAATAGTAATATAATCGAGTAAAAAGAAATATAATCATCAACGTAAAATTAATATTATAAAATAAACCTAGGTCTTGATGAAATTATGAAACAATAAATTAATATGAAAAATTAGTCTTCTATCGAAAATGTTCTATTTATCTAAAAAAATAAGAAAACTCTGAATATTTGTATCTCTTTCTCAAAATCGAACTCCCCACCTACTAAAAAAATCAAAATATATACTACTTGAATTTGGACTCTAAAAGCTGCAAAAAACAAGTGGCCCGATACTAAATATTATTAAAAAACAATCCAGGTCACATAATCAGCAATTTAGACCCATTAAAGTTTTGAATTAGGTTTTTGCGCTAACATAACAGTTGTAACTCTGATTTTTAGCTTTTCGACGTCTGCTCGCATGCATCAATTCCATATCCAGAGCTCAAGTTATGACATGCAGAGTGAACAAAGATCAAAATGCAAATAATAACATTAAAACTTAATTACGACTCAAAGTTTAGAAACATGTTAAAAATAATAATATATGCTATAAGAGCTTTCAGAATGCCACATTACAAGACCAGAAACATGTGTCCAAATACATTGATAAGAAGTCTTACGCTATATAATTTGTTCATGGTGAATTTTATTTCTCTTTATTCTTCTTTTCTTGAATTATTTATGATTTTGTTTGCTTAAATGAAATTGATGCTTAAATGATTCTGTTAGTGACTTCATTAACTCAAACATAGGAGGATAAAACATAAATTAGATGTTTCGTTGAAAGTGTTTGATCTTATGTCTCCCTTGGTTTAATTTTGGGTTTTCAAGATTAATATTTGATTGAATGGTTGGTGAATTCATTTACCTTAATTAATCTTCATCCAATAAGTATTTATAATACTAAAATTGTTGATTACGGGGAGTTTCTTGTTGTAATTAGAAACAAAAAATGAAATTAACACATGAATTCTTGTTTATAGTTAAGGATTTAATCAAACTCGATTATTGTTGAAATCTTTGATTGTTTTGAAACACTGATTTCAATTATATATAGTTATGTGTGTTTATTTCATTGTTAAGTTAAACTCCTCTGAATATTTAAATTTTGTTTTTTAATTTGGTTAAATTTCAAATCGGACAAGGAAACAATTCAACCTAATACTTTTATTGTAAGTAGTTTTTTAACTCAGTTTTATTAATTTTGGTGTCTTCGGCACTAATCATTTGTTCTTCCTTTTTTCTTACCACGACAAATATTTGTTGAATAAGAATTATGAAAAGAAAAAAAAAAGAAGGCATTAAGAGAAATTAAAAATTTTAAACATAAAAAATTCAATATAAAAGTTAAAAAATACAAAGTTAGTAATTAAATTTTAAGTTGATTTTTTGTTTACGTACTTTTTATAAAATTATAATATTACAAATATAGTTGTAAAAATTTATTTAAAAATATATATTAATATTATAATAAAAATAAAATTATATGTATAAAATAATTTTATAAAAACAAATAAATATTTTTATTTTTTAAAGATTAAAATTTTATAACGATTAAAAATATATTTAACCAGTGAAAAATTGTCGGATTTCATTTTGCCTTTTGCTTAAACAATAAGATGTATCCTTGCCCTCCTCCTTCAATGGAATCAACTGTTTGGTTGGAAGATAGAAATCTAAAACATCTTGAATATTGAAAAATTAAAGTTTTACTTCTTTTTACATAAAACTAAAGTTTTACTTGAACAGTCTAATTAAACATGATTAACGGACAACTGATCCATGACCATTATCACATTTATTTGTGTTAGAGAGAGACAAACTAAGGTTATGAATAAGTTGACGTTATCATATTTATTTATTTATTTTTAAAATAAAACGATATTTATTTATTTAAATTAATAGAGTGCATACAAATATAAATTCAATATTCTTAAAAAGGAAAATAATGAATTTATGAATATACTTATAACATTGTGGTTAATAACATGAAACAATCACTAGTGTAATTTAAGTTTATTACATCTGTCATTTTAGATCGTTTATTATATACTTAATGTAACAAATATGCAGTGGTAAATTTGTTATTATTTATTTGATTTGTTAAATCTGTTTATATTAAACCGATCTAACATATTAAAAAAATTATATAATTTATTAGATCTGTTATATTAAACCGTTCTAATAAGTATGTTAAAAAAATTGTATGATTTGTTAAATCTGTTATATTAAACTGTTCTAACAAACATTTAAAAAAAAATAAATAATTTATTAAATCTATTATATTAAACCGTTCTAACAAGCATTTAAAAAAAATTATATAATTTATTAAATCTATTATATTAAACCGATCTAACATATTAAAAAAAATTATATAATTTATTAGATATGATATATTAAACCAATCTAACTAAAATTCTAAGAAAAAATTTACTCTTCCGTCAATTGTATTACTAATTCTTCCTCTTCCTTCTTCTTATATCCCACTTTTTATACCAACCCATTTTCCTCTTCCCGACAATCCACCTTGTTAGATCCCATCAATTTCTTCCTCTTCCTTCTTCTTCTTCTTCTCTTCTCTCTCTCTCCACCTTTTTTTTCTTCTCAATTTCTCCGTTTACTAATTCAAATTTATAATGGTGCTTAGTAGTAGAACTATGAGTTAGAAGAAATCCAATAGTAGAAGAAATTGAGGTAACTAGTAGAAGAAGGAAAATCCATGAGGCAACTAGTAGAAGAAATTGAAAAAAAAAGAACTCGTAGTTCTAACCTATTGGATTTTCCTAATTTGGGTGCTTAATTAGTAACAAAATATCCCTTTAATTTATCTGGTGGTCGAGAACGTGGTGGCTGCTTCTATGGACATGGCATCTTCTTCCCCTACAGATGAAGGTCAAGATCAAGATCAAGATCAACATCAACATCACGATCTTCAACATCAACTTCAACAAGAACAACAACAACAACTTTCCCCAGTCAAAGACTTCCTTCACAAAACCAAAACGATTCAGTTTCTCGGACGCACTACTCCGATCGTCCTTCAAAACGACAATGGATCGTGCCCTCTTCTCGCTATCTGTTAGTGCATTTCACATCTTAGGGTTTCACCCATACATCTCTCTTTCTATTCATTTCAATTCCTCCCATGTCTATTTATTCGATTTACAATCTAACTCAATAGTGCTAGGTTAGGGATGTATCCGATATTATTATGTTTTTCAATTTCTCACTAGTTACCTCATGATTGATTACATACAACATGATTTGATATTCTTTTTCAATTTTCAATTAACTCATCAACACGTGTATCATAACTTTAATATTTTTCAATTCATTCATTGGTACCTTTATCTCTAATTGAATTGAATTGAATCTACCAGTGTATTGCCACACATTAGTCGCTGCATTGGCACTTGTTACTTTTGTTTTTATATATCTATCTTTGAAAATGTGCAACAACTTCAGTCTTACATATTGCAGTATCTTTTTCGTAAATTTTAGCGAGCATCAAGGAAATGATGTTAATTGATCCTGTAAAGCTCATGGTGTACTCTATTTTTGATTATTTTATTGCTAAAAATGCAAATTCTGCAACATATACTTTGTTCCTAGTTATTCAGAGTTTGAATATTTATCGCTCTGTCCCTGCATTTTGAATGGAATTGACATTTCTTATTTTGAACTTATTACTTGACATTTGATGCATATTATCTATATATACCAATCATCCATCAATAGCATTTTGGGGATATTGCCAAAACTCCTAATATTACTATGAACGAAATTGACTAGAAGAATCCAAAACATAAACTCCATGTAACCTTTAATGATTAGTGTTGTCTTGTCATTCTCCTTTTCATATCTAATCAGATATTTCTCATTTGATCAATTTACTAATGTAGAAAAAATTTATCTTCATGTCACCTTTGTAGGAACCCTTTTATATGTTTTCTTCTGGTCAATAGCCTCTTCAGTTCCTATTTTGCTTTATATGTTTTTCCAAATTCTTGTACTAGCTAGATTGTAGGATCAGTAACAAGTTGATGCTCTCAAGTTTTGCACTTTGGAGGGATATTTGTAATAGTTGTTTGATTTTTCTTATTTTTCTCACACCACACTGTATATATTGCCTTGCTGCAGGTAATGTTCTTCTGCTACGAAACCAGTTAAGTTTGAGCCCTGATATTGCTGAAATCTCACAAGAGAAGTTACTTTCATTGGTTGTCGAGCGATTGATTGATTCAAATAGTAACGTGAATGTAAGAATTGGGTCTGTTATCATTGGTGACATCATTATTTCGTTCACTATGTAAGTTCATGTGACATGTTTTTATTGTCTTACAGAACAAATATGCTGGTTATGTTGAAAATCAACAACAGAACATTGCTGATGCAATTGATTTGCTCCCTAGACTCGCAACTGGAATTGATGTAAATTTAAAATTTCTAAGGTCAGTGTAATCTATTTTTTTGAAAGCTATATGCATCCATCATCAATTTTGAAGTTCTGACAAAAGTTACATATTAATTGCAGAATTGATGATTTTGAAAATCCAATTAGGAAAATCCAATAGGCTAGAACTACTAGTTAATTCAATTTCTTCTACTAATTCAAATTTTCTTCTCAATTTCTTCTTCTCTGTTTACTAATTCAATTAGGAAAATCCAATAGGTTAGAACTACGAGTTCTCCTCTTCCGCTTTTTCATCAAAGATCTCTTCAGATATTAATCGTCCTTTTGGCAACGAGGTACACTAAATTGACTGATATTTTCAATTTAAAGGACCAAATTGTTATTTTACAAATTTGAGGGACTAAATTGACCGGCATTTACCATTTCAAGGACTAACTTGTTAATTTATTCCTTCAACATTTGTGGCTTTTGGATGTAGAACTCATTTTGACAAAAAGCAATCTCTATTATGCAGTTCCGCGCAGCTCGAAAAATGTTAGAGGAAGTTGAATAGTTTTGGGAGATAGGCCAATAGAAATAACAATATGTACATATTACATATCATGCCAAGGAAATAATTAAATTCAACAATTGTTCCAGATTTTTGTATATTGAATTTGAAACAATGGGAAACTGCTGAAATATCTTGTATATGATCTAGGAAGATGGAAATTACAATCATTAATTATTTTTTTCTTTCTTTCTGGTCTATATTAATCTGTTTTGCAGCTTCAGAGAGCATGGAAGGCTTTGAAATGGACTGAGAAGTTGAGTTTATTGATCATAGTTATCCGGGGATTACATCTTCATAAGAGATTTCTACAAATAAGCTTGAGGTTACTTCTCTTGCCTAGATCAACTTCAATTTATACTCTTTTTTATGTTAAATGCCTTTTAACCAAATGTGTAATGAGTTCCTTCAATAAAGGTTTAATCGATTTGGAAGTACTCAAGTTCGATCTTTAACAAAAATAATATTTAGTTAAACTTTATTTAATTACTTCTCTGATGTCAAATGTTAAGTTTATTTATTCATATGGTTGGAATTGGAAATTAGAATAGATTTTATCAACATCAAGGTTGTTTATTTGTCATGTGTTATTCAACCAACATAGTTGATTAGATGCCTGATGTTTTTAGATTGTAATTTGTTTCTGGTTATTCAACATCAAGGTTGTTTACTGTATATTAGGACCATTATTCCTGTTTAGGCATATATGAAAAATAAACTTTTTGAGATTGCAAAAGCTTACAATATGCTTATGGTAATTCTAGCGCAGATGTACGAAGATGCAGACTCTGGCAGGATGCAGCCAGAGTGAGGAAAGTAATCAGGGAGAAAGAAATCAAGAAGCCAATTGGTTATAGCTCTGTAGAACTGGAATGATGAGACTCATCCATTTATAACACAGAGTTTTGAGACATTGGTAAGCTTAAATAAGATAATGGGTATAGAAGGTCACACACAATGTGATGCCATTTTGTAGGCACTAGGAATTAGGAAATGGTGGACAAATGGATACACCATCTATATGTTTTGAATAACTGCAACTAGTTTTCTAGAATTGATAGTCACGTCTTCGTCCTTCAAGATGATCATGAATCTGCTCAAGCTACACTGTGCAATGAATTAATTTTGAATTTGACTTGTTAGATTGGTTCAAATTTAACTGATCTAATAAATCAATTTTGAATTTGACTTGTTAGATTGGTTTAAATTTAACCAATCTAATAAATCAATTTTTAATTTGACTTGTTAGATTGGTTCATTTTAGCCAATGTAATAGTTAATTATTTATTACAATGCTTGATGTTAGATCGGGCAAGTAACCGATCTAACATGTACATAAGAACCGCTGTAACAAGGTTAAATTGCACTTGTGAACGTAATGTCTGCAAATAATATGATAAAATCAAAGTAATCAGAATATTCGTATTTTTGGATATGCAACATTGACGACTTAATCATTGGTTGAATAAGTAACTAATGGAAATTAATTTGTCAATCTGAATCGACGACGTTGCAACAAGCTTGAAAATCAAACGAATATTGCATTAAGACGGAAAATAAACTAACTTCGATGTAAGACAACGAAATCACAAAAAAAAACACAAGAACAATCGAATATGTGTAAGATAACTTATTTAGATTGCAACAAAAATAATAAAAAAAACACATAAATTATTTTAAGTAAAAAAAAAAAGAAAAAAATCATCGGTTTTCAATAAAAGAGGTGAGAAGAATTTTTTTAGAGAGAATACTAAGGGTTTATTTGATTCTCCTTTCAAAAACCCTATTTTAGTTTTTTAAAATTTAAAAGCTAAAAAACTTGTTTCGATTACTTGTTTTTAAAAACTGTTTTGTAAAACTATTTTTAATATTATACTTTTTAAAACTAAAAAAACAAAACAAATAAATGATGTTTTACTTCTCAATTTTCAGTTTTTTAAATTCTCTAGTAAAAAATTATTTTAAAAATTTAGATTACCAAATAGGTTTCACTTTTCTCATCTTTAAAACTATTTTTAAAATAAGTATCTCAAACAAATTTTTTTTTAATTATATTATTTAAAACAAGTTTTAAAATCAAATTTATAAAATAATTTTTAAAAACTAAAATGCAAAAGTGTTTATAAGAGACCATAAGTTTATCTCTCGAACCACACCTAAGTAAGTTAATCCCCACTTTTCAACTAGACAACTACTTTTTTATGGAATTTTATATAGGTAAAACCAATTATATTTTACATTTGAGTTTTTAAGTTTTAATTGAATTTATTATTTAAAAAGGGAGACAACGTAACTACAATTATTTAATCTAATACATGTAACAACCTTTTATAGATTTATTAAAACAATTTATCTATTAACAATATTTTTGAGATATAATGATATTTAAAACACAATCGTATTTTACTTTTGTGTATTGATTATTTAATTTTAATTATTATTTTAATGCAAGAGATACAATAACTACAATTATTTTAATCCAATAAACATATTTTAAAGTTTATTAGAATTATCTATGTCACATGCATGTTAATGAGTAAAAATAATCTATATTATCTATTAACAAACGTAAAATTTGTTTTTGAATAATTTTTTTAATGTACACAAAATGAATAAATTTACAATAATAATAAGTGATAATAATTATAATAAAAAATATTGACAAAATAAATCTCGCGATCCTTTAAATTACAGAAAAATAACAAGTTTATTTTTTGTATTAAGTTGGTCCTTTATATTTCTTTTGGTGTAAAATTGATCTTTTATGTTTGTAAATATTTATATCATAATCATAATTTCAAACTAGCAAAATTGAAATCCCAAATTCTCTTAATTTTTTTCAATAAACTCATGTAATTCTTAATGGATTTTGATTGCAATTATTATAAAAATATAAATCTTCAATCAACTTTTGAAAAATAATTAAGCATAATTCAAGTGAGATACATTTTAGAATTGTTGAAATTAAACACAATTTTTTTATTTAATTTATATCATGAAATCATATGAAAATTTATTATGTTCTTTTAATATATTACGATAACAAAACTTATAGATCAGTTTTAAAAATCTCTAATTGAAAATAATTAAAATGCAGTTAAAACTAAAAATAATTTAATATTATAACTTTTACGAACATAAATGAATGACTTGATACAAGAATCAATGTGATATTTTTGTAAACTTAAATGATGTATTTTGGAAAAATCTTCGTACAATATGAAAATTTATTATGTTATTTTAATATAGGCTAAATAGCACCTGTGGTCACTTAACTTAATTTCAGTTAACGTTTTAGTCATGTTTTTTTTCCCGGTTTGGTCATTTATTTGAATTTTAAGTGACAATTTGATCTTTTATGTTTTAAAATGTCAACAATATTATCCTTTTTTTTTACAAAAATTCATCAAAATTTTCAACCAAAACCCATAAAATTAATTATATTCTTTCATATAATACAAATTTTATCAGATTCGTAACTCAAATATTAAAATAAACTCATATTTTCATTCTTTATTTCACTTAAAATTAAAATAAAGGACCAAATCGGGAAAAAAAAGATAAAAGACTAAAACGTTAATTGAAATTAAGTTAAGGGACCACAAGTGCTATTTAGCCTTTAATATATTACGATAACAAAACTTATAGTTCAGTTTTTAAAATCTCTAATTGAAAATAATTAAAATGCAGTTAAAACTAAAAATAATTTAATATTATAACTTTTACGAACATAAATGAATGACTTAATATAAGAATCAATGTGATATTTTTGTAAAACTTAAATGATGTATTTTGAAAAAATATTCGTACAATACTTTATAAGAGATTTCAATTTAGCATGCATCATTTGAGTGTAGTTTATAAAGAAGTAAATCACCTTCTAATTTATCTTTAGCTCTTTTGACAAATGTTATGAATAGTTATTTTATAAGAATTCAATAGTCAAATTATTTTTTCCTTTCTCTTTTTCTTTTTAATTCTCGTGCAACAAAAACAAAGAAGAGTTACTAATTCACCCATAAATTCAACACTTCGATTACCTTTTACAAGGATGTGCTAAATAGAGATCCATGTTATTAACAATGTGTAGTAAAAACAAAACAACTATGTGATATAGTTGCTAAATTTTTATAATAAATGACCTAGAAGTATATACTGCATTTGCCCCATTTTGCTAAGGACACCTCCTATGTATACATTGTGGTACTATTATACGCAATTAAAAAGTTTATAATTTAGTATAATTTAATTTACTTATATTTATTTATTTATTACGAAACAATACTTAGAGAAAATTGCAACAAATGTTTTTAGAGTAAAATATTTAATTAAAAAATATTCTAATTTTTATAATAAGAAATTTTTTAGTGTATATTTTTATTTCTAAAAAAATAATAAATACTACCCTAAATAATCGTCGATTCAAATATGAGAGAAAATATATTTTTTATAATTAATATTTAAAAAAATAATAAAAACTAATCTTAAAATTTTCATAACATTCAATAATTAAAGATATTTAATTGTTAAAAAATTATTTAAATATTACAAAATAATTATTCTCGAACTTTGAGCTTACAAATACCCATCGAGGGGAACACCAAGGCCAAGATTTTTCAACACTTCACCGTAGCTTTTCTCCCAACGAACGATATTTCATTCAAATTATAACAGGGCGCATCAACAACTAGCTCCGATCAACGATAACCGTCTTTGTTCCTTCCCATCATGCTCCGTTTTGGTTTCCGCCGAATCTAATCGCGTTAGGAATATAGCCTCTAAACTGCGCAAAATCGGAGGGTTTTGATTTTTGGTAAACAGCATCTCCCGGTTTCCTTTCCGAGCCCTAATTGATCGATAAGAAACGAATTGAGAAACTAGAAGAGAATTTCGTAAAGATTCGTTGCCAGTGGTGAGGGGGAGAAAACCTAATTTGTGAACTTCTTGTTTTTCTTTTTTATGGTTTTAGCTTTCTAAGGAACGAAGAGGAAGTTGCAGGGTGAAATTGCGTTAGTGAGGTTTGAATTTTAGGGTTTTTGAGGTGTTTGTCTTTGATCGTTTGGAACAGCAAGCTCGGCATATAAGGCGCGAGAAGAAAACAGTTATCGAGATTAGCTTGTTCTGGAATTGTGCGCTTCTAACTGTGGCTTGATGAGTTATCGATTTCGACGCTGAATTGTGCTATAGGTTTGTTCAAGAACAACATGGGATATGATTCGGATAGCCCCTCACAAGATGGGAGGGATGAAGGTAACTTTGTTCACTGAAAATTATTGAATAGCAGCATCAAAAGTGAAAGGAACTTGGAGAAAGTGGAACTTTACGAGTATTTATAATTTAATTTAATTAGACCGTTTCAGCTACAACATACTTTTTCTTTTAAGTATTACAATTAGAAGTTAAAAATGTAAGGAAACCCTATTTTATTCCAATATACAAGTTCAGCATTAGGTTAAGTAATGACAAATATGAATATAGGAGCAATGGAGCATCAGTTCTTAAAATTTGTGAAAATTGACGATTGATAAATTGCGGAGAATGTAGTTGTCTTTCCTTTGATTTTACTGCCTTTTTGTGAAATTTAAATTCTCTACTAGTTGTACTGGCTTTTAAATAATAGGGTTAGTCTTTAAAGTAGGACTGACTTGATGGCATCATGGTTTATGAATGAGTATTTGCTGAAATCTGTAGTGTATGTTTGTGAGTTTGAAGTGGTGTTCATTTATTCGCTTAGTTTTTTTGTTTGATATAGTTCATTAACTCAGTATGTTTGATAAATTTGTATTGATAGATGACGAAGAAGAATACGAGGAGTCTGACAAGGGTAGTCGTTTTCTTGGGTTCATGTTTGGAAATATCGATAATTCTGGTGATCTTGATGTTGATTATCTTGATGAGGTAATTTAATGTGGCCTTTGATGTATTTTGTGAACTTGGTTATTGAAAAGTTCGGAGAATAAATAAAGATTGAGCTGATGCGCATGCATATATGTTGTGATTAGATTGCTTGCGAGATTTTAATTGTCTGTTATTTTCCATGATTATCTATGTACCTCCTAAGTAATTTTCTGAAATTTTGAAGCTATTGTATAATCATCGAGATTGGTAAGTGGAGGGAGGCTTTTTAAGTTGCTGAACTTTTATTTTAAGCTTTTTTTACTGTTTAGATATATAATATTTTTCGGAGGTCATGTTTTTGAGGAGACCTGTCCTGCGTGTAACTTTACAAAAAAATAAAAAAGACGGCAGTTTGGACATATTGGTGCAGTATGGTTGTCCAAACTAAAAAATTATAGGTGATTGCTCATCCAACCCCCAATTTGCTCATAGAATGTCAAATACACCACCGGAAGCACACTTCCGGTAATGTATTTTCAGATAAACAACACTCCGGTAAGCTAGTTTCTGGTAACAATCACTATTTGTAGGGGTTCGGTGAGCAATCACCAAAATTATATGAATTTCAAATTTGGAGGATGTGATTTAGTGTGCATAGATTCTTATTTGTTACAATGTTTAAGGTCAAGTGGTTATTACAAATAAAACAATCTATATTAAAAAGGTATAAGGCTAAGCATCGGAATTTATAGCTGAGGGCAGAGTGTGATAAAATCCCCCCCTTACATTTGTGTACAATAAGATTGATGTTTATACCTTCACTCTTACCTATTTTAATGATGTTGGAATTGGGCATACATGATTATCAATGGTCCATAGTAGGATCTGTTGGTGGTTCTAGGATAATTGTTTCTTTTACAATTTGTATTCTTATTTTGAAAAATAGAATTATTATTATTGTGGGATGAACATTTTCTTGTTCTAGATTGTTTTATGCTTCTTGATTCGTTTATGATAATGTGTTTTGATCAAAAACAGTAAAATTGGTGCTAAATAAGCATATTTCCTTTTAGGATGCAAAGGAGCATCTTTCTGCATTGGCTGACAAGCTGGGTCCATCACTGACAGATATAGATGTAAGCAAATGATAATATCTTTATCTTTTTTATTACAGCACATACTAAAATATCATCATCACTTCACCAAAAAAAATCATTATCAGGTTGTATTGTTGAGTTTAGAAATCAAAATGCTATCTGTTAATTTGGTTATCAAGTGTGTAATTGTCAATTATTCCTTGTATTTTCGTTCTTTCCACATCTTCTGTTGTGATGATGATAATAATATGCATTGTTTGCAGTTGTCAGGAAAATCACCACAAACACCACGTGGCGTTGTTGAACAAGGTGAAGTTGTCTGCCAGGAAAAAACTATATCATGCAGTTTTTGATATTCTGTTGGTATCTTTTTTTCCCTCATCAACTGAGAGCACTTCGCCTGTGTTTTATTTCTACTGGAATTATTTCCCACATGAAGTATGCTTGGTGGAAAAATGAAATTATCATGTGAAGTAGCTATTTTTCCTTCCATTGTCACAAAAAAATTTCGTATGTCCAATGTGGCATTGGTGGATAGAGGAATGCTAACAAACACTCTTCGTCATCAATGATTGGTCCATTTTTCAAACATTCAACACACTTATTACATAAATTGATCACTTCTTAGCAAGTGTTGACTTTTTTAAAATTTTAAACAGTTTTAAAAAAATGTGTTGCTAGCATTCTTCTTGGGGGATAAGAGTTGACAGCTCTTGGTGGTACACTTCGCTCTGGAAATAATTTATTAAAAAAATCAATTTGTAAAATTTGGTAGTCTTGCCTGATGCTAGGGGTTATTCAACGCTGGTGGCGCAAGTCAATAGAATTAGACTAAGAAAGGAAGCTGCACTGTGTGAACTCCACTGCTGCCGGTTCATTGTAGAGCTACCAAATGCCATTTCTGGCTGCCAGAGATACACTCTATTTCTCGGTATTAGGAAAAATCAAGTCCCGTATTCATAGATTTTTAGATTGGGCCTAATTCATCGGTACAAAACCACACCGATTGGTAAGGTGAGAAGTGTCACTCTTTATAAACTCATTTTAGGCATTATCTCTATTCAATGTAGGAATTGAGTTTTTCCCAATACACCTTGAAAAAAGATAAAGCTTAAAACGAGTTTATAAAGTGTGACACCTCCTTGCCTTACAAGCTGATTATGTAAGGATGAGTTAAGTCCAATATGTAACCTAGAATGGTATCAAAGCCTATTCATTTGGGCCCCCCACCAAATTATACACGCACCAAACTAAATGGTGTAGGGCGTGAGGGAATGTATTCGGAAAAACACATGTGCCACCAGATTTTTTTAATAAAAACCTTTCACCTTACAGGCTAGTTTTATAAGGATGAGTTAGATTTAATATATAACCTGAAACTGTGTCCATTTCTCGGTCTCCCGTGATTAGTTTTGGGACTTGGGGCATGTTCATTTTTTTTTAATTTACCTTTGTTTTGTAATTTTTACATATAATTGATGGTAGGGGTGGGGTTAGGTATATAAAGTTGCTTCATGGTTTGGTCAGTTTGTCAGGTTAGCTTAAGTTTTTAATTTTTGACTCTTGAGTTGCATAATCTTTATGTCGCCCATATGACTTGTGAATTTTTGAAATTTGTAGGATCTAACAATTCGTGTTACAATTCCATGATGTACAATTTTGTCGTCCCTTCTTGGTCCTAAGTAAAATCTCGATTTTGACTACCTACATGGCTGCATAACAGAATATACTAATATAGCAGAAGACAATAGTGGAAACTTAAAACTAAATTGAAAAGTTATGTGAATCCTCTTCTTTTAAAAGATAAAATTTCTTCGTAGCCACTTACACGCATGCTACCGAAGGACATTTTGTTTCATGTCTGGTATGTGATTTCATGTGAAGTGTTTTGTTAATTTACTAACTTGGTTTATTTTAATCTTAGACTGTGGTGAAAAGGCCGAAGATGCAGTTGATTACGAAGATATTGATGAAGAGTATGATGGTCCTGAGACTGAAACTGCCAATGAGGAGGACTATTTATTGCCAAAAAAGGATTTTTTTGCTGCCGAAGCCTCTCTTGAAATGTTGGAGTGCAAAACTTCTGTCTTTGATGATGAAAATTACGATGAAGAATCTGAAAATGAACAAGACTTAGTGAACAATGATGCTAAAGTCAATAACATCTCTTTAGCTGGTAATAGTTTTTATTTGATTTGCATAACCTTAGCTGTTGTACTTTGTGAACTTTTAACTTAAGGTATAGATTTACTTACATGTGTTCTGATCCTTATAAAAGGACTAGAAAGTTGGTTCCTGTTATCTGGCTGTAGTATTTTCTTTGCAGGCTTGCTCAGATTTTATCTGAAAACATCTCTCTTGCCGATAATGCCTGAAAATGTTTTGAATTTTTATTTTTGTGCATCTCATTATTCACACCTTGTAGGCAGTTATCTCTTTCCTTTTGTATGGGCAGGTTTGGGGTTAAATGCTATGTGATAGATTGTCTATTGACATTTTTCCATTGGTGGTGTGATTGTTTACTCCCAACAGTTTGCTTTGTAGCTTTTGTAAGATTTATTATCCATTTCAACCTGTAGGGAGAAATTTTTGTATTATGTTTGATACAATAGCATTTAGAAATTGAATGTGTGGGAGTGTCACTCGGCACATGTATTGTTGGAATTATTTTCATCGATTCTTTTAACAGATTGAGGGAAAGACCAACTATCTGGGAATTTGATTTGCACTGTGCTGAAATACATATTCAAATTAAAGAAATGCTAAGTAAAAGTGAATTTTGAATCTAGGTAATCGGTTGACTTGGTTGGTTTGACTTGATTTAACTTTTATTGGAAGACTAATTATATAAGCCCACTTGTTGGCCACTTTCTTCCCTATATAAAAAAAAAATCTAACTCAAAAGATACATACATTTTATAAAACTTTTACAGCTTACATGTTTTGAAACAAAAACCAAAAACTTCCAGAAAAGGTTCTTTTAGTACTCTTCTCATTAGCTAAAATTAGCAGCTTTTGAAAAAAATTCTATAAGAAGTTGTATCACAGAATCACATTTTCTTGATTTAAGCTAAACAAATAGACCATATGTTGATTTCAAACTTGTATGCCAAGTTTGTGGCTTCCTAAACTTATAAGGTGATTGTCCAAGAATCAGTGGATTGATTACATTATGAATTGTCATTATAGTAAATTTAATTTCATCCAATTTAATTATATTGTTTGATATAATATTAAATCGATCAAGTTTGAGCTTGAGTTCTGCTTTGAATACTCAGCTTGAATTTGCATTAGCTGTGCGTTTTAGCTATGATTTAATACACAAAGTGTTTGACTCAATTCAACATCTAATAATGATGTGAGAGTTGAAGCTTGTAATCTTAGGAAAGGCAGTTAATTTCTTATTGGAGTCATGCAGTTTACTTATGTTAGCTTTTCTCTTTCAGTAGAGCAGGAAGAGAGCTTTGTAGATGCATCTAAAGGAGGGAGTGCTCTTGAGGATGATTTACAAGTTGGCTCACCGCAGACTGAAGAATTGGACATTGATGGTCAAAAACCTGAGGTGGTCAGCTTTTACTTGTTTTGCTGCCTCCTAAGTGTTGGTTTTTCTTTCTAGCCTTTTTATGTTTGTTGTACTGCAATAGGGGCCCTGACAGTGAACACACATTTTAGTGCGCACTATTGGCAATAGGTCTTGAATGATATTTAAGTTTTGAACTTGTTGAAGTTGTGGGGTTTAAAGAAAAGGAGAGAAAATAATAAGAGTTTGAATATTATTGATAATAGTTTTATGCTGACTTAATTACAAAAGACTGAATACTAATATCTATTTATAGAGAAACATAGACTCAATTCTAAATCAGGAACAAATCATAATAAATAAAGAGATATTTTAAGATATCTCTATGATTATAAATTGATCATAGGAAATAATTCAGGATACTCTAATATAATAATATTATAAGATATTTTTTAATATTCTAAACTCCCCCTTAAGCTAAAGCTTACTAAGCTTTAGCTTGTTACATGAAAACAATGTTTTGCTCCGCAAAAAAATAAAAAAGGATGGAAAGGCAACTCAGGGATGCAAGTGAAGTCGGAGAGAATTGCTATAAATATAGCCTAATCAAATAGCCGGAATGATCATCAGCATGAGAGAAACTCATGGCAAGCAATTGACCAAAGCAAGGTCCGTCCTTCTAAAAGTTGCATTTGGAAGCTTCAAACTAATAATACCGGAGACCCAAAATATTTAAACTTGAACCTGCTTCAGGGAGGGAGAGGTGTGCTTCAAGGAGAGAAAGACAAGACCAATACATTTGGGACAAATTGCCAAGCTGTATGCATGTGGCTCGAAAGAAAAAACTTAAAACAGATCAGGAACCAGGAAGGAAAAACCAATCTAGATGACTGAAACACTGTGCCAAAAGGCGGACAGATGCGTCTGAGCTCGAGGTTGTTGGTGGTGGCGTGTGGGATGAACACGGCGGATCTTGGTGGCACATGAGCACGCGTGGAACAATTTTTGGCCTAAAAAATATGGGCTGTGTAGATTGGGAGATTCCGCACACAATGGAAGTGGTTGTGTCGGAAAACTTGTTGGAAAACTTTTCCAGCAGCGTCGGTAGACGGCAGGCAGCAGCAGTTGGCGGATCTTGGATGTAGCAGGTGTAACCGTTGCCCAAAACTAGAATACGAGGGCAGATTCAGAACCAGGAGGCCGAGGCGAGTTCAATGAAAGAGGTCGCGGCGAGTTCAATGTAAGAGGCCGCGTCTTAAACGCTTGCCAGACGCGCCGTCTCTTGCGTTGGAAGGCAGTTGTGCATGGATCAGGCGTGCAGTGGAAGAGACGACGCGTGTAGGCCGTCTCTTCAATTATGTGACATTTTTCATGCAATTGGGTCACCAAGGTGAAATCATCTGAAAACCCAGCTGTTACTGCCCATTGCTCTTCACTGCCTTTCCAGCTCTGACCTGCTGTTTTTTGGCCGGCACCTTTGCAGTAAAGTAATGAAGAATAAGCATGAAAAATGAAGGAAGAAGAAATAAAAGCAAGAAACAAAGGAAGCAGAGAAGAAAGATCCAGAGATGCAGCAGTGCAGCCGGGGGTTGCAGTAGACAGTAGGAGAGAAGAGTCTTTTTACATTTTATGGTTTAATGGAGAAGAGGACATTTTAGTCTTGTGGTTGGGGGTTTCATTCACATAATAAGCCCAACGATGACGCAAGTTTTTATTTGGTGAATAAGTTAGCATGAATAGCATTCTCGCTAAATTGGTGTCAATTGTAACCCAGTGTAAAAGTTGAGTGGCTTGAGCTCCTTTGCTCCAATGCAGCTCTTATTCTTCATAAATAATTGATGCACTTTTTTATATTTATGGCCACCCATTTAGTCCACATATAATGTTTAATTGCTAGTTATTTTGAGCTTAAAAAAATCAGATTAAAATAGACACTGAATTCAACCATTTGTGACCCTGTACCAAACAACTTACATTTTTGGAAAATTTGTACTATTAAAGGGTTTTTGTGGGGCGAGGTAGCAGTAAATGGATTGCTCTGTAATGGGACACCTTAACTTCATGATTAATTTGGCTGTGTGTTGTTATGCTTGTTATTTTAGGTTTCCAACTGGTGTAATGCACTGGTAAAAGCCAATCTAACAAGTGTTGCGCACTGACTTTTTTCGAACATGATAATTTTGTTGACAGGGTTATATAATTATCATGGTTGGCTTTTTATTAACCTTTTAATATCTGTATTGATTTGAACAGGAAGGACCTGAAGTTTTGAAAAGGTCTATGGCTACACCATTGCCTGTATTGTATGTGGAAGATGGAAAGGCAGTTTTGCGCTTCTCTGAAATCTTTGGTATTCAGGAACCTCACCGAAAGGGAGAAAAGAAAGAGCGTCGTAGTTCCATTCCGGGAGGTATATATGTAGGACTAGCATATTTACCTGAATTTTGTTAGCAAGTGTTAAAATCTGTTGAATGTTTCTTAGAGAGGTATGACTGAAGTAGTTGTCTTAAATTAATAACTTGCATTGGTGAGATTTGAATGACAAAATGGGATGCTTTCTTTCTGCATTGTATTACAATACAGCTTCTGTCCTAATTAGCTGTTTTCCTTTGTATTTCCAGATAGATACAAGTCTTTGGATTTATCTGATGATATTGTAGAAGAGGATGAAGAGGAGTTCCTTAAAGGCTTCTCTCAGAGTCTCACACTTACGAAACAGGTTTCTGTAGTACATACTGACGTATCAGAAAACAATAATGTTGATTTGGAATTTCCAAAATTTGGATTTCTTCATGCGGATGCCTCACTTACTGCAAAAGATGATCGGCAACCAAAGGACTCTTGTCTTAGTGGCGAACCAATGAAAGAGGATTTTGCAGGAGATTTTTCCTGGAAAGATCATCCCCTCATGCTAGCCAATTTCTATCCTCTGGATCAGCGAGACTGGGAAGATGAAATCCTTTGGGGCAATTCTCCTGTTACAAGTGACAATAATGTTGAGAGCTGTGAAATTTCTGGACCTGAAATGAGAGCTTCTGGTGGTGGTGAAATAGAAATTGAAAGTGGGATACAGAATTTCCAGTCAGTGCCCCAGAAGATACTGGAGGCGAAAGATCATAATGTATTCACGTGCTGCTCTCCTGTTTCACTGAATCCCTTTGACTCAAGAGATTCAAATGGCGCTAAAACCAATTCAATATCCCAAAGTCTATTTCATCCCCAACTTTTGAGGCTAGAAGTCGACAGTTCTCATCTTGCCGATGGAAGAGGAGCGGATATATCTGAGATACATAATCAAAGTGGTCAAGTAAAGCGTTTGACCAAGGTTATGTCACAAAACAGAGATCTCATGGATGACTCGTGGATAGACAAGATAATGTGGGGGGAGCTTGACCAGCCTAAGATGAAATCAAAGCTTATATTTGATCTCCAGGATAATCAAATGCACTTTGAAGTTTTGGATAGCAAGGATGGCACTCATCTTCGCCTTCATGCAGGGGCTATGATTTTAACTCGCTCTTTGAAATCAATGAGTGTGGACTCTTCTGAGCTACCGGGACAGGGAGGTCAATATGGATGGAGATATGTTGCTAATGACAAACACTATTCAAACCGGAAAACTTCTCAGCAACTGAAATCAAACTCGAAAAAACGCTCAGCTCATGGTGTCAAAATTTTTCACTCGCAACCTGCACTGAAGCTGCAGACCATGAAATTGAAGTTGAGCAAGTAAGAATTTTTTAATTGAGGGAGGGGGTTTCGGTAGCATCATATTTTGTCTGTTTCACGTTTTACTTGTGTTTGAGACGTTCTTGCTATGTTTGTTGTATATTATGTTTTTAAATATAGTTTTCTTGTAAATCTTAGCTGCAAGCTTGTCTGATGTTTGTGTGGTTATTTCATGTTTGATAGTCAATATGGTATCTCCTTCCTAAGATTTTGGGCTTTCTATTTTTCTGGCTTATTCTTGAAGAGCATAACTTGAGTCCATAGTTTTTCATAAGTTAGGTGCATATGGAAGAAATGTATTATATCACCCGTCTTGGTATGGGCAACCTTAGTTTGAACAGAAATGTTGGAGTTGTGGGATTTTAGAGAAAAGGAGGAGAGAAAATAATAAGGGTTTCAATATTATTGATAATAGCTAAATGTTCAGTTGATTACAAAAGACTAAATACTAATCTATATTTATAGAGAAACATAAACTCAATCCTAAATCAGAAACAAATCATAATAATAATGAGAGATATTCTATAAGATATCTCTATGATTATAAATTGATCATAAGAAATAATTCAACATACTCTAATATAATATAAAAGATATTATAAGATATTTTCTAATATTCTAACAATAAATAATCAGTATCCCCACCTATGAAAGATTAGAATAAAAGGTTCTTGATGTTATTTTACACGGTATGATTAAAAAGTAAATGTGTTGATTGATAGGAATTATAGTGCATGTGTAACTAATGAATTACGTTAAGAGTTTCTCTTTGACCCCAAACTTGTTATTATGGATAGGATTATGTTTATAGCCACATTCATGATCTCTGCTCATATCTGTATCACAGCGGGGTAGACTGGGAATCGTTACTGCATTCTTGAGTTTTTCTTCTCACTCCTTGATAAATCCAGTTATTTTGTTTTTTAGAATATATTTTTGTTTTTATTCTCTTATTTTTTTATGTTAAGATAATGATTTCATTTCATGGTTATTGTCCTGATATATAGAATAAAATTTTACTATAAAGAAGTATTGCTATGCCTTTTCAATACAGATTTTGTATAACATTCCAGTCAATTTATGTTTCATGATTGTTTTTTTGTGAGCTGTAGTTAAGATCTTTGTTTTTTGTAAAATCCGTCACATGGAGTTTCTATAATCAGTCACTAATAATACGCTAGCCCATTTTATTATCAGTCAGTAGGCTATATTACTGTTGGTATTGCTTATGCCACTTATCAAGTTCCTGGCAAACCTTAAATGATTTGCACGAGTGGGGTCTACCCTTTTTCCTGGCAAACCTTAAATACGCTAGTCCTTTAATATCCATTTTCCATATGTGCATTGTATATATTTCATGTTTTTATGTTCTTACTAACTCTTTTGCAGTAAAGATATTGCAAATTTTCACCGGCCTAAAGCAATATGGTATCCCCATGACAATGAGGTGGCTGTTAAAGAACAAGGAAAATTACCAACACATGGGTCCATGAAAATTATTATGAAAAGCTTGGGTGGCAAGGGGTGTAAACTGCATGTTGATGCTGAAGAAACTCTCTCTTCTGTTAAAGTAAAAGCTTCGAAAAAGCTAGGTTGACAATTTTTCTTCTCTAGTAAAATTTCTTATTTCAGTAATAAAATATATTAAAATCATGATAATCTCTGTCACCTTCATTCTGTTCCATGATATTTTTGTTTTTCTTGTCTTTTGGGTCTTATCTAATCGTTAGTTTTACTTAAGCCTCGTCTTCATATGACTGACCTGGGATTTTTGTTTTTGGTAGATTTCAAGGCATCAGAAACTGTGAAAATATTTTGTTTAGGTAGGGAGCTTGAAGATCAAAAATCACTTGCTGCACAAAATGTTCAGCCAAACTCCTTGTTACATCTTGTTCGTACAAAGATACAGTTGTGGCCTAGAGCACAAAGGGTTCCTGGTGAGAACAAGTCCTTGCGTCCTCCAGGAGCATTCAAGAAAAAATCTGACATGTCTGTAAAAGACGGACATGTTTTTCTTATGGAGTGAGTGACTTGAAACTTATGTTCTGCTAGTTTGTATATATGCTCTTCGTAGGAGCAGAAATATTTTCTGTTTTGCATGTGTGCATACTTCAAGGGGAACCTTGGTGCAATGATTGGAGTTGTTGCCCCGTGACTAGGTCATAAATTCAACTTGTGAATTAGTTTCTTGCAGATGCAAGATAAGGTTGACTGCCTATATAGACCCATTATGGGTTCAACGACTCTTCCTTGGACCCCTGTCATGGCCGGAACTTTATAGTATTAGGTTACCCTGTTGTACGTGTGCATACTCCATGTTTCATGTGCGGAGTTTCTTGTTTTTAGTTTGCTTAGTGCCAATCATTTCTTCATGCTTTCTAGCATGGAACTTAGGAAAGTCTGTCTTCAAATCATTCCTATGAGGTCTATCCCATCATTTTCCTTCTAGCTGATGTGAAGTTGCATAATTTCTAATTTGTCTATTCGTCACCCATTTCATATATCGAGAGCAAGCTATTTACTACTTATGATTTTTTGTCTATAATAATCTTGATTTAGATTAAAGAAATTTTATTTGAGAGATGACAAGTACAAATAGGGGGGAGGATAACATGATCTCCAAAAAAACAAACCCATGAAGAAAAAGATCCATAAAGGGGTAAAGCCCAACGAAACTTTAGAATATCACTGCATACTTTAAACTTCTATGAACAAATCTTGTTCAGAGATCATATTGCGGGAGAGAGCCATAAAAACATTCCATCAACATATGTTTAAAGGACGTGACTAAAGTAATTTGTTTGCATGCTATTGTTGGTGAGACAATGCTACAATTTCTTCCCTTTTGATTAATGAACACCTTTACCATAAAGCCTTCACTAGCAGTTAACAAGAAAAAACTTCTATGTGCCAGATAACTTAACCTATTCAGTGTGCCTTACTCGTAAAACGCTTGTTCTTTTTTCTCTTATGATATGTCCGCCGATTGCTTTATGAAACAGCACAATTTCTTTTGAAGATTTGCATTTTGACTTTGTGGCACCAAATCTGTAATATGTAATTATGTATGCTAATATTCCAGCTTCGATTGCTTTATAATATGAAGTCCTTATGGTAAAACAGAAACTATTGTGAGCACTGAAATGGATATTTTTTCTGCATGGAATTTATAGTTTGTCCTTGTGGCACCAAATCTGATATATCCAAGAGAAATATTGTTTTGGCAGTGCAGTACCTTGATTTATTATTTTGTTAATGTTCTTTTCTCCAATGGTTGTACTCTTGTTACTTTGTTTTTCCTCGGTACTTTGCTAAACAAATGAGGATTGGGGGATACTCCATTGTTAAGCTCATTGACTATTTTCTTCTTAGGTATTGTGAAGAAAGGCCTTTACTTTTGAGCAATGTTGGAATGGGAGCAAGACTTTGTACATATTATCAAAAGAGTTCGCCAGATGATCTATCTGGTTCCTTATTACGCAACACAAGTAGTAGCGTGGGGCATGTTATTTCTCTAGACCCTGCTGATAAATCTCCTTTTCTTGGGGATTTAAAACCTGGTTGCAGTCAGTCATCACTGGAGACAAATATGTATAGAGCACCCATATTTACTCATAAAGTTCCACCAACTGACTACCTGCTGGTTCGTTCTTCAAAGGGAAAGCTATCATTAAGGCGCATTGATAGAGTTAATGTTGTTGGACAGCAGGTCAGTATATCCTTGTTAAGCGTTGTTTGTAATGTATAATTAATAATAATTGTCTTTTAATTCTTTGAATTTAACTTAATGATAAACAGAAGGAGTGCCTTTTTAAGTTTCGTTGTTTGATGCAATCCTTAACAGATAGAATATTTTGAGCTTCCATAACATGTTTTCATCTCTCTTAGCTTTTCCTTGTTTGGTACTGCCATTTGCATCCCAAATATACATCACTGAAAATTTATTGATATATGGTCTATTCAAATACTCTCTGCAGGAACCTCTCATGGAGGTGTTTTCACCTGGAAGTAAGAATCTTCAGACTTTCTTGATGAACAGGATATTGGTACACATGTGCCGTGAATTCCAAGCAGCAGAGAAGCGACACTTGTCTCCATACATTCGCATTGACGACTTTCTTTCGCAGTTTCCTTACCTATCAGAAGCCTCATTTCGTAAGAGGATCAAAGAATATGCAAATTTACAGGTGGTGATTCACAGAGCTGATTATCCATGTTAGAATATGAAATGAAATGGATGCTAATAGAGTTCCTTATACGATCAAAATAGATTGAACAAATATTCTGCAAGATGATTTTTGAGATATATGTAATACAATCTTATTTATATTTCCGATTATATCTTCTGTATACCTGAATGTTTCATTCAATATGTATTACTGCAGAGGGGTGCAAATGGACAGTCAATTTTTGTTAAAAAGCGAAATTTCCGCATGTGGTCGGAGGATGAATTGAGAAAAATGGTGACACCAGAGCTTGTGAGTTACATCAATTGAGATTCTGTTCCTTTGTTGATGAATTCTCTTTTTTGTTGAAATGCACTATTAACAGTAATAGTAACACAGAAAATTAATTTCAAAAATGATACTGTAAAAATTATTCCATCAGCTGCATGGTTCAGAGTTGTATACCTGATACTGTTTTCTTGGGTTGTTGAAAAAGTATGATTTGTAATTTTTTAGAGGTTTTATCAGATACTCAATGTGCTTGTGTTTTGTCCTTTGGCTTGTACTTTTTACGATTTTACAAGTTTCAGGGTCTTGATGCTTCTTGGCTTGGTGTGTATTTTGATAGTTGTTCATTAATTGCTTGTCAATGTGTGTCCAGAATATGATTTCTTATGCTTTATTGTTTCGTTTTGTTCACACTTATGCTTTATTGCTTGTCAAGTTGTTCATACTTATGCTTTATTGTTTCGTTTTTATAAGATGAATCCATTTCTTTAATATGATTTCTTCTTTGCCTATCTGTTTGATTTACATTGTCTTAGGTTTGTGGCTATGAAAGTATGCAAGCTGGCCTCTACCGCTTAAAACATTTAGGAATAACTGAAACACATCCTAATAATATTTCATCTGCAATGAGTCGTCTTCCTGATGAAGCAATAGCGCTGGCTGCTGCATCACACATTGAGAGGGAACTGCAAATTACTCCTTGGAACTTGAGTAGCAATTTTGTGGCCTGTACAAGCCAGGTGATATATATGTGTTCAAAATTTGATTTTTTTTTAAGGTAAATGTAAAACGGGTTTAAAATTTAAAGGGAAAGAGATAAGGATTTATTTTTATTTTAAAAGAATCAAATGCCAGGAATGAACGGAGTATTATAGATTGATCTTACAGTAGGTTATTTTAGTAGTACACTAGTACATGTACATGCAATTTTTGCATGAATGAGTTCCTGACTTGTGTAGGTCTTTCATGCTTCATAGTGTATTTATACATTTGTTTATTTAGTTTTATAGAAGAATTTGAAGCTTGAATCCCCATCTAAAAAGACTGTTTTTTCTTTCTTTTTTGCCTTTGGATTTCCTCTTTAATATTTTGCTACTTGAAAATTGAGCGAAAAAATTACATTTCATAGAAGCATGTCATAAAGTTGACTGCTTCTGTTATTTATTTCAATAAGAAGATTCTTTTGCCTTTTTGAAATTTGCATGTAGTAAGAGTTTACGGCCTTGAAGCATATCAGTCTTGCATCCACAAGTGGCCTATAGTTTTACTGCAATTCAACAATTTGAGTGTCATCAATCAAATAAAATTTGAACGTAAGTAAAAATAGATATTATTAATGAATTTAGATTCCTGAAATTAAAGAGTTCATGCATCCATTTTCTATTGTTTTGTGATAATATTCCTTTATTGATAGAATTGAGTAGGCACATTTTTTTAAGATTTTAACATTAGCAAGCATTTTGAAATAGAAATTATGTTTTCCTAAGATACGGGTTATGATGATTTATATCTTATATAATATATACAAAATTTACTAAACTGCCAATTATGTTTCTGTCATTTTTTGTTTTACTAATGGACTAAATTACTCACGAAAATTTCCTCCCTAACCCCTGAAATATTCTCTTTGGCAGGGTAAGGAAAATATTGAACGGATGGAGATTACTGGTGTTGGTGATCCATCAGGTCGCGGCTTGGGTTTTAGCTATGCTCGGGCACCTCCAAAGGCACCAGTGTCTAGTGCAATGGTGAAGAAAAAAGCAGCTGCTGGCCGGGGAGGTTCCACTGTTACTGGTACTGATGCTGATCTACGTAGATTAAGCATGGAGGCTGCACGAGAGGTGTGTTGTATTGTAGTGGTCTGCTCTGAACTGTATGTGTTTAACTAAACTATTTATGTGAAGCACAGATCTTCATTTTAAAAATGGTTTTCCTATTTGGCGGGTGAATTTTTGTGCTCGTGTTTAGGATTAATAGTATTATTGATTATTGATTGTGAATAAAGCTGAGACAAGTAGAGAATATTGGAATAAAAATAGAAGTTAGTGCTACAAAATGTTTTAATCTGTAATGTATTTCAATAAACAATAATGGTGTCTAAAAGCAGCAGTGGAAAATTGATTTTCATCAATGCCTAGTCAAGTGGTTCATGACCTTGTCCTTTTTCTTTAACTTGGGCCTACACTTGATTGTGAAATATGATGATAATAATTTTGCTTATCTCCGATTTCACCATTTTCCCTTCCTGTGCAGATTTCAGTCCAAATACTAATTGCCTTTGTTGTCTCACACAACTTAAGTAGCAAATAAATTTTCTTGATTTATGCTCCAAAAAAAAAAAAAATCCCCATTGTGCTGCTTTATGTGTCTTTTTGACTTCCGACTGCTAGAACCATGGGAGAATAACATACATATTTAATCCATATGGATTCCTGTTTTTAGTTTCAGACATGTTCTATTTCAGGTACTTCTTAAGTTCAATGTTCCTGAGGAAGTCATTGCCAAGCAAACCAGATGGCATCGCATTGCTATGATACGCAAACTTTCAAGTGAGCAAGCTGCATCTGGGGTTAAGGTTGATCCAACCACAATAGGAAAATATGCTCGTGGCCAACGAATGTCCTTTCTTCAGTTACAGCAGCAGACCAGAGAGAAGTGTCAGGAGATTTGGGATCGACAAGTTCAGAGTTTGTCAGCTTTAAATGGTGATGATAATGAGAGTGATTCAGAAGGGAATAGTGATCTAGATTCTTTTGCTGGAGATCTGGAGAATTTGCTTGATGCTGAGGAATTTGAAGAGGGAGAAGAAGGTACTAATGACTTAAAACGTGATAAGGGAGATGGTGTTAAGGGTCTTAAAATGAGAAGACGAACTACCTTGGCCCAGGCAACAGAGGAAAGGGAAGATGAAGTAGCTGAGGCCGCTGAATTATGCAGGTTGCTTATGGATGGTATGGTATCTTATTGATTATTGAAGTATTATTCCAAACCTTTGTCTTTATCATTGAAGAACATGATCTTTGTGTTGTTCTAATGAAGGGACCATTATTTGTTAATTGTCCGATTTGACTTTTTTTTTGGCAATATTTTATTCAGATGATGAAGCTGACAAGAAGAAAAAGAAGAAAGCCAGGGTTACGGTGGATGCAAGACGATTGATACCAAAATTGCAAACAAAATTTATCTTTGACAACACTGAACAAGTAAAGCAAATAACAAATGTACTGCAACTTGATGGAACTAATCATTTTAAGGAGGATGCAACTACAGATCACAGGGAGGTAAGGCAAAAATTAGTTTAGCCACATTCTCCTTTCAATGTGCATCTTCTCCTTTGGTGGACTTATTTCATAATTTGTACTTTGTATGAAGATTAGGTCATAAATAATCGTAAAAACAATTAAATTCCTACTGATTGGACCTAATTCTTTTATTATATATGTTTTTGGCAGGAGGAAAACTTTTCTGCTAAAAAAAGCAAATCAGTGAAGGTCAATAAAGCAAAGAAGAATGAGATTTCACCTATTAGTCTACCTAATAAAAAAATCAAATTAAATATGGGAGAAGGAATCAAGGTAAGCCATTGACATTTATGCATTTCATTATTCTCTTTTCTCTATATAGAAATACCCTGTTAAATAGTTGGATTTGTTATAAAAGGCAATAATATATGTCTATATGGCACCAAACCTTTTCATTTAATGGTGCTTGCCGGTGAAGATACTTTGCATCCATTCATGTATCAAAGTTTTGATTTTTTTTCCTCCACATATGAATAGGTACATTCATACACCAAAGAGTTGCACAAGGACCAGCATATATCTATGTATTTGGTTCTATTCTAGAATTACTGATAAAATTTATAAAGGAACATTAAAGAATTTCACAGGGATATTTGAAAACAATTTCAAACAAAGTACATTTCTAATTTCTCCATTATTAATGTAAGAATGCACTAATCCTAGAACAAAAACAAATGCTTGGAAATAGTCTCTTCCATATCTTCGTCCAAAGATTTGAAGTTGTGCCAAAAACAAATCGGAAAAATGCATAAATTGTCATGTTTTACAGATGTGCCAAAAGCTTTGAAGTTGTTCTGTGTTTGTATGTGAATTTTGTGACTGCATTGGAAGATTGTTATTTTTACTCCTCCTTCTGAAAGTATCTTTAATTTATGTCTGGAGAACCAGGTATTTAAGGAGAAAAAACCATCAAGGGAAACTTTCGTTTGTGGAGCATGTGGCCAGGTGCGTATCTGGAGTTTTCCCTTGTAGTCTTTTAATCCTGAAAACATGTTTGCGACACCTGTTGCTTGAGGTTTAATGCTTTTGTTTTTTTTGTTTTTCTAGAAAAACAAATATAAAGTTAATATTGTAACTTTGCAAAAATGTATTTTGAAAAACTACTCATTATCTGGAAACTAAAATTAACATTTTATACAGTTCTACATTAATTACAAAGGTTGTAATCAATTAATACAAAATACAAGGGTGTTTTTAGTTATGTAAAAGTTTTAGCACTCCATGCCTTTATATATTATTGTTGTAATATTTTGTTGATGAACCAGCTTGGGCACATGCGTACAAACAAGAACTGTCCGAAATATGGTGAAGATCTAGAGGCACAACTTGAATCTACAGACATGGAAAAATCAATTGGAAAATCTAGCTTTGTCGATCCCTCTAGCCAGTCCCAGCATAAACTCTCCTCCAAAAAGTCGATATCAAAAATCACAACGAAAATTGCTCCAGTTGATAATTCAACCAAAATTCCATTGAAGTTCAAATGCAGTTCAACAGAGAAATCTTCTGAAAGACCCGCAATAGAAACGCTGCAGAGTGCTGACAAGCCAGTCACTTCTGACTCAGAAACTGCCAAGTCTGCCAAGATTAATAAGATAATTATTCCTAACAAAGTGAAATCAGACGATACACAGGCTGAATCTCTTAAGCATGCTATTGTTATTCGTCCTCCTACTGATTCAGGTAGAGGTCAGGTTGATTCTCATAAGTTCCCAATTAAAATCCGCCCGCCTGCAGAAATAGATAGGGAGCAAAGTCACAAAAAGATAATTATAAAACGTACAAAGGATGTTGCTGATCTGGAACTCGACAGTCCTGGTGGAAACACTGGACTTGAACACAGAAAAACTAAAAGAATTGTGGAATTGGCGAATTTTGAGAAGCACAGAAAGCAGGAGATGATGTATTCAAGTGAGGGTTTAGTAAAATGGAATGCTAAAGAAGATAGAAGATGGTGGGAAGAGCAAGAGAAACGAAGAAATGAAGTGAGACTCAGAGAAGACAAAGCAAGGAGGTATCACAAAGAAGAAATGAGGATTCTCAAGGAACAAGAAAGAGTAGATGAGTTAAAAAGATATGAAGAAGATATTAGAAGAGAGAGGGAGGAGGAAGAGCGGCAAAAAGCTAAGAAGAAAAAGAAAAAGAAAAAGCCTGATTTAAGAGATGAATATTTAGATGATCCTAGGGAAAGAAGATATGGTAAGAGGATGCTAGAAAGAGAACGAAGTGCAAAAAGGAGAACTGTGGAGTTAGGAAAGATTAGTGGAGATTTTATGCCGCCAACTAAACGTCGAAGAGGGGGAGGGGGAGAGGTATATTTCTTGCTTGTCACTTTCGTCATTGTGTGCTTGTTTCACCTCCATGTACGCATACATGGAAAGCAAATAAACTGACATATATATCTATTAGTTTTAGCAAATTACTGTCATTTATTGTGTGCTGGTTTCACCTCCACATACACATACATCTTTCTATGAGTACTGTCATTTATTTTTCTTGTGAATTTTCCTAGAGTTGCAATTCATGTGTTAGCTGCTTGTTTTTCTTCTTATGTAGTAGAAATATGCTGCACCAACATTTTTCTGAATAAAAATCACAATGATTTGAGTATATCAGTCGTCTAGAGATGTTCCCTTCATTCTCTCGACAGAGTCCTGCTTACCTTTTTTGTCATTGGAATGTCCTATTTTTCTGTTCCCCTACTTCTCTTGATGGAAAGATTTTGTCTTTAGGATATTTTTTTTGTAGACCCTGGAAAGAACATAATTTCTTTTAGGGTGAATAAACGGGGAAAATGTCTAACAGAAAGATGTCATTTAATTGTGCGATTAATATTATATTTTGGAAAATTATGACACATGATTTTGGTAAGAAATATTTTTGAAATTATTTGTATGGCTGTGGTGGTTGTTCCTTTCGATTATTTATTTGTAGCATAGCTAGTGTATTTTAGGTAGCCTGAATACAGTGTTAACTTTAATTTTTCCTGAAGGTTGGTTTGGCAAATATCTTGGAGAGCATTGTGGATGCCATTGTGAAAGATAGGCACGATCTGTCTTTTCTTTTTGTGAAACCAGTGTCCAAGAAAGAAGCTCCTGACTACCTGGATATCATAGAGAGGCCTATGGATCTTTCCAGAATCCGGGAGAGGGTTCGAAATATGGAGTACAAAAGCCGTGAAGATTTCAGACATGATGTCTGGCAGATTACTTATAATGCCCATAAATATAACGATGGGCGAAATCCTGGGATTCCTCCCCTTGCAGATATGCTTTTGGAATATTGTGATTATTTGTTGAATGAGAATGATGATAGTCTCACTGCCGCTGAAGCTGGTATTGAAATGAAAGATTTTTAAGTGATGTCTAATTCAGATCATGATATTGGAATGGAGTGTAAGTTCTAGTTTGAAAAGAAAAGCAAAATCCATTTTGTATTTTTCTTCTAAAGATGTCAAAGAGCGTTGCAATTTATATGGAAACAAGGTGATAATTTTACCATGTGGCTCATTGAATTTTAGCGTGTAACAATGTAGTCTGAGTGACAATGACCCCTCAAGAATTCATAGGATTAGAAAACAAAATCTAGCAGATGCCGTTTAGTTTGCATAAAAAGCTATTTTTATACCAATTATAGACAGATTTACTATTAATGAAGAAAGAAGAAGGAAGAAATAATTTTACATCTCCGTTAATTCAATACTGACAATAAATTTTTGGATGAATTGACAAATGCTTCATACCCTATTTTTTTGGGCATTTTACCAGAAGCCATCTTCTAGTAGTGTAATTTTATTGGAGGTAATCTTTCGAGACAGTGTAAAATTGATTGAAATGTATTATTGAAAGTTAGTATTCAGTAGTGAATTTATTTAACGTATTGTGAGTAAAATGGAGGGCGAATGAACAATCTCCTCTTTGCTGTTATCTTTAAATCAATTTGTTTTGGCTCCCGAACAACCCTTAGGGGTTACCATAGTATATACTCCACGTGTAACTCAAATAATATACTTTATTATAAAAATGATATTTTATCGATCAACAACTGTTAATTATTAAAATTAAGTATTTATTATGGATTTATAAACAGAGTAATTTTGCTCATCTCAAGAAGTGACTTTGCATTTGTTGTTGACTCATATTTGTCGCTTTCAAAAAATTGTCCTTGATCTAAGACACATTATAGCTTTCAAAATTGTCCTTGATTTAAGACACAATTTTGAACAAAAACATCGTCCTTAAAACCCATTAACCAAATATGAGATAGGCCATTAGAGATGATGGTTTCTTTTCCCTCTTTTCTATGTTCTTAAATATATGAATGGATTGACCTACTTAAACGTGAAAAATATATTTATAGGTTGACTAATCCGAACTAAAATTGGAGTTTTTGAGAAAAAATTGAGAAGTGAAAATATGCTCACTTAGAGATAGTTAGTGACTACGTCACAAGATTGCTGGCAATACTACACAAACTTATAAACTTGATTTACAAAAACGTATCATTTATGAGGAGTGTTTGCCATCCTTTGTTTTTCATTGTACTAGTTATAGACCTTTCAAGACTTCTGTTTAATACGATTTACAATTGTTGTATTCTTATACAGCATAATAATAAAGTGATACAATAAATTTCAATATAAAATAAGGGATAATAAATATTTTTTACAAACTGTTGATACCAATTTGGTAATGGTAAATTAATATCAATAAATAGCAAGAAATATGTAGATATGAGATATTGATTTGAAAAACATAGTTAATGAAATTAAATATCTTTCATTTTGAAGACACTAAACTCTATAGTTTTTTTTTTTTTTTATAAAAAAATTTAGGGTGAGAAGATATTCTATATTCCTTTACTAAAATTAAAATAATATACTTATATCTACTGAAATATAAGTTATATTGTGTAAAAGACTTGCATATAAGCTAATGATGAATCCCTATGGTATATCAGCATTTTAGGCCTTAGCTTGCTTTGTTTTTGTCATTTTCTTTTTGATAAAAAAATATAATAATGAAATAATAATTGCTAATATTTCTGCCAAATAAACAATTGCTAGTATCATTAAATATGTGGATTAAATACTACACAAATTGGTTTGTCTATCTCTGTTTTTTTACTAAAGAAAAGAAAATTTAACTGTTTCACCTCTCATCTTTTTATTCATCAGAAAAAAAATGATTTATGGTCTTTTTTTTTTTGGAATTTTCAATCTAAATAGTTTTTTTTCTTCTAATTTTATCTAATAAGTGACTTTTACAAAGATTTAGTTTTTCTTTCATGTTTTGTATGTGATTTTGTCGTTTGATCATAATCTTTTGTTCGTCATCTTAATGCAACATTGTTTGTTTTTTTGTCTTTTGTATTGTTCGTTTGATTTAATTTGACATTTTAGCTTCGATCTATTACATATTCAATAAACAATTTTAACGTCGTCAACATTACATACTAATACTAAGAGATATGATAATTTCATACAATTTAATTTTGTCACATTTTATAGAGATGTGTTACCAATTTATGCCTTTAATTTAGATGTTGTAAATTCATTTGCAAATTTATCATTTTTTATTTTAACAACTTTAAATTTATATTGTTCTAATGTATTCTACAAATTTAAATAAATGAATATCACATCTTCAGTAAAAAAAATGAATTACATTATGTCAAAAACGCAAATTTGAATCCCTACATTTATAAATCATGCATTTATACAATATAAATTGATCTCATCTATTATTTTCTTTGAGCAATCTCAACTTAATTTATTTGAAATCTAAGTGATTTGTCTTACCTCTTCACTGAACTATCTTTAAAGAATCTTTACTTTTGATTTGAGATTGAACTATGATGTGAAATCCAAATAACAAAAACCAAGTAGATTTGAAAATTACCAAGTAGTTTTTTTTTTTGAAGAAAAATTACCAAGTAGTAGTTATAAAAAATCGGCTAAATAGCACCCGTGGTTCCTTAACTTAATTTCAGTTAACGTTTTAATTATTTATTTATTTTTCTTTCCGATTTCTTTATTTTAATTTTAAGTGAAATAAATAATAGAAATATGAGTTTATTTGAAGATTTGAGTTACGAATATGATGAAATTTGTATTATATGAAAGAATATAATTAATTTTATCGGTTTTGTTTGAAAATTTTGATGATTTTTTGTAAAAAAAAAAAGATAATATTGTTGACATTTTAAAACATAAAAGATCAAATTGTCACTTAAATTTAAAATAAAGGACCAAACCGGAAAAAAAAAAAGATAACGGACTAAAACGTTAACTGAAATTAAGTTAAGGGATCACGGATGCTATTTAGCCTAAAAAATCTGAAACTGAAATTACAGTAAAGTATTTTAAAAAAAAAAACACCTAAAATGTCTTTGTCTATTTATAACATTTTTAATCTTTAGGTGAACTAAATTCACGTACGTTTACGTAAAATCAATTTTTGTTTACATATGTGAACTCAATTTACGTACGCTTTATTTACGTAACTAAGATCGCCTCATTGATTACCAGAACCGTCCATGGAGTTTAAGAATTCACATGCAATATGTGCATACATTTCATGTACGTAAATTGAGTTCACGTATGTACATAGAAATTGAGTTTACGTAAATATACTGAAGTAGCTATAATATCACTAGAAGGGGGTTGAATAGAGATATTTGTTGTTTTAATTTTTCTTTTGAATTTTAACGCTTTATCCTCTTCGAGAGGATGAAAATCAGAAGTTGGAAATTTAAAACTATGAGTATGAACTGATTATTAAAAGATAGAGAGAGAGGATAGAGAATGACACTCACAACTTTATATTGGTTCACCCAATGAAGGCTACGTTCAATCCTCACACACTTGTGAGATTTCAATAAGAATCAAAACAATCAACCTCTCACAGAGGTCAGTTACAATTTGTGTGTTCTAGAGCCTCACCAAGCTTACAATCTCTTCTCACAGATTTCAACTATTCCCAAGTGTAACTTACTTGGAAATTACAATATGGTATGATGATGTTTATGATATTTCTCTTTACTAACACTTTCTAAAAAGATATTTCAAAGATCTGATGTAAGATTTTAGAAAGTATAAAGAGAGGATGAGAATGCTCTTGATAGCTTTTAGACTTTCTCTTTGTATACTTTTTTGTTGTGTATTAAAGATAGAGAACAACCTTCGTTTTATAGAGATGAGGAAACTTTTTCTTCAAGAAAAAGATCCTTTATGACCGTTGTTTCGAGATGTAATGGTCCTTGAAGTTGGTCTTGATTTACAAAAAGGCCATTGAGTCTGTTCTCATACTGCTTGTACTTAGGAGGATGAGTTTTATGAATCTGTCTTGGAGGTTTAATCTTTCTAGAAGTTTGGACCTGGGATGTACTTCTCCTTTTCTTCTTTTCCAAGACATGAAAGTTCTTGTTTTACGTGCTAAGTACAATCTTTTTGTACTTTGGTATTTTTGGCCATTTTCAATGCATGAGGATGAATAAGATCAGAAGGTCATCCTCTTATCGTTCATCCTCTGGCATAGAATCTCTTCTTATCTTCATGCTGTTTGTCCACAAATTTATCTTCTCTTAATTTTAACTTGAATTTAGTGATACAATATATTGTCTTCCATAAAAGTTCTTCATCTAATAGGAGGTTGTTATAGTTCTAACATTTGTCTGTCCTATTGCTGGGAGGTTGTGTTCTTTTTTATTTATACTTTTGGATTGTTGCATGAATGGTCATGTTCCTTTCTTACAAAAAAACTCAAACGCACACATTAATATTTTCATAATCTTTTGAGATAATTTTGTTATTATTAAAATATTTGAAAGAGATTTTTCTCAACAATCTTCCCTTTTTTGATGATGATAAATTTTTTTCAGATTATGAAAAAAAATTGTAAAGGTGCATTTTGAGTTCGAAGCTCGCCCCTCAACACGTGCTTAAAAAAAAGGGAGGGGCTCCCCCTCAAAAAGTGCATAAGAGATTTAGACATTTAAAATTTGAACCAAACATAATACTTCATATTGATTAAATATAGAGAATACAAAAATGGTTCAAAAAGAAAAAAAATGCAAAGAGGATTTGAACTGGAGAGTTTAAAAAAAAAAACATCCACTTTCCTAAAAGCCCTAATCGTTGACAATTTTTAGATGTAATCTTTCTCCCCCAAAGTTTGTCAACAGCAAAAAAAGAAGTGGGGCCCAGAAGTTGCCAGCCTACTTGGAAGGGGAGGAATCATCAGATGAGGAGGAGGTTGAAGAACAAGAAGTGGTGGAGGAGGTTGAATAGAAGGCATAAGAGGTTGCACATCTGGAGCAACAATTTTTACCAGATTTGTAGTTACCCATTCAAGAAGTGTGTCAAATTGCGCCAAGGTTTGATGAAAAGTGGCCATGCTGGTAAAGAGTTTCTTCTGATCGTTATGGATCTTCTTCAGTGCACGGAGCTCTTTCTGAGAACGACGTTCTTTTGCCTTTTGATCTGAAGTTGGAAGGACGGAGTCTGCAGGGACGAAGTCAACATTGACATTGGTGCTTTTAATATGAGAACTCACTCATTTGTTTTGTGATGAGTTTTCTCCAGATTTTGCTAAGGAATCAATGGAACTAAAACGGCCAGTGACTTTTGGGAGAGGAGCAGTGGAGTTTCCGCCGAGGACAAGAGGAACAAGGGAAGTAGTGAGAGTGGTACATACCTTTGTAGGTGATGAAAAAATTTGAGACATTGTGCAAGAGAGCTGAGCCGGTTGAGAGAGACTCACAGGTGGATAAGGAAACATAAAGTTTCCTAAAAATTTTGGGATGATTCCTGTGGCTCAGATGTTTGAGGAGTAGCTGGTGGTGAAAACTGGTGGGCGATTAGATTGAGATCAAAGTAAAGCTCTTCACCATCTTCCATAATTTGAGGAGGTGAGTTGCGTAACTCATCCTTTGCAGGAGAATGAACTTGATCTTCAAGGGAGATGAGGTGGAGTTGAGGAGATGGGAGCTGTTCAGAGATAGTGATGTTTGTGGAATTTGTGGATTAACTTCAGAGGGAGTAGTGGATGTCGTAGGAGGTTGGGGTGGAATTTGTTGATCTTTTTTTAGCGTTTCTTTGTAGGAGCCGGAGAAGAAACCTTTTTGGAAGAGGCCTTTTTGTGTGATGACTTTTCAATAGGGTCAAGACGCATTTGATTGACATTCCTTGAAGAAAAGGTGTTGTTGAACACAACATATTGTTCGTCTTCTAGAGGGACCTTAAAAAATTTAAATTTTTTTGTGAGAATCATCTCGTATGGAGTTGATCTTCCTAGGCGGGCAGCATTTAGCATGAAACAAAAGATGATATTTCCAAGGTGGAAAGGAGAGCATGATATAAGATGGTGGATGATGAGTATGTCTAAGTCAGTTACCTTTTCGTAACTTCCAGCACGACGTACAACAGAATGTACACAAATGTTGTGTAGCACTCGACATATGGGAAGGAGGTTGGAAGCAATTTGGGGATTTGGAGGATGGATGAATATATTTGTGAAGACGGAGGAGCGTGTAATTTTGTAGAGTGAGAACCAAGCCTCAGAAAAAAGGTGGGGTCCTTCATCACGTATGTAAAAAATCTGACATAGTGAAGTGGGAGTAAGCTTAATGTGTGCTCCTTTCAGAATAACACTTATGCAAGTGTCACCCTTTGACACATTCACATCAACATAGAATGCCCTGACCAGTCGTGGGTATTTGGGCTCATTAACAAGTATAAAAGAGGACCAACCAAACTGATCGAATAGTTCTTCAACGTTGACTCCTCCTTGTTTTAATCCTTCCAAGTCAATAATCTTTCCATTAATGATAGATTTGTCCTGCCATTTTTCTACATGTCTGGTTTCAAGAAAATTTGTTTCGAAAAGGGGTATTTTAGCTTGTTTGGGTGAGGTTGGGAGTTTTGAGATTTTTTGGGTCACAGGTTTGGGGGAAGCTTGTTTTTTTTTTAAGTTACAGGTTTTGAGGAAGATACGGGTTTTGTGGATTTGGAGATTTTTGATGTATGGGATCTTGTGGAATCTGATTTTGTGGCTTCATAATCATATGAATCGATGACATGAACTGTGTCATCTTGGGGAGTTTTCTTGGATGAAAGTATGCCAGATAAGATGCACGTTGATCGTCTAGAGGGCATAGATGATGATGATTTTTGTGATGAGGTTTTTCTGGGTTTAGAAAGATGAGGAGGAGAAGATGAAAGGTTTGGAGGAGTTGCAGTGTATAAAGGAGGATGAACAATGCTGATAGGTTCATGAGAGGAAATGTTAGGTGAGGATCATCTTTTCTGAGAGGAGTCACTGGAGAAGCATTCATAAGGACTTTCAGAGGAGTTTGTGGTGAATTTCCTTTTTCCAGAAGCTTTAGTTCTTGCCATGGGTTAAAAGTTTAAAGGGTTATTTTTAACTGAGTGTGTGTGAGTGAAAAGGATGAAAAGCTGAATGAATGTGTAGGGATTTGTGAGTGCCTTATAAGTAAGTTACCGTTAGGAGGAAGATGAATGGAGGCTATAGGTGGTAATCATTTCAGGCTAGAGGCACGCACGGGGAACTAGCGGAAAACGAGAAGTTTTGCAGAGAAAAAGGGGGCAATCAGCAGCGATAACCGTGCAAGCTCTTTTGGCTTATGACTTTTGCCTTTCAAAACTTATGTGGAGGATAGAGGTGCTTTTTGAGTTATCCATCCTCAGATTAAATTTTTTTAAGAATAATAAAATAATTTGACAACGCAGATGAAACATAAACAAACGAGATTTAATTAGTTTTGAGAAATTTATGATAGAAAGTTTTGTAAAATGTTTTTGAAACGATCCTCCTATAGAGGTTTAGTGAATATGTCAGCAAGCTGATTTTCTGTTTCAATAAAGATTAATTCAACGTCTCCTTTTTGAACATGATCTCTTAAGAAATGATGTTTAATTTCAATATGTTTAGATTTAGAGTGTTGAACTAGGTTTTTAGAAAGATTTATAGCACTTGTATTATCACAGATGATGGGAATTTTGGCGTACCTTATAGATTAATCCTATAATTGATTCTTTACCTAAAGTATTTGAGAGGAACATTGGGCAACTGATACGTATCCAACCTCTGTAGTTGATAAGGCAATGGTATTTTGCTTTTTACATGACCAACTTATAAGAGATGAGCCAAGAAATTGACAAGCTCCACTTGTGCTCTTCCTTTCAACTTTATCACCCGCATAGTTAGCATCACAATATGCCATAAGGTCAAGATTTGAGCCTTTTTTGTACCATATTCCCATATATGTGGTTCCAACAAGGTATCTAAAAATTCATTTTACTGCAGTGAGATGAGATTCTTTAGGAGAGGATTAAAACCTTGCACAAAGACCAACTGCAAAAACTATGTCCGGTCTACTGGATGTTAAGTATAGCAAGGATCCAATCATCCATTTGTACTCTTTTTTAGATATAGAGGTTCCCTCATCATCTTTGTGTAGCAAGGAGGATGGATGAATAGGAGTGCTCATAGTTTTTTCTAAATTCATGTTATAGTTCTTTAGGAGACCCTTGGTGTATTTTTCTTGAGAAATAAAGATACCGGTTTCCAATTGTTTTATTTGTAAACCTAGAAAGAATTTCAATTCTCCTGTCATGCTCATTTCAAACTCGCTTTGCATGAGGTTAGAGAAATCTTTACACATCTTTTCATTAGTGGACCCAAAGAATATGTCATCCACATAAATTTGCACTATTAACATGTCCTCTTTATGAGTTTTCTTGAACAAGGTTGTATCAATCTAACCTCTTGAGAAGCCATTTTCTTTTAGAAAACAACTCAACCTCTCATACCAAGCTCGATGAGCTTGTTTTAATTCGTAAAGAGCTTTAGAGAGTTTGAACACACGATTAGGTTTCTTTTCATTCACAAAACCAGGAGGTTGGCGAACATAAAACCTCCTCATCTAGGAAACCATTCAAAAAGACACTTTTGATGTCCATTTGAAATAGTTTGATACTTTTATGAGTGGCATATGCTAGGAGGATTCTAATTGCTTCAAGTCTAGCAACCGGAGCGAATGTTTCATCATAATCTATTCCTTCTTGTTGGTTGTAACCTTGAGCCACTAGTCTTGCTTTATTTCTAATGACCTCTCCATCCTCATTCAATTTATTTCGAAAGATCCATTTAGTTCCAATGATGGATTTGTCCAAAGGATGGGGCATAAGATCCCATACTTTATTTCTTTCAAACTGTGACAATTCCTCCATCATGGCATCAACCCTTGATTTGTCACTTATTGCTTGATCAATATTTTTAGGTTCAACTTGTGATATCATGGCCATGTTGTTTGTAAACGATTGTCTGGTCCTAACACCATATGCAAAATTCCCAATGATCAGATTAAGAGGATGATGCGTTACCACCTTCCATCCTCTTGGAGGTTACTGAGAGGTTGGATCAAAATCGTCTTCTTCATTTGAACAGTGTACTGTAGAGGATGAACGTTCATCTTCTTCACACTTATCCATATTTTCTAAACACAAGTCATCAAACTCATCAAAAATAACATGCATGGATTCCTCCACAGTTTGAGTCCTAAGATTATATATTCTATAACCTTTTGACGATATGGAGTATCCTAAAAATATTTCTTTATCAGATTTTGGATCAAAATTTCTCAAGTTTTTATTATTATTTAGTATATAGCAATTGAAGTAGCAATATCGATTTACAAGAAAAAGGGATTTGAATTGTAAATTCGTCCTTTTAAAATTCCTGTTAAAAACTTAAGAAAATAACTCAAGATTGATCTTGGTTGTGAAAACAGAAAAGGAGAACGTTCTTGGTTTTCACCAGAAAACAGAGAACGTTCTTGGTTAGTTAAAATCAACAGTTCAGTTTATCTATTTAACTTGATAATTAACAGACTGAAAGTAAATAGAGATAAGGGAAGAGATATCACACACATATATATCCTGGTTCACCCAACCCGGGCTACGTCCAGTCCTCACAACGGTAAGATTTTCCACTAAGTGTTTAAAACAAGAACCTTCTTGGTTTTACAGCACCTAGCTTAGATCAACCTTGATCTTTGTTACAGACTTTAATCTAATTCCACCCAGAAAGAGATTAATCAAATCACCTACCAACCTTGATAGGATTTCTTACAATCTACCCCAAACTATACTTAACTCTTATAGTTTGAGTTTTACAATAATGAAGATATTGTTTTTTTAGAATTTGAGATGTCTCAACTCTTGTTTGAGATTCGATTCTTTACAAAGAAATCAGTATAAATGTATCAGTAAAAAGAATTTAATCAAACCGATTCTTGTAAGTGATGAGAGATTTTCAAGTATGTATGTGAGTGATTGATGATATATCTTGGCACTTGAACGTCTTTGATTTTTGGACAGAATCTGAGTATGCTCAACTCGTGTTTGAGATTAGATTGTTGACAAAAGAATTCAGTAGATGATTCTTATATGAAGAAGAAAAACAGAACTTAATCTTTTGTTTGTGATTGAGAAGCTTTCAAGTATGTAGATGTATATGAGTGATGTTTTTCTCTGTACTTGAAGCTGTTTTTTCTTCCTGAGCTTTGGCCTTCCTTTTACAGGCGTGAGAGCATTTAATGATGGTAAAATAGAGCCGTTGGTAGTGCTCTTGTCAGACTTGACCAAAGGCAATATTTCTGATTAAAAATAATCCAGCTTTTGACTATTTCTAATTTCTATTTTGACTGGGCTGAAACCTTTGATTCTTGATCAGATTTCCTTTATTTAACGATCCTTTGTACTTCAAATATATTTGTTAATATCTTTGATTTGATCTGGAGTTTTGATTATGTCAAAACAGCTTGGAGAATGATGATGAACTTCTACAGAATGTTAATGAAAATTCTGGAGATTGATAATCAAACTGGAGTCCTAGTATCTGAACTTTCTGGAGATTGATAATCAATCTGGAGGTTCAGTTTTGATCATTCTTGATGTCTTCCTGATCTTTTCTTGAATCTGCTTTGATGTAAACATACTTCAAGATCGTTCAACGTTCTTGGCAGTCAAGCTGGAGAATGATGTTCAGTATGCTGGAGAATGATTGTATCATTCTGGACTGATGATACACTGTTGGAGAATGATGTTAAACATGCTGGAGATTGATGTTTGATCATTCTGAGGATAGTTGTTAATCATGATGGAGAATGATAATCATTCTGGAGATTGATGATCATTTATGGAGACTAATGATCATTCTTGATAGAAGATCATTTTGGAGATTGTTCTGATCATTCTGGACATTCTCATGTCCAAGAACAGACTTGGTTCTTCCTCTGAATGTATTTTCTGGAGGTATCCTCTGATATCGTCTTCTAGAGGTATCCTCTGGTGACGTATCCTCTGGGGACGTCTTCTGGAGGTATCCTCTGGTGACGTCTTCTGGAGGTATCCTCTGGTATCCTCTTCTTGAGGTATCCTCTGGTGACATCATCATCTTCTGGTGAAGTTATCATCTGGTGATGTCATCCTATGGTGACAACTTCTGGTATCCTCTGGAGGTATCTTCTGGTGATGTCATCGGGTAACATCTATTTTTCCAGATTGTGTCAAGAGTGTTCTTTATGCTGATTTCTTGGCTTTCCTTGAATCATTAATATGCTGTTAATTCTGGACATTCTGGAGACTGTTTAGTCTTGCTTTGGCAACTTGATTCATGACCTTTTTTCTTTGTGATTCGAATGGCTTCTTTTGATTGTAATTGATCGCATTTGTGCATTTTGATGAAGTGAATGGATTCTTGCTTTGTTCACTTATGCATTCATGTTCCTTAAACAAAACTTAAGTGAAATCATTAGTAGACCACCATTCATAAAACTTAATCATTTAATTTAAAAGGTTTGTTGTCATTAAAACATATATCAAAAAGGTTTTTTCCTCACCAGCTATAACAACCAAAAATATGAAAATAAAAAATATTTGGTTTTCTGCCTTTCCAAAGTTCGTATGGAGTTTTATTTAAAAATTTTCTGATGGATACACGGTTTGAAACATAGCAAGCTGTGTTGATGGCTTCTACCCAAAAGTATTTTTCAATGTTGGCTTCATTCAAAATAGTTCTAGTCATTTCTTGTAGAGTTCTATTTTTCCTTTCAACAACTCTATTTTGTTGAGGAGTTGTTGAACAGGAAAAATTATGAGAAATTCCATTTTCATCAAAAATTATGAGAAATTCCATTTTCATCAAAAATTATTTTGAAAGACTCATTTTCAAATTCACCTCCATGATCACTTCTCACAAAAATAATTTTTGTAGCCTTTTCATTTTGAATCTTTTTACAAAAATATTGAAATGCATCAAAGACTTCATTTTTATGTTTTAAAAATAAAACCCATGTAAATCGTGAGAAGTCATCAACTATTACTAATCTATATATTTTTCCACTAAGACTTGGAGTTTTAATAGGACCAAAGAGGTCAATATGAAGGAGTTCAAGAGCATGATTTGTTGAAACAATATTTTTTGAGTGAAAACTACTTTTAACTTCTTTTTTCAAATACCGGAGAAGAAAACTCTACCCGAGGATGAATGTTTAACCTCACATAGAGTGGGTTTAAAAATAACTTCAAATCCACTATCACTCAGTTGGTTAATGCTTAGCAAGTTATGTTTTAAACCATCTACATACTGAATGTAACACCCCGAGTTTAAAACACAGCGCGAGTGTATTTTTTTCCAATCGAAATAAATAAATGAATTTTTGGAATTTAATTCAAAGGAATTAAAATAAAATTAAGTCATTTATTAAAATAATTTGTCGTAATCCAAAACGACTAAAAGTAATTACTTAATTACGCCATGATTATAACCACGTAAGAAAATTTTGGGAAATAGATTTTCAAAATTTACCAAAATAAAGATACATCAAAAACTGTATCTTGGACCCACCAAAATATTTATCAGAGTGTGGAAAATATACAATTATCCAAAACTAAAATATTATCAAAGTTGCGGAAAGAAAATATACAATAATCCCAAAATAAGTGAATACAGCCCTCAACACTAGGCCCTATACAAAAAGTCTAGTCTGATCATGCACTAAAGCTACAGTAGCACGGTTTACACTGCATCCTCTGCCATTCTCGTCTTCACCCAACTGCCCGCCCCCATGCGTTGTCTACAAATATGTCGTGCGTGAAGATCAAGGAAAACTAACGACGTATCCTTCGTTAGTGTAACCGTCGGTAGGAAGGGTTCAGGTATCATCTGAGGGCAAAACCCAATTTCCATAATAATAGTAAAGGGTCACCAACCGAAATTAACAAATATCACATAGCATTTATGTCAATAATAACAGGCATATTCATGGCATGTTATATAACAACGATGATAAATAAGGATACTCATTTTGAAATTTCATGACATGTATGCCTTTTCAAACAGCAACCAATTAATATGGAAAGCATGTTGTAAGTACAACCATCAACTCAGCAATCACAATCATTCATCAGAAATTCAGATTTTATAAGATACTTACACACATCACTTTCCAATCATCAACGTATATCCAAATCATGACCCACCGATCAAACACCCCGATGCAATATGTATATGCTCATGTACTCAACTTCTTGGAATTACCAAGGTGCAGTCGCTCACAGACCAGCACACGTGTGGTCGCTCACAGACCAGCCCGATTTTTCATATGTTAGACTTTAATGGTCAACATGACCATGGTGCAATCGCTCACAGATCAGCACCAGTGCAGTCGCTCAACAGACCAGCACTCGTGCAGTCGCTCAACAGACCAGCACGTTTCACATATACCAAGGTACAGTCGCTCACAAACCAGTACCAGTGCAGTCGCTCAACAGACCAGCACTCGTGCAGTCGCTCAACAAACCAGCACGTTTTGTGTATATCAAGGTACAGTCGCTCACAGACCAGCACTCGTGCAGTCGCTCAACAGACCAACACGTTTTGTGTATATCAAGGTATAGTCGCTCGCAGACCAGTACCAGTGCAATCGCTCAACAGACCAGCACTCGTGCAGTCGCTCAACAGACTAGCACGTTTTACGCATTACTTTGTGGCCCATCGCGGTTACCACCTGACTATGCAATGTATGAACATGAAATGTTTTCTCTTCACTGAAAACAGTATGCAAACACCAGCAAAATTATGTCTTTCCATCATTTCCCCAAAACCATCTCAACCCAAATAATTTCATTATCATCATCTCAATAAAAAACATACAAGCACCTCATCATTACCACTTCACACTATCTCAAAAACCCCATTTTTATTTATCACAAGTCTGAAGTGACTAGAATATCACTAGAAGGGGGGTTGAATAGGGATATTTGGCGTTTAAAATTTTCTTTTAAGTTTTAAAGCTTTATTCTCTTCTAGAGGATGAAGGTAAGAGGTTAGAAATTCAAGTTAATGTGAAAGAACAGATTAATAGTAAGAGAGAGAGAATGATTGGAGATTGACACACACTGCTTTATACTAGTTGACCCAAAAGGGTTACACCCAGTCCTCACCCACTTGTGAGAATTCACTAAAAACAGTCAACCTCTCTCAGAGGTTAATTACAACCTTTGTGTTTTCAAGCTTCACCAAGCTTACAATATCTTCTCACGAATTTCTACTATTTCTAAGTGTAACTCACTTAGAAATTTACTGTAAGTTTGAAGGTGTTTTGATGTTTCTCTTAACTAGTACTTTCTAAGAGGATGATTCAAAATCTAGTGTAATACAATAGAAAGTGTGAAGAGAGGATGAGAATGACACTTGATAGCTCTTGGCCTTTTTATCTTTGAATGTTGTAGTTGTGTATCTAATGAAGAAGTGCATCACTCCTTTTATAGAGTTGAAGATAGACTAACAATGGTTCTTGATGCTGCATAACCGTTGGGCACAGTGATAAAAAAGGTCAAGGTTTGAATTACAAGAATGTCATCAAGCTGTCTTTTGACTTGTTTGATTTCAGGAGGATGAGAGTACCGTTCATCCTCGTATGGCATATGCAAGCCTTTTTTTTTGAAGTCCGTGTCTGGGCTGTCTTTTCTCTTTCTCTCTCACCAAGGCATGCCAGGTTCTATTTTAGGCTATGTTTAGTTTATCCTTTATGTGTAGGTGAAAAGGTATAACCATTTTTATCATAAGCCTATGTATTAGAGCTAGAGGTCAATCCTACTATGTTCCAAATATTCTGCGCTCATCCTCTGCCTTCCTCTGCTTTAGTTGACTTGTTTGTCTTTCAAACTTTAATTATTGATTTGACTTTGCACATGGAAGGAAAAATACAGATAACGTGATTCTCGACAAAGTTGGTCCATCCTCTGGTCCATCCTCTAGTTTGAAACCTTGTTGATTTACAAAGTTTTTATCTTATTGGAAGAATAACCTGTTTTCTAATTATAAAACACTCAAGAGCACATATTAGATATAACAAGAGTCATAATCAATCAATTTTGTTATCATTAAAACCATATGAGAGAGATTTTGTCTCAACAAAGTCTTCCCAATGTTTCCCCAACTCTTAAAGTTCATAAAACAGTGTTTAAAACTGAGATTTCTGGAAAAACGAATCTGTATTCGAATACAACTTCCTTGTATTCGAATACATAAGCTAAAACAGTGCAGAATCAACACTCTGTATTCGAATACAGCTTCCTTGTATTCGAATACAGAAGCTACAACAGTGTAAACTCAACATTTTTCACAGCATCAATAAAGAACTCCAGAACCTCATCATCACCACCTCAAACTATCTCAAAAACACTATTTTAATTCATCACACACCTTCCCAATGTTTTCCCAACTCTTTAAGTTCATAAACCAAGTGCAGAATCAACACTCTGTATTCGAATACAGCTTCCTTGTATTCGAATACAGAAGCTACAACAATGTAAACTCAGCATTTTTCAAAGCATCAATAAAGAACTCAAGAACCTCATCATCACCACCTCAAACTATCTCAAAAACACCATTTTAATTCATCACAAACCTTCCCAATATTTTCCCAACTCTTTAAGTTCATAAACCATTGTTTAAAACTGAAATTTTTGAAAAAAAACAAGCTGTATTCGAATACAGCTCCCTTGTATTCGAATACAGAGGCAAAAACAGTGAAAAATTATCATTCTGTATTCGAATACGAGGCTGTCGTAGTCGAATACAGATGCGAATACAGTGGCAAAAATTGCAGTCCTGTATTCGAATACGACAGGGTCGTAGCCGAATACAGAGGCTAAGTCAGAAGCAAAAATCCCTTATCTGTATTCGAATACAGAGGCTCGTATTCGAATACAAGTTCAAAAATTTGAATAAAACTGAAGTTTTGCAGGCTGTATTCGAATACACACATGCCATATTTGAATACACCTTCGAATTCAGTGAAATTTCACAGGAAACTTCAACACATTTTCAAATTCTTTTCTTTGAAAAACCAACACAACACCAAAATAAAATCACCATTCTTTTGAAACCACAAAACTTAAAACGTTTTTCATCAACAACAAATTTTCCAGAAAACACTTCCACCATTTTAAATCCTTTTCTTTTGAAAACCATCATCAACACCAGGTTGTTTTCAACATAACAGAAACAGAATCACCAACACCAGAACATCATCACAGTTTTGCTTAAACCACCAAAAACAGAATGTCAACCACAACAAAACAGACATTTTTCAACGTTTACATTTTGATCATTTCTCAAAAGAACATGCAAAGTATTTTCCAGTATTCTTACACAACCAAAACAATATGCAAAGCATTTTCCAGTATCCCCACACAACCAAAACATCAATGTTATATCAGCCAAAACAACAACATCACAGAATCATCAAATATCAACAGGATGCATTTTTCGCATTTTATAACAACATGCACAATAGTTTCGTTTTTCAAACTAGAAACTAAAATATGATCACACATCAAACATGCATTTACAGCCCTAAAATGCAAACTACAAAGTGGAAGGTGTCCCTTACCTCTGTTACGTTTATGCTCCCGTTCACATTTTCGCGACAAAAGTCGGCGAAGTTTCCGTTTGCGTTTGCCGCTACCAAAGTGGGTTCTCTAGCTCCGTAATGAGGACAGGAACAACTTTTGTTCTTGGTACTTGGTGGTTTGGTGCTTGGATTTCCAAGTAATCTCACTTTTTAGCAACTTTTTTTTTTTATATATAAACGTGAAATAGAATGAGAATAGGAAGAAAAATGGCACTGTTTCATGCAGTAAGGGAGGAGGGAAGGTTTCTGTCTTTGCTCTTGCCACTCCTTCATATATATAGGCACATGTATGTGCCACCTCCATCACTTAACCAGTCTTGTCGCAATTAGCAGATAATCCCTTAATTAACTGCCAAATAATTTAATTACTCGTAATTAAATTAATTTATCCTTCATCCACTAATTTTAATTCAACCTCCAAAATAAATATTTATATATATATTTACACAAAATATACATATATTAAATATCTTACAATTATTCCTCAAAATACACTTAATATTAAATCCATAATTTAATTTTTAAATTTAAGGGTCTTACACTGAACATTTTCAATTTTGGCAGAATTGTTTTTACCAATGATATTTGTACCTTTTATTTGAGCTTTATCATTGTTTCCAAAGGTGACTGATCCTCCATCCTTTGTTTCTAACGAAATGAAACAATGTTTATCCCCTGTCATATGCTTTGAGCAACCTCTGTTCAAGAACCATAGCTTTCTTTTGTTGATCAGAGGATGTGCCTGTGTCAGAGTTTAGAAGTGACTTAGGTACCTATATAGAGTTGGGTCCTTGGTGGTTAGTTCGTCCTCTTGTAAGGATTTTTCTTTTACGATAACAAATGGAATCATGGTGCCCATGTTTATCACAAAAATGAACATCTTCTTTTGTTATTTTCAGCCCTTTTCTTAGCATGACAAACTTTGATAGTATGTCCATGTTTTTTGCAAAATGTGCATTTTGGCCTATCCTCTTATTTTTTTGGTAGAAAGAAATTTTCATATAATTTTGCTTTTGAGAACTTTTAAATCCAATACCAGTTTTGTCAGAAATTCCAGATTGAGATCCCATAATTTTTTGAAAAGTTTCAATGGATTTAACAAAGTTAGTAATGTCATTCTTGAGTTCTTCAAATTTTATTTTCAAATCTTTTTTTTTTCTGTATCCTCTTCTAGAGGATGAATTTTGACATTGTTTTTGTTCAAATTTTTTTGTTGCTCAGACATTTTTCCATGAGATTGTTGTAAGTCTAGAATGATTTTTTGATATTTATCATTCTTAGCTTGAAGTTCCTCATTTAGTTTATTTATTTCATAAAGTTGATTTTTAAGAAAACCACATTTATGAGATAAAGTGTTTGATTCATTTAAAAGATTGTCAAATTCTATTTCTAATTTTTCACAAGAAGGACATAGTTCTGTAATGGTTACCTCATCAATATCTGAGTTTGCCATGAGACAAAGGTTAGCCTCTTCTTCCTTTTCCTGCTCGAAGGAAGATTCGTCGCTGTCATCCCAAGTAGCCATCATAGATTTATTTTTGTTGTGAAATCTTCTTGTGTTCCTTTTGTTCAGAGGACACTCAGTTTTGTAGTGTCCCACTTTGTTGCATCCAAAACAAGTTATCTGACTTTTGTTAGTTTTTTCTTTTTGAAGAGATATTTTATCTTGTCCTCTCCTATTTATCATCCTTTGAATTCTTCTGGAAATCAGACCGAGTTCTTCCTCCTCCTTAGATAGAGGATACTCTGAGTTTTCCCTTTTTGTGACATCTTCAGTCTTCTTGGAGGATGACTTTCAGTTTGGCTAGATTTTAAAGCAATCATTTTTCCCTTTTTGCTTGGTTTATCAGCAAGCAATAATGGTTCATGAGCTCTAAGAATTCCAACCAGATTCTCTAACCTTATGGTGGCTAAGTTTCTTGTTTTTGTAATGGCTGTCACCATTGGTCTCCATTCTTTTGGTAAACTCCTTAGAATTTTCCTTTTCCTTTCTTGAATGGAGTATTCCTTTCCAAGAGACCTTAAGTTGTTTAGGATGATTGTTAGCCTTAAGAACATCTCATCAATTGTTTCTTCTTCCTTCATTTCGAACAGTTCGAATTCTCTTACACCCATGTCGATCCTTGCTTCTTTAACGTGACTTGATCCTTCATGATGGATCTTCAGAGTGTCCCATAGTTCCTTAGCACTTTGGCATTCTTCAACTCTGTCATATTCTTCCCTGCTCAAAGCACAAGTTAGAAATAAATAAGCTTTAGAGTTTAGGAGTACCTTAGCATTTTCTTCAATCATCCATTGTGCTTGAGGTTTTTCGTCGGAGGATGAATCTGTGTTGTTGATTCTAATGACATGATTTCCATTTTCAACCACAGACCACATGTTGTTATCTTGTGATATGAGAAACAATCTCATCTTTCCTTTCCAGTGGTAGTAATTTGTGCCATCAAAATTGGGAGGTCTACTGGATGATCCTCCTTTAGGAATATACTTAGCTTTTGACATTTTTTCTTTTGATCTTTTTCTCTTACACTGTTAGGTGTAGTTTTCTAGAGAACTTTGCTCTGATGCCAATTGAAGTAGCTAGAATATCACTAAAAGGGAGTTGAATAGAGATATTTGTTGTTTTAAATTTTCTTTTTTAGATTTAACGCTTTATCCTCTTCGAGAAGTTGGAAATTTAAAACTATGAGTATGAACTGATTACTAAATGATAGAGAGAGAAGATAGAGAATGACACTCACAACTTTGTATTAGTTCACCCAATGAAGGCTATGTCCAGTCCTCACACACCTGTGAGATTTCAATAAGAATCAAAACAATCAACCTCTCACAGAGGTCAGTTACAATTTGTGTGTTCTAGAGCCTCACCAAGCTTACAATCTCTTCTCACAGATTTCAATTATTCCCAAGTGTAACTCACTTGGAAATTACAATATGGTATGATGATGTTTATGATATTTCTCTTTACTAACACTTTCTAAAAAGATATTTCAAAGATCTAGTGTAAGATTGTAGAAAGTATAAAGAGGATGAGAATGCTCTTTATAGCTTTTAGACTTTCTCTTTGTATACTTTTTTGTTGTGTATTTAAGATAGAGAGTAGCCTTCATTTTATAGAGATGAGGAAACTTTTTCTTCAAGAAAAATATCCTTTATGATCGTTGTCTTCAGATGTAATGGTCTTTGAAGTTGGTCTTGATTTACAAAAATATCATTGAGTCTGTCCTCATACTGCCTTGTACTTAGGAGGATGAGTTTTACGAATCTATCTTGGAGGTTTGATCTTTCTAGAAGTTTGGACCTAGGATGTACTTCTCCTTTTCTTCTTTTCTAAGACATGAAAGTTCTTGTTTTACGTGCTAAGTACAATCTTTTTGTACTTTGGTATTTTTGGCCATTTCCAATGCATGAGGATGAATATGACCAGAAGGTCATCCTCTTATCGTTTATCCTCTGGCGTAGAACCCCTTCTTATCTTCATGCTGTTTGTCTACAAATTTATGTTCTCTTAATTTTGACTTGAAGTTAGTGATAAAGTATATTGTCTTCCATAAAAGTTCTTCCTCTGATAGGAGGTTGTTATGGTTCTAACATCTGTCTGTCTTCTTGCTGAGAGGTTGCATTCTTTTTGATTTATACATTTGGATTGTTGCATGAATCGTCATGTTCCTTTCTTACAAAAACACTCAAACGCACATATTAGTATTTTCATAATCTTTTGAGATAATTTTGTTATCATTAAAATATTTGAAAGAGATTTTTCTCACCATATACTTGAATTGAGTTTATGTAAACGTTCATGAATTCAGTTTACGTAAGAGTTACAAATGTTATAAATAAACAAAAACATTTTAGATATTTTGTTATTCTAAAAAAATTGAGAAATGTAGGAAAAAAAATAGGGTTGTGAGTGCAAAATTAAAAATAAAAAAAAAATCTAAACAACCTCTACAATTTTCTTCTTATTTCTAACCATACATAACATAAATACCATTCCTAGATGAAAAGGAAATGAAAACAACTAAACTCAAATCCAAATCCAATTCCAATTCCCATTTTATGTAGGTAAATCAAACAGCAACATCACTTTCTCTATCTGTTTAGTAAGAAAAAATATATAAAATCATTACCCAAATCCTATTTCAAAATTCAAAACTCTCTCTCTCTCTAAACTCCATAGCTACAAACTCCACTTTCTGAGCTTGATTCGACCCACATGCAATTACCATGTCCCTCCTCAGCAGATTCTTCTACAAAAGACCCCCAGATGGCTTACTTGAATTCATCGACAGAGTTTACGGTAAAAATTCCCCCTTTTTCACTCCCCCATTTTCTTTAATTTTGAAAATTTTCCCTCAAAATTTCTTTCATTTCATGAATTCTTTTTATTTTTCTTTTCAGTTTTCGATTCATGCTTCTCCACAGAAGCATTACCAGACGGAATGTACCAGCTGTACTTGCACGAAATCGTAACGGAGTTACACGAAGAGTTTCCAGAATCTTCATTTCTCGCCATCAATTTTCGCGAGGGAGAGAAGCGTAGCAATTTCGCCGAATTAATGTGTGATTACGACGTAATCGTTATGGATTATCCAAAACAATACGAGGGTTGTCCTCTTTTGCCACTCTCTCTCGTTCAGCATTTTCTTCGCGTTTGTGAGAGTTGGCTTTTGCTTAAGAATCATCATAACGTGATTTTGCTTCATTGTGAAAGAGGTGGTTGGCCTCTTTTGGCTTTTTTATTGGCAAGTTTGTTGATTTTCAAAAGGGTTCATAGTGGTGAAAAAAAGACACTTGAAATGGTTCATAGAGAAGCACCTAAGGGTTTGTTAAAGTTATTGTCACCTTTGAATCCTTTGCCTTCACAACTTCGTTATATTCAATATGTTGCTAGGAGGAATATTGCTCCTGAGTGGCCCCCACCTGAGAGGGCTTTGTCTTTGGATTGTGTTATTATTAGGGGAATTCCTTGTTTTGATTCATCTAATGGGTGTAGGCCAATGTTTAGGATTTTTGGTAGGAATTTGCGTAGTAAAGGTGGAGTTTCTACTCAGATGATTTATAATATGCACAAGAAGAAGAAGCACTTGAGGCATTATCGTCAGGTTTGTCGTGGATTTTGTGTGTATATTGGTTGAGTGATTGAGTGTGTGTTTGGTTCTGCAGTGACGAAAGTTGATTTTGAATGATTTGATTTTATATAATTCATATTAGTTAAAAATAAGTTGAATCTAAAGCGATTTGTGTTTGAATATGTTCTAGTATGAATGAATTGAACAATAAATTTGAGTGTAAAAATCAAGTTTGGAGTCAAAAGCTATAAATCCTAACTTAGGTTATAATCAATTCTAGAGGCATAATAAATTCCAATTGACATTACCCAAACATGTCAAAATCAATTTTATACGTTTGGAATCACTTTTGCCTCTCCTTACCATGAAACCAAACACACACTGCACACTGAGTGAGTTAATTGTGTTTTTCTTTTTGTTTTTCACTTTATATGGCAGTTATAGTTGATGCTGAAATTTGCTGTATTATTTCTTTTTGTATAATCTCAGGTAGACTGTGATGTGATTAAGATTGATATTCAATGTTTAGTGCAAGGAGATGTGGTTTTGGAATGTGTTCATTTGGATTTGGATCCAGAGAGGGAAGTAATGATGTTTCGTGTGATGTTTAGCACAGCCTTTATTCGATCCAACATACTGATGTTGAACACTGAAAACTTGGACATTCTTTGGGATTCAAAGGAGCGGTACCCGAAAGGCTTTCGTGCTGAGGTAAGTGCATGTTTTAGTATTGTTAGAAAATTAGAACTGTTTACCACTTGTAATGATTGTGATTTCGCTCTAGGAAGGAAGGTTAGTGGTTGTTCTGATTGTGTTAAACTTCTAAATTTAGGTTTTATTTGGGGAGGTTGAAAACATAAGTCCTCAGAGAGCTCCAACGGAAACAACCATTTTGAACGGTGAGGAGAAAGGTGGATTGCCGATAGAAGCGTTTTCAAGAGTTCAAGAACTTTTTAGTGGAGTGGAATGGGTTGACAGTGGTGATGCTGCAGCAGTCTGGCTGCTTAGACAGCTTACTGTCTTAAATGACGCGAAAGAGTTTTCGAGGTTGCAAGGTAAAGGAAGTTGGTATTCGTCGCCTGCTGACTCCGAAGAAGAAAATAATGAATCAAGTATTGCTGATAGTTCAGATGAGGTCTCTGATGTTACTCCCAAGTCTTTTGCCGATCCTTCAAAATTATGGACATCTGACACCCCTGATTTGGATCATTTAGCTTTTGAAAACAATGCTGAAAATTGTGTAAATCTCACTTCTAGAATGCCTGATCAGTTATTGACTGATAATAATGCTGGTGGTCCACCTCCACCCCCTCCCCCTTCCATGGCCAGCAGTGCTGCTACATTGCCTTTGCCTCCTCTTCTAGCACCTGTACATACAAGTTCAGTCCCATTACCTCCACCCCCACCACCAGGATTTGCTCGAACAGGTTCAGCCCCACCACCTCCACCTCCACCTCCCCCTCCTCCTGGTCTTGTCCGAAAAGGTTCAATCCCTCCACCTCCGCCCTTTTCTGGTCCTACACGGTCAGCCCCACCACCTCCTCCTCCTCCACCACCAGGTCCTACACAAATAGGTTTAACCCCCCTGCCGCCGCCGCCACCTCCTCCTCCAGTTCCAATACGAACAGGTTCAGCCCCACCACCTCCACCACCTCCTCCAGGTTCAGTACTGAAAAGTTCAGCCCCTCCACCTCCACCGCCTCCAGGCTCTACACGAGTAGGATCAGCCCCACCACCTCCACCCCCACC
>JBBPBO010000002.1:8427979-8487264 GCA_037974295.1 Cicer cuneatum | reverse complement strand
CCTCCAGGTTCTACACGAACAGGATTAGCCCCACCTCCACCCCCACCACCTCCAGGCACTACACGAGCAGGATCAGCCCCACCACCTCCACCACCACCAGGTCCTGTTCGAGCAGGTTCAGCCCCGCCACCTCCACCTCCTCCAGGATCTGTTCAAACAGGTTCAGCTCCGCCGCCACCACCAAAGCCTCCTAACGCTCCTCCTCCACCACTTGGTCGTGGTTCATCACCGGCACCTCCACTTACTGCAGGCAAGGCCCCTAGTGTGCCTCCACCACCAGGCAAGGCTTCTTTAGCAACAACAAATGTGGGAAGAGGTCGTGGCATTGGTGCGACTGCTACTGTTGCTAAGAAAACATTGTTAAAGCCCCTACATTGGGTGAAAGTATCTCGAGCAGCCCAAGGGAGTCTATGGGCAGATTCACAGAAACAAAACAGTGAATCAAGGTATTGACTTTTCACACTGATATCATCAGCTGTAATTTTCCTAAGATTTTTTCATAATAATAGGGAATTTTCATTAAAGATTTGTTTTTTTGGTTTTATTATGGGACTTACTTTTTAATTTACTATATCTCCCAACCCTACATTGGAAATGGCTTAGAAGAATAAAATGTTATTTCCATTTATCATTTCTGATTTCAGACAATGAAAGTTTTTGTTAGGGCCCCTGAAATAGACATTCAGAACTTGAGACCCTGTTTTCAGCCGCAACTATTTCTGATGGAAATAGCTGTAATTTTCCTAAGATTTTTTCATAATAATAGGGAATTTTCATTAAAGATTTGTTTTTTTGGTTTTATTATGGGACTTACTTTTTAATTTACTATATCTCCTAACCCTGCATTGGAAATGGCTTAGAAGGATAAAATGTTATTTCCATTTAGCATTTCTGATTTCAGACAATGAAAGTTTTTGTTAGGGCCCCTGAAATAGACATATCAGAACTTGAGACCCTGTTTTCAGCCGCAACTATTTCTGATGGAAATAGTACTAAAGGTGGAGTTCGGCGGGGTTCTAATCTTAACAAACCTGAGAAAGTACAATTGGTAAGCTACTCCTCATTGGCATAAATAATGTTACCACCTATTGCTTTAGATTTTATATGTAATATGCTTGATTATAATTATAATATTCTATAATGGTAATTAGGGATCACTCTAGTATTAAAATGGCAATCAATAGACATTAAGCATCAACACTGTAGTCTCTAAAGATCCAGAGATTTTTCTTGTCTTGCTAATTGCACTCCTTTAAGTAAGGGACGGGTACATAAAATTTGATTGCTAATAAGTTTAATATTAAATTGAATTGGTATGCGATTTTCTGTTGAAACAAATATTCCATATTGCAGTTTGCATGGGTGTTAGCATATGGCACCTTTATTCTTCCCTTTTATTTTAAAAAAATTGTCAGATATATAGTATCTGATTGATTAAAGTATATATATATATATATGTCTATGTATATAGCTCACAAATCCAAATTTTCATTTTTTTTCAATGTCAGATTGATTTGCGTAGAGCATATAATTGTGAAATAATGCTCTCTAAGATCAAAATTCCTTTGCCAGATATGCTTGTAAGTTTCCCTATCCTTGCGTTCAGTTTATTTTGGGACTTCTAGTTACCTGAGTGGAAATGCTTTTTGAAGTACATTAATGTCTGTCTCTAAAAATAGAGTATGTTAATATCATGAGTCTTACTATAAGGTTTTGGGAGAGAGTAGCTAACTAGAGATTAAGACAAGAGATTCGCATCACAGAAAATCAATTTAGTTTAGATGGATTTATTTTTCATAAGCCCTCTTAATAGTTTTCATTTTTGTGGGTTTTGTTTTTGGTTCCAGAATGCAGTTTTGGCTTTGGATTCGGGTATTCTGGATATTGATCAGGTTGAGAATCTCATCAAGTTCTGTCCGACAAAGGAAGAGATGGAGGTTCTGAAGGTACTCCTCTCCTCTCCCCCCTTGTGCAAGAACCTATAAAATATTCTGTGAACTGTAATCTGTGACATTATTTAATATGCTTGAAAAGATAAAAACTATCTTTAAAGGAGAAGGAACTGAATATTGATGTAAAAAGATACTGGAAAATGTATGAGTAGATGTGTTTCTTAATGGGGAAGAAGGAAATCATCTTTATATATTTCGGGACTAAAAATCTTTCTATTTTCAGAACTATACTGGGAAGAAGGATATGCTTGGAAAGTGTGAGCAGGTTCTCTCCTTCTTGGATACCCTTTTGTTAATGAAACCATGCAAATTCTGTATGTAGATTCTAACAAAATTTTATTTAATATCTTCATCAGTTTTTTATGGAGCTGATGAAGGTTCCACGAGTTGAATCCAAATTAAGGGTGTTTGCTTTCAAAATCACCTTTTCTGGTCAGGTATGTTATCTAGGTTACCGTTATGTGCATGCGATTTGCTATTATGAATATATATATATATATATGTGTGTGTGTGTGTGTGTGTGTGTGCTTAAAGACTTGTTTTTCTTGGTTCTCCAGGTGAGCGATTTAAGGATGAATTTGAATACAATCAACGATGCAACCAGAGAGGTACTTTTTAATGGCTCGTCGTTGACAAACATGTACACCATTATTGGGCTGCATTGTTATATTATTTCTCGTGCTTTTACAGGTCAAAGAATCTGTAAAATTGCGTCAAATAATGCAGACTATTCTTACGTTGGGCAATGCTTTGAATCAGGGAACAGCACGAGGTATCTTTTTGAACTCTTATTCTACTTGAATGTTATTTTATTTGAGATGGGTATTTAGCTTCCTGATTCACCTCAATATTTTTAACAAAATAAGAAAAGTTCTCTTATGCTGTTTAGGTTACATTTTCTATGTTGTTCATTGCAGGATCGGCAGTAGGATTCAAATTGGACAGCCTTCTCAAATTATCCGATACCCGCGCAAGAAATAACAAAATGACTTTAATGCATTATTTGTGCAAGGTATATATGTCAAAATCTTCAAGTTATATTTTTCATTGTACGATTGCCTCTTTAAGGTAGTTGTGGACTATCCTCGTACAATGTTACCTGTCCCACAAAAGATTATGTGAAATGAACGACAAGAATTTCCATTTTCTTTCTGAAAAAATGCTGTCTCTGGAACTTCTAATAATGAGGCTATTCTGTTCTTTTTCTGGGCATTATTCGAGCCTTACATATAAGAGTTTATAGAATGCTTAGGCGGTGTTTGATTTGTTTGGGTTTATTGCTTTTAGTTTATATTTTTTTGCAACAAAAATCTCAACTTAGTTGCTTTTAGTTGATTTGTTTGGTTTTTCTTTTTTATGCTTTTGATGCTGTATTCTAAAATTTGTATTATTGTCTTGCTAGCTTCTTGCTGAGAAAATGCCAGAATTGATAGATTTTGACAAGGATCTTGTTCATTTGGAAGCTGCTTCTAAGGTATTCTCTTTGACACTAATGCTTCACCATCACTTTCTTGTAAGGTTAATTTTTTATTCATTTGTGCCCCTGTCCAATATCTAGATCCAACTAAAAGCATTAGCTGAAGAAATGCAAGCTGTGCATAAAGGTTTAGAGAAAGTTGAGCAAGAACTCACTGCTTCTGAAAATGATGGTACTATATCTTTAGGATTTCGCAAGGTAATGAACAGAAATGATAGCTTTATACTTATCTGAACTGATGAGATATATTGGTCTTAACTAACGATAATTTTCTACTAGAAAAATGTGTCTTATTGAGCTACATAATAGAAAAATGTGTCCAACTGTTCTATATGTTCAAGATTTGGCTGATTGATACATAATAGCATTTGTATTAAAACTATGCAGTGATTGTAATATTGTTAACAATCATCAACTACTACTCCGGTCTCAAATCATGCATCAAGCTAATTTTGTTTGTGTATAACTTGTTTTATGGCCCAATGAGGAAATCCTTGATTTGATTATTAAAAGGACTAATTGCATGTGCTCATGATTTTCCAAGTAATGTTTCTCTTGTTCAGGTGTTGAAGAATTTTCTTGATTTTGCCGAAGCTGATGTAAGGTCACTTATATCATTGTATGCCGATGTGGTGAGTCCTGTTATATTTCATCTTTTCTAGCTCCTCCTTTTTTCAGGTGTTGTTCTAGAATGGTTGGAGATTACCTTCTCAGAGAAGAGTTTAATGCACTATACAGATAATAGACAAGGCTATTTTGATAAATTACTCTTCCAACTGCTACTTAGTTCTCGTTTTTTTCATTTTGAAACTCTCTCTTCCAGGGAAGAAATGCCGATTCTTTGTCTCAGTACTTTGGAGAGGATCCAGCTAGGTGCCCCTTTGAACAAGGTAGCAAATTGTTGCATGATGCTTTTATCGGCATATCACACATAAAGCACCGTTTTTGTTTTATTTTCTTAAAAGAAATTACCACACATAAATCACAAAGCTATAGTTGTTTTTGACTTTTAAACCTGTGCTATTGTTGCAGTGACACAAATACTTGTTGTCTTCGTTAAAACCTTCAACAAATCAAGGGAGGAGAACCAAAGGATAGCAGATGCCGAGAAAAAGAAATTAGAGAAAGAAGCCATGAAGGACAAGGTAGCTAATAATGCACATTCTAGAAAAGAGGTTGCTCGATAGATATTATATATGATGAATAGATACATCCATTTTCTTCCTGTATCGTCCTCGATATGTATCATAATACAAACAAGCACGAAGCATGGTTACTTTCAGTTCAAGCATGCTGAATTATGCACTCAAAATGCAATTCATGTGTTTGCACATGCATGCACTATTGGGGGATCTATACCTTCTAAGACAATGCTGGCCGTTGGATCAAGGGGCATGCATCTCCCCTGGTAAAGGAGAAATACATCAACAAGCTGGAGGTCTTTTGTAATTATACCACATGGCAACTAATATAGAAAATTAATTTTGCTCATGTTTTTCATGATGCATTTTGCTCCTCTTTAAAATAGGGGCCATATATAATTTTTTATTCAATTTCCTTGTACCTATGAATATTGTACTTCTCAATTTGTAATATAGTAGCCCATAAGTGTCTGGGGCAATTTTTTTAGCCCATAAGTGTCTCCTTTTAGCTCTCTTTCACAAACTTTTCCATGTTTTGATCTCAAGAACCCTTCATTGTATGTATGGCTTCATGGTAGAGGGTATTAAGTTTATTCTGCCTTATGAAACGTAATTCTAATCAAAATATAAATGTGTTGGTTATTTTAAAGGAGTTTATTTCATTGTAAGGTGTTGATGACTTTAATACAATTTGGTCCCTTACAATCTTACATAGGAAGTGAAAAAGATTGCTCTGAAGCTTCTGACTTTTTGGTTTTTTCCTTCTCAAGCAAGTAAAGTCTCTCTGCTTCTGGAATTGCCTGTATGATTGTATGCAACTTGAAATTTAATTCATCCACTTTTTCTATGAGCCTGTCATTTGTAAACATTCCAAGAATGATTGTTTGGATGGTATCCCAACTCTCAATTATTGGTAAAGCAATTATCACAGCTGAACCTAAAGTACCCCAGGCTATAGCAATCACAGCCCAGAAATAGAAGTAACCTTTGCTGAACTCCCCTGTGGTAATAATGAACAAACAAACATGTGTTAAGTTGCAAGTTCGGTTACATTAAAATTATGAGACCAAGTCATATATGTTAACCTATTTTGAGTTGTTACAATTTTTTTTGTTTATTTTGCATCAAATAATGAAATAGTTAGGTAAAGCATAGAGGAAGAAAAATTATACTTCAAACTATAAAGAGATATTTTGAGTTAATCATTCGGCTTAATTACTTCTAGGACATTATAATGTTGTTTGATCTATATAATGGACAAACAATTCTATGGTGCACAAGTGGTGTAAGTGTTGCACCATGCACAAACTTGTTTCTACCATTGGATTAATAAATCTCACTATTAGATCAAATGAGATATATAGGACTTATTGATCAAATGGTGGAAAATAAACTTATACATGATACAAAATTGTCTTATTTGTGCATATTAAACAAAGCTATAACATACCTCACTTAACAAAAAAAAAATTGTCATAAGGATGACTCAATGTAGCATGAGGGCTTAAGCCAGCGTATTTTCCATTAGACCTAATTTATTATGTAGCAAATATGTTTACCATGTATCAAGAAAAATGGGAAATTGTGGGGCCAATTAGTTACATAGCTTCTTTTCTCATCCCTAAAATCACTTTAGAAGTATACATAAAATAAAAAATAAAAAGCTTTTATATTCTTTAAATTGTATACTTCTGAACATGTGTGATTTTTTAGAAACATGAAGGGTGGAAAAAGAAGCTCTCGATAAACTATTAATAGAAGCATAAAGCAAGTACTTCATTAACCTCAATCTTGGCCAAGCCTAATTATCCTTCTTGTTGTATAATTGTATTGAAGGTGTGAAGAGAAAATCATGTTCATAACTGTGCTAATGCAACTCAAATTTACCTGCAGGGAGAGACAGAATAGGCCATAATATAACTATCAAAACAGTGAAGCCAACACCCCACTTCACTATCCACACTTTGGCCCTTATTAACTTTTCTTCTCTAAACTCTTCAGCTGGCAATTCAGTCTTTTCCTTTTCAACCACTGTGATTTGTTTGGTGCTACTCCAATCATAGTTTTGAGGCCACAACATGCTGCATACAGCATGAACAGCTCCACCTGTTAATATTGAAACAAGGTTTCCAACAAGCATTGGTGCATTTCTTCCAGTTGTATCAAGGTTTATCCTACCATACTCTATTTTTGTAACAGACAACCATGTGATTATTCCAAGAACACAACCAAATATTGTTCCAAGAATGGCTCCAATTGCATTTGCTTTTCTCCATAAAAGCATGAAAGCAATAGGAATAACTGCTGATCCAATCAAAACTCCCATTGCAAGGTACATCCATCCTAAAGAAACACCTGCTTTGTTCAGTATAACTGCTAGCAATCCCATGAAACATCCAAAACCTAGGACAACCAACCTTGATACTTTGAGGATTTTCTTTCCACTTGCATTAGGGTTTATGTAAGTTCGGTAGATATCATATGTGCATAATGAGGACACAGCTATCAGCTCTGATGAACCAGCAGAAGTCACTGCCCTGATATAAGTATTTTAAAATCATCAGAAAAAAAATAATAAGAATGCTTGAAACTTTTCTTTTCCTAATAGCCTTACAAAAAACTAGTGTGCAACCAGGCACAATACATGTCCGTTTTTTTATTGCACAAAAGTGTCTACATATTTTTGCGTTTCTTTATATAATTTTAGTTTTTATCATGTGGATTAGTAATACAGTCATTAAAATTTACACCAACCATAAAATTAGGAAAGGAAATCGCCATAAAACCGTTATTAGAAGATATTGTTTGTATATATTGTTATAGATTAATTTGTTGTTAACGAGTGAATTGTCAATATATTCCATAGATTTGTAGGCATCGAGCAATTTGATCCTTGAAATAACAAATTCTAAAAAGATCTCTAAATTTGAAACTTACATAAAAAGCATGGTAAGAAGAAGAATTGATCCTCCTTTTCCCATCAAAGCAACAGCAGTAGCTGGGGGAACAAGTCCACGACCTGCCTCACTTTCATTTAGTGGTAAATCAAGGGCTAATGCTCCCAAACCAAGTGATGTAGCCAAAGAAAATGGCACTGCAAACCACACCAATCCTCCCAACAAATAGCCCTTATGAGTTGATGAAGGCCTTGCTGCAATAGCACTCACCCAATATCCCTATACATTTCCCATTTAAACAATCAATAGTAACAATCCAAATATTAAAAACAATGATTTTAGTACCTAAACGTGTCAGAGGAAGTGCTTGAAATTACAAAACCATCGTCAAGTGTGTCTTCTAGGGGTAACAGTCATTTTGATCCTTAATTGTCTGAGGCGTTGAAACTATAGTCTTTGAATATATCGAAATTTCAAACACATCATCAAGCGTCTCTTTTATTAATAATTTTATGGCCTAAGTTGGTCAGCGAAAAACATATTCGAGAACAAAATTAACAAACTAAAGACACATTTGAGGATCAAAATGACTAACAAAAGGCACATTTAGGTAAGTTTTGTAATTTTGATACATTAAAGAACTACTGGGTCCGCGACATCGTCTTACACATTCAATGATCAAAATAATTGTTTATTTGTGTCTACTGTTACTAATTTAGTAGACCAAAATACGAAAGACATAATCAAGGACTATAGTGACAACACCTTAATTTAAGGACTAAAATGATTGTTTACTAAAATAATATAGGATTAGCGGTCGTTTTGGTCCTTAAATTTGTGAGGCGTTGTCACAATAATCATTGACTTTTCTATATTAAAATTACAAAAATATCTCTAAATATATCTTTTGTTTTGCATTTTGATCTATAAAATTACTGACAAAAGTGATACTTGAAAATGTGTTTGTAATTTCGATATCATCAGGGAGGAATCCAACAAACTTAAGATGAAAACCACATCTCTAAAGTCATGCTTACATTGTCAACAAACACGGTGCCAAAGTTGCCAACAATGTTTATAATCCCAAAAACTAAGCCACCTGAACTAAGCATTGTTAGGTAAGAGCCTTTGTGATTTCCACTAATAGGACCACAAGATTGTCCATGGTGTGATATAGGATCTTGACATGTTCTTGATTTGCTTGCAACCTCAAGCAACCGATTGTAAACAACACCAGGACTACCAAGCTCGCTGCTAGAAGTATAAACAAGGTACACAAAAATGACCAACACAATGTGCACTGAAAATTGAAACACAAAGAAACACACAGTTTAACAGTAACATACATGAATGAAGCATAATGTTAATACTGTTAGAAGTTTAAGAGTTGTGTTATTTTGACACAAATTTGACAACAATTTAGGCGATCAACATTCAACGCAGTTCAAATACATGGTTAACTACGTTTAGTGAATGGTTAATGAATGTAACAAAGTATCAACTCGTTAACTATCTACTGAACATAATTAACAATTTTGAATGTCGTTAATTATAATTTCCAGATGTATATTTGAACACAAATCATGAATGGATATTAGGTATATCTTACCACCTAAAAATCAGACATATTTGAACACAATTTAGATGATCAATGGATATCATGTATATTTGAATGTCTGAAAATTGTGGTTAATGAAGCTCAAAACTGTGATTAATTATATTCTATTGATGGTTAATGAGTTGCGGCACTTTCTTATATTCATTAAAGATTCATCCTAATTGTTCTGAAGTTTGTGTGTGAAAATAACATTTTTGAAAGTTGAAGTTGTACCTATGACAGAATGTATATAGCTTGCTAAGAATGTAGCCTTTAGTCCACCAGCTAGTGTATAAACAATTACTCCAAGTGGAATCAAAAAGCTAGCAGCATAAATGTTGACTCCAGTTAATGCATTTACAACAGCAGAACCACCAAGAAGTAACATTGCAGTTACAATTATATTTGTCAGAAAGCAGAAGAAAAGGAATACAATGTGTGCTGAAGTCCCCCATCTGATGTAAACAAACTTTGTTAGTTACCATTAGAATGTCAAAAAACTTTTACTTAAGCATTTAGCAAAACATGAAGGGAAAAAAAAGAGAGTAATAAACTATACACCTACATTAAATACATTTTAAAGATATATTCAATCATATTTCATCATCTTACCATATCATAATATTACTTCTTAAAATTTGTCTACACTACGTGAAATATAATCGGATGTCTGTATAAATATAACTATTCGTTATTGAAACGAAGCAACATACCGGGCTTTGACAATTTCACAGACAGTATGAGCATAAGGAGCTTTTCTTTTAATCTCTATAGCCATAATTCCAAACAACATTACCTGATCATTGCAAAAATCTCAGCCTTATTTCACTTTGCATTTTCCAAGTTCTCAATATATCAAAATTTGAAGTTAAAAAAGAAATATTGAGAGGGATATAATTTAATAAAATACAAAGTTCATACTTGGATGGTAGCTCCACTAGCATACCAGAAAGGTCCACTAACACCATACTCCCAAGCAACATTAGAACTTTGAAGGATTGTAGCAGCCCAAGTCCACTGCAGCACAAATTCAATGTTAAGATAAAAGAAAAATATAAGTTTGAGGTTTATGAAAATGTGGAATAAGAGAGTATTGAATCTATCACCTGAGATACAATGACACTAGCAATGAGACCTGTCTTAACACTTCTTCCTGCTGTATTGAACCATTCAGATGTGTGTTTGGACCCAACATATCTCTTCTCCAGCCATACCTGTTAAGAAAGTGTAATAGCTATGAGGAAAACATGGGGTGGAATGTTGAGAAGTGATCTAAGGATTACTATTACTAACCAAGAAAGAGGTGAAGACAGCAAAGAAAGCACCAAAACCAAGAATGACAGAATAGCCAACAGCTTGATTAAGAACATGTTTGCCTTCAAAGAAACTTGTTTGCCTCACACAGTTACCTCCATTTTCAGACACATGATAGTACTTGCTAGAATATTCAAAGGGTGGACACTGTGATGATGAAGAAGCCATGGATAGGAGGAACTCTTTGCCTTAGTTATTTATCATATCATCATCATCCAATCAAATTAAAATACCTATGCTAATGTTATGCAGCAGCTTTTTTTCCAAAGTATTCAATCAAATTTTTTAGAAATCATAAGAGACTTATCTTTAGTGGATAAGTCAAACTAAGAAAGTACCTATATTAATATTTTTAATATTCTTAGGAATCAAGAGGGTAGATTCTGTTTGAGATTGTGTTTTTCTCTTTCACTATGTTTTCATATATTCACCATAATGATTTCATTTTATTACTATAATTATTTTTAATAGAATAGTAACTCAACAGATTCCGTTCATGAGATCCAATCTAAGTGTTGATTTGTTGAATATTCACACACTATTATTTTGTTTGGATGGCCATAGCCCATATTACTCAAATCAAATTATTAATGTATTTATTATTATTAATTTTTTATTGTGGTTGTTGTGAATTTATTATTAGCCGTAAGTGTTGACTACACTACACAATACATGAGGTTGTCATGAGAATCCTGAACTCGTACGTTAGCTGAAGCAATGTATTATTATTTTTTCAATTTTTCAAAGTGATTTGAGTTTCTATATAGCTAATTTTTCAAAGTGTTTTTATTTTTTAAACAACTTAGCTAATTTTTAAGTGTTTTTATTTTTTAAACAACTTATGTCATGGTACTTTGAGTTACAAAAAATAACATATTAATTTTTTTATCTTTTTTTTAATTAGTTAGTTATTTGTTTTTTTTTATGTTAAATTCGTTATTTATGTTTACAAATGTTTACTTCAATAATCATAATTTCAAAACAACAAAATCAAAATTCAAAGTTCTACCAATTTTTTTAATAAATTCATGTAACTTTTAAGCATTTTGATTACAATAATCATAAGAATATAAATTCTCAATCAAGTTTTAGAAAAACAATTAAACAAGAGAAAATTCGAGTGAGATAAATTTTAGAGTTCTCGAAATTAAACGCAAAATCTTCTTAATGTATGTCATAAAATCATATAAAAATTTATTATATTGTTTTTTATATGATTGATAACAAAACTCATAATATCATTTTAAAAATCTCTAATTAAAATAATCGAAATGAAGTTAAGACTAAAAATAATTTAACATCATAACTTTTACTAACATAAAAATTAACTTTATACAAAAAAAAAAAGTTAAAAAATGTACGATGTATGTTGCATTTAATACAAAAGAGAGATGAAATGATACAGAAGAGAAGAAAAATGGTAGAGAGAAAAGAACATAACGAAAAGAAATAGATAATTAACAAATAGTAGATATAATAGAAATAGAATATCTCTCTTCTATCTTATTTTCTATATCTCTCTCATCTCTCTACTTTTCCTTTTCTTTCTATCCTTTCTTTTATATATATATATATATATATATATATATATATATCAAATTATATTTATTAAATAATATTGTGTTGGATTCAGGTTAGTTAACAATTTTTTTTTTAGTTAACAGACCTATTTAAAATTACTAAATAAGTTAGGGAGTAACGGAATAACTAAACCTTTTCAAAATAATTCATCTCTTCTTTTAGGTTAAAATTGTCAATTTATATTTTTATTCATTAATTCCAACATTTTGTTTCTATTTTTCTTCTTTGTCTTCCTTTTTCATATATTATTACTATTTTAATTTATTTCCACTTCTTTTCTTTTTTCTCTTTTTACTATAAAAAATCTCGTGTTGTCGTGTGAGTAGTATGTCGTTGATATTATATATATATAAAATAAAAAAATTATTTTATATAGGTGATAAATATTTGTCATTTTTTTTTATAGTTATGATTGATAAATATTTGTTCAACATTCTTTTATACATTAGTTATAAATATTTATTTTGTGTATTTTTTTAATATTTATCAATTACAAATATTTTTCTCATATTTTTTATGTATTAATGGAAAATATTTGTTTTATGATTTTTTATAATTATTACTGACAAGTATTTGTCTCGTGTTTATTTTATACATAAATTATAAATATTTATTCTGCATTTTTTTAAATATTTATTAGTGACAAATATTTTTCTAGTCTTGTTTGTATGCATCAATTATAAACATCTATTCCGAATATTTTAAAATATATCAATGATAAATATATGTCTTATGTTTTTTTATGTATATGATAAATGTCTGTCTCGTGCTTTTTTATGCATTAGCTATAAATATTTATCTTGCTTTTTTTCAATATGGATCGATGACAAATATTTGTTTCGTGTTTTTTATGTATCAGTGTCAAATATTTGTCATGTGATTTTTTATATTTATTATTGAAAAATATTTGTCATGTGTTTTTTATATATCAATAGATAATATTTATAATTTACTTTTTTTTTAATATTTATCGATCACAATTTTTATCTCGTATTTTTTAATTATGTATTAGCGAAAAATAGATAATTAGATATGAAATATTAATATAATTTAATTCTTATAGTATATTATCAATTAATACTTACTTTTTAGTTATTTTGAATATCCTTATTTTATATTTGAGTTGTTCTTATTTTAATTTTAAAATACTTTGTATATAATATTTTATACTTATGAAAGTATTCGTGCTGTGCACTATACTCTTGAGGTACTTGATTTTTTTTACAAGTACGAGATACTTGGTAGATAGTACATATATTCCAGTAAAAGAAAAAGGTAGTACATCAAGCTTTATTAGTAAGTATTTCACTTTATTTTTGTACCAAAATAATTATACCTTCCGTCTCAAAATGAAAAACCTATTATGAAAAAAGAAAATTAAAAACCTATTTCATGCTAAGTAAAGAAAATCCTGATTACCGAGTATGTATCACAATTAACAGATAATTGAATTCTCTAATTAGTAATTAGTCTGTAGTAAAAAATATCTATTGTGAGATTTTTCCTTAGTAGATTTATGTACCTCGAAACCTCAACTTAAAAAACCTTGGCAAAAAAAATTAATACCTCAACAAAGAAAGTCATGACAAAAATATATCAATTTTAAATTTTAGATGTATAAATAAAAATTATGATCAGCTGTAGGTTTAATTTCTTGAAATTAAGTATTTGTTCTATTATAAAATACCTCTTATACATTTACAATAAAAAGCAACTAACTTTAAATATGCATATAGATTATGTAAAACTTTATAAAATTTTAACATATATTAATTTTTCCTAAAACAATAGATATTATATTTATTTATTTAAGAAAAATATTATATTTATTTATACTAGCGTTCGTATGTCCGTCTGTCCGTTTTTTTTTATTAAGGTAATGTGTGTGTATGTTTCAATACAGACAAAAATATTAAATTTGATGTAGTTATTTATTAATTTTGAAAAGCAAGTGAAATGTAATTTTTAAAATTAAAATAAAACTCTTAAAAAAATGAAAAATAAAAAATATTAAAATGGCCGACTTATTTTTCTTTCATATCTCATGAATGAATTAGTTTATAGTATATTTATAATTTCTGTCACCATTCTGATTATCGCCCATGGTATACCTAGTCATAACATGGGATTTTGGTTTGATGTAGTTGTAGTTAGGGGTGGAAATAGGTTGAACTGAGATAAGTTTTGCTAGGCTTGATTCTTACCTGTTAAAAAATTTAAGGCCTAAATTTGACATGTGGTCTATCATAGGTTTATTTTTTAGGTCTGAGTCTGGCATTGATAGAAGTTTGGTATGACTTGTTAGTCTACGTAATCAATAGATTAACGAGTTAATGTGTCAATGAAATTAAGTTTGGGATTTTGGTTTGATGTAGTTGTAGTTAGGGGTGAAAATAGGTTGAACCGAGATAAGCTTTATTAGGCTTGATCCTTACCTGTTAAAAAATTCAATGCCTAAATTTGACATGTGGCCTATCATAGGTTTACTTTTTAGGTCTGAGTCTGACATTGATAGAAGTTTGGTATGGCTTGTTAGTCTACGTAATCAAACATATCTTTAAATAGATTAACGAGTTAATGTGTCAATGAAATTAAGTTTTATTTTAATATTAAACGTCACATTTTGAAGAATATGACTTTATATACATCATACTTAAATTATATTTTATAATAAATACATTTAAATATGTCAAAAACTAAATGAGGTTAATTTGCGTAAATTACTAAAAGTTGAATACATAACAAAAGATCAAAATTTAATATAATAATTATAATAGTAAAAAAATATTATTTATATTTATTTAAATAGGTCGGTCTAATAGGCCTAAAAGGTTTATTATGTGGCATGTAGTCTAGTCTTTTTTTAACTAAATATGCTTTTTTAGAAACCTTGACCTTATTTGTTTAAGAAAAAAGCCTGGTCTGGACCTGACGTAGGCTAGGGCGTCGTAGGCCTCTGTCGGATGGTCTGACATATTCTCTCATCCCTAGTTGTAGCTTTTTACATTCATGTGGTCAACATCCAATCCAAATTTAAACTCTGATATTTTAAATTACAAAATAAAAATTAAAGTTTTTCTTATTATGATAGTCCAATCAAGATCAAGTGGCTATCAATGTTCCTCACTGCAATAAAGGTATGGAGAATTGATTGTTGAGAATCCAAATTCCACAACATGGTGAAGCAAAGTTTGAATTTCAGTTGGAAGACATATCTAGATTTAGTGTGAATTAGAATTCTCAGATTGAGTAGATGAAAGTGTTCAATGGTACTTAGTCAATAGACTCTCTTATCTCATGGATAATTTTTAACTAAAAAACAGTATTTATCCATTCAAGTTGATAGAAATTACCTCAATCAAGATCAATTATATTTGAAAGATTTAATTGCAATTTTGATTCTTCTATTATTACTGATTTACGAAATTGATCTACTATTTTAAAAGTCGATAATTTTGGTTTTTCCTTCAATTTTTTGAATTAAAAAATGACGATTAAAAATATTTTAAATGATGTGATATGCAATTTTATAATATAAAATTATCTAAATATATTAATTATTTATACGTCATTAATTAAATTAAACTAATAAATATTATTAAAAATATTATATACATACACATAATTAATCGTAACTTTTTAGAGTAGTTAAATCCTGATTTCTATACTTCTTAAGTCCGTTCGAACTTTCAAGGGTTCTCAAATTAATTTCGCGTGAATGTGGACCAGAGGTTTTTACTTTTGCAACACGAAAATCCAATGAACTTTCTTTGACAAAAAGAAAAACCAATGAACTTGGTCTCCAAGAAATACCAAATTGTACGATTTCATACAAAAATAATAAATGATCAATTGTTTCCTAAAATATTAATAATAATAAATGAACGATTATGGTTGATATGAAGTACTAAATACTAGTACAAAATATCGTACAACATGCAAGGTTATTCAGATTTGATAGCACATCACTACAATAAGTAAATATAAAAACACAAATTGACTCAATTAAATCAAAAAAGTAAATAAATAAATATATTAAGAAGTACTATACAATTTGATTTTGACAAGTTATATTTTTCTTAATCCTCTAATTAACAATGTCAATCTAATATTTAATCAAAAAATAAATAAAATTTAAAAGTAATAATTATTCCAGACGAATTAAACTCAATATTATTTTCAATCTAATTTCATACACAATCATGATAAAAAGTTTAATTTTCATACTCAATACTAAAAGTAATTTAATTTAATTTAATTTTCATACACAATGATGATAAAAAAAAATTTACACTATTAACATATTATAATCATTGATATGTGTGAATTTAATTAGAAATAATTATGATAAATATCAAATATTTTTTTAATGGTTTGACAATTAAAATATTAATTCACAATGCAAAAATTATTTACACTAATAATATATATATATATATATATAAATTAAATTCATCCATAAATACATATGTGTAGATATATTTTTTTTAGTACAAATGTGTAAATATTTAAAGTGCAACTATAAAAATAAAAAAATTGGAATCGTATAATTGAACGTGGACAACGTAACATGCCAACCATGATAAGCTACGTGTAACGTTAATCACATCATAAATCTTATATATATATAGACCCTTCCTTAAACCCCTTTCTTTCTCCACAATACAACCAAACCAAGGTTTCTAGAATCTCTTTTTCTCTCTCCAATTTTCTTGAGAAACAAGTTGCAAAAATATTGTTAATTAATTTCTGGATTTCGTTCTTTTCTATGATGATGCTGAGGCAGGGTGGTACGAGTACTACAATGATGTTGGCAAAGAAGGGTTTAGTTGGTGAAGTTGGTGTTCCAAACAAATGGGGTTGTTTGGTTAGAGCCCCATTTGTGAGGAATGAAAGCACTTTTGCTGCTAATTTGCCACAAAAGGAGAATGGAAGCACTTCTTCTCCTCAAAGTGGTGGGAACAAAGATGAAAAGGGAGTTGTGAGTTATTGGGGTATTCAACCTTCTAAGATTGTCAAACAAGATGGCTCTGAATGGAAGTGGAATTGCTTCAAGGTATCTATGTTAAATCTATTTATTTTTTTATTGATAATTTTTTTTTAACCCTTTTCCAAGAGAAAGGGAGTTTAGCAATCTAAAGATCAGTGGCTAAATACTGATCAAAGATTATTTAAATCAATATTGAAATTTGAATTCTCTCAAATATTTTGTATAAAATTTATTAAATTTTTTTTATCGTATAATTTGTTGGGGGGTTTTTTTATTGTTTGTTTTGTGTTAACAATGTTTATGTTTTTTATGTGGGTTTTGTGTAGCCATGGGAAACATACAAAGCGGATGTTACGATTGATCTGAATAAACATCACGCACCGACAACGTTTTTGGACAAAATGGCTTATTGGACTGTTAAGAGTCTTAGGTACCCAACCGATCTCTTTTTCCAGGTATATCCTTAATTTCAACTTTTAAGACTTTATTAGATTACGGATTTTTTTTTACACGTTTTTATAGGGATGATGATCAAACTAATTAAGACAATGATATTTGTAATAGGATTTAATTGATACACCATCAATCTACAAAAAATTTTTATTCCAAAGAGTTTAAATAGTAGTTAACAGGATTTTATTCCAGAGTTTTTAATTACATTTTTTTTAAATAATTTTTTTTTATTACCCGTAAACTCAACTCGTTCATAATCGGGTTGGTTTGGTTCGGGTTTGATGGAAAAATCATGAGATTGAGAACTCAATCCAACTCAAATAAAATTGATTGGTTCGAATATCGAATTTTAGCAAAAACAAACAAACCCAACTCATGTACATCCCTATAAAAAAGAATGATATTTATTAATTGTGATAACCGATTGGAAGAACCCGAATTTAAAACTTAATAGAAACAATTCTTCTTAATCAAATCAGACTCAGGATTACTATATAATGTAATCCAAACCAAAAAAAAAATCTACAATAAAAAAGATATTTATTATATTATATTATATTATATATTCATAGTTAGTATTTGAAAGGCTGATATTATTAACAACGGTGTTAACAACACTATGTAATACACACATTTTAATACACATCTTTTTGATTAAAATTCATAATAATATAATCAGATTTATAAATGAATAAATTTCATTGAAAATTTAAAATCAGTTACACCTCCCTTCTGTTTCAGCCGCCATATTTTAATTAGGTTTCTTTTGTTGTTCCTGAACCAATCATGCATAATGCATGTGATGTTTGGTTTGTTTGGCGTGCATGTGCTTGGTTAGGTCTGTTGGTGAACTAGAATTAACATGAGACCAAAGTTACATATAATGATCCAATGTTTTATAATTAAAAAATAAAAACTCAATCACGAGATGATGCTTTACCTTTTGTTTTAAAAAATTCACTTGTTAATTATTATTGTTATTTCCTCTAAAGAATAAAATAATTTTATTTTTTGAAATACTCTAGAGAATAAAATAATTGCCATATAAGCACCTAATCAAACACTTTTCATTTTAAAATAAAAAATTGCTTAAGCTTATATTCCATGAGAAAACATTTCATACTAGAGTTTGAAAGTGTGTCAATACTATAACATCTTGTTGTATAAAAAATATTATAACATCTTGAAATATCATTGTATCATATCCCTAACAATGAAATTTCAATTGCACTTGAAATAAATAAATGTATGAAAATTAATCCTGTCCCTAGATTTTTCACCCTCAATTCAGAAGGAAAACTCACTTTACTATGTTCTTCCCTTGATGAGTTTACTATCCTATATATTATGTTCAAAGTTGTATTTAATTTCTATTAATTATGTTGTATGCAATTGAAACAGAAAAGGTATGGATGCCGAGCAATGATGCTTGAGACAGTAGCAGCTGTCCCTGGCATGGTAGGAGGAATGCTACTTCACTGCAAATCATTGCGCCGATTCGAGCACAGCGGGGGATGGATTAAAGCATTGCTAGAAGAAGCAGAGAACGAACGCATGCACCTAATGACATTCATGGAAGTAGCAAAACCAAAGTGGTATGAGCGTGCTCTTGTCATAACTGTCCAAGGTGTTTTCTTCAATGCTTATTTCTTGGGCTATTTGATCTCTCCTAAATTTGCACATCGCATGGTTGGTTACCTTGAGGAAGAAGCTATTTACTCTTACACTGAGTTCCTCAAGGAGCTTGACAAGGGTAAGATTGAAAATGTCCCTGCTCCAGCCATTGCTATTGACTATTGGCAGCTTCCACAAAACTCTACTTTAAGGGATGTTGTCATGGTTATTAGAGCTGATGAAGCGCATCATCGGGATGTCAACCACTTTGCATCGGTAAGTTGTCTTTCTGTGTGTTTCGTTAAACGGCTCATCACAATGTGTCACGAAATAATATTATTTGTCACTAACATGTGTTAGGTCAAAATCTTACTGAAAAATTTATTGTTGGTGTTTAAAAAGTGATGCGTGTAATTTCGTGATATTTACAACTGATTTTTCACTATTATGATTTTAGGGTGTATTAAAGCACACATTTTATGAACTATGACGTACTTAAGTCTTTATACACCAAAAACTATAGTAATAGGGTTCTTAATTTCTTTTCAGATTTTTATGACAAATGGAAAATATCTTGGATCCTTCCTGTGATTATATTGAATGTGATTCAAGAGTACTGATTGTATTTTAATGTAATGAAATGCAGGATATACATTACCAAGGACGAGAGTTAAGAGAGGCTGCTGCTCCAATTGGTTATCACTAGAATCCAATTTGTTGGCTTACTTTGGTGGTGAAATGTCAAAGTTTTCTTAAGTCAATTTGGCTATAAAAGAAATAAAGTTGTTGGGGACTATTAATAGTATTAGTTGTTTTATGGTTTCTCTAATGATGCCTGCCAATGTAAAAAACAGGGTGGAATTTTTATTTGTTCCAAGTCATGAGAGTGTTTGTGATTCTACTGCACACTCTTAAGGGTGCAAGTGGAATTGTATGATACTTAAGTGCTCCATGATGAATTTTGCTTAAAGATTCCTTGACGTATTGTTCTACTTGATGAAAGCGTCTATTACTTCCATTGTACATCATTACTATTAGAGATGTGTTGCTAGTTGCTACTATTAGTTTTCTTTTAGAGGAATTGGATTTCACCTTTAAGGAGTTCAATGAGGATAATGAATTGTTGAAGTTGAAATCTTCTAGTTACTATCATGGAAAAGCATAAATATGATACCAAGTCAAAGGTTTGATATTTGGCTTACGCATATGGAGAAAACTCATTTGAGAGGAAAGAATTCATTTTGTGTATACGATAAGTTCTTCTCTGCACATTGACACAATATCATTCTATACATCAATCTTGATTCTTAAAAATTGTGTATAATTGTATTTTTAAAGACCAATACTATGCACGTGATTTTTAAGCATCGTAAATAAAGAAATTAACGGTTATTTTTTCAAATGTCATCAAGTAAACCTATTGGACAATCCTCGTCCGAAACCCCACAATTCTTGTTTATTTTTAATTAAAAAACACAACAGTGACATTTTCTTATCAAGCAAGTACTAGTATCATCTAAATGCTTAAAACATAGTACTACCACACAAATTAGCATTTTCCTAAAACATAATATAAACACGAGAGAACATCTCACTCCTTGTACTCACTACAGACCCTTAACACAAGAGAACAACATAGCCTATGTGATAACACCTTCCTCCTCATTTTCCACCCTATAACATGTACCCTTGTTTGGAAGTTGTGAAACAAAATGGGCGCTTAATGGAGACATAGTCACAGTTAGGGCTTTTATGTCAGCTCTTTTTTTTTTTTAGGTTTTGTATGATCTATCTTTTTCTTATGAAGTTTGAACTCTAACGCCATTTTTTGTACCCTTTGTTGGTCGCACATATTATGAATCTTGGAGGAGCAGTAATTGCAAGTGTGAGGTATTGACCAGTGAGAGATGCTCATATACCAAGGAGATGTATTCTGTTTCAAATTTTATTCACGTATGGTCAATAATTGATTTGGTTTATGCTCTATGTATAGAGTACATTAATTTTGTTTATTAATCAAAGAACTGTTCATGTGCTTTAGATGAGAGAGGCAATAATTGGGAGCTACATGAAAAAGTAATGCAATGGTCTAGATGATGGGAGTAACATGACAAAATAGTTGTTTGAGGACAATAGACTAGACACAAGTACAAAGGAGTAAAGGAACAAAGTGAGCTATAATATGACAGATGATTATTTGAGCATGATAGATCCAATGCGGAAAATTTATCTGTCAATGGCTGAGGATCAGGCGAGTCACACCACGCCACAAGTATCACAAGAGGAAGCTCAGCTCAAGGAAAATGTGAGACAAACACCATTTAAACAGTTGTAATGTTGTGCATTGTTGTTGTTTCTCTTGATCAATTGCTCACTCAACAACAGAATTGAAACAGATGGACTTGTAGTGTAAAAACAGAAAATAGAGAAATTGCAGAATTGAATAAAAAGCAGAAAATTGCAAGATGAACACACATAATTGTTAACTCAGTTCAGAGTTAAACTTTTAATCTGGGGGACAGAATCCGACTTGAAATGATCACTAATATGGCAGAAAAATTACAAACTTTCTTGTTAAATGACTCATTTGTTCTTTCCTCACGTGATTCCTCTCTCTTGTAACTACAGTTCTTTTTTCAACCTTGTTTTTACATAGGCCTTATATACACAAGTCAATTACATTAGAGAGCAAGAGGAAGGCGGTTATAACTAACTTCTAACCAACTGCAACAGCTAGCATTCAATTAGCTTGTTTCACAAGCAACCAACATTTGATGAGCTCCAAAGTTTTCAATTTGAATTCCACTTATCAACATGCATTTAGAAGATGGTGAAAAACTCGCTCAAGATCATTGTTCTAAATATTAGGGATGAGATTTCAGTCAAACATGAGCCGTGGTTATTGTCCCCGACATATAGATGGAAAAATAACCTTTTGAGTAAAGTTTACTCTAATTTAAACTTGATTTCCCTCCAAGTTTGCCCACACCAAGTATCACACACCGTCGTATTGGATTCTATACTCGGTCGTATAACTCACCTCATCCTCATGGGGAGCAACCAATGCTGATTCACTTTAGAATTTCTTCCAGAAACTCAATTGATTGGGACCTCAATCTACCTCAATGTTCAAGACAGTGATACTGAGTGATGTTTCATCATCTTCTTCTATGCCTTGCATCGTTGGTTTTTATTTCAACCGTTAAATTGTGTATTTTATTTTGTTTTAGTTTTTAGTCTTTTTTATGTACTTGTAAATTTGTGTTTGCTTCTGTTTTAGATGCAGAATACGCAACTCAGACTTTTTCAGATAATTTGTTGGATATCTTGTTTGAATTAAACAGAATATATGTTCAATTCTTGCTAGAAAATGTACTTGTTGAAAGCTATGTAAGAATTTTATTTAATGCAGAATAGAATCTATGTTCAATTCTTTTACGAAAGAATAGAATCTGTTACATTTCGAAATCTTTCTACGTACAAGAAATAAAAGATTTCTTGCTTTATAACTGTGCCGTTCGAATATGGTATTATGCTCCAGAGTTCAAATACTATTATCATTCCTCCTCCATAACTCCATCCATTTTATTTACTGATCAAGGTCTAACCAAACATGCATCCAGTGAAAATGGAGAACCAAATAACACTAGAATTTAGATGCATAGTTTTTATTTGCATAATTTGTAGTAGCATTATTCTGCCGTTTCAAACGCCTGACACCTTGTGTAGTGACCAACTACAAAATTAAGGAACTTGTATAACCTCATACTGATGAGAAATTCGGAGAGGAGATTGCTCTGAAACAGGCCTGCTCTCTGACCACAGCTCTAGGTTGACAGTGCCAGAATCCCAGTGAACAAGACACTTGAATACCTCAGTAACATTGAATCGATTGACCAGTGCCAAGCCAAGACATTTATCAACGAGCCTCCATTTACCTGATATGAAATTATTTCATTTTAAAAAGAACAATAATTATATGCTATAAACAAAAAACCAAGCTTGGGAGAGCAAAAACAAAAAATAGATTCACAGTTATAAGATCAAAATATAGTAACAAAATGAAATAGAAACTACCCACCCCAAAGAAAATTGAGTGACACTTAGATAGTGTCTCTTTGATTAGGTAAAAGGTTGGACCCTCACCACCCCACTTCGTAACAATGAGGTGAGTCTATGTGTTGTAAATATGTAAATTTGTGTTTTATTTATAATAAGTGTATCGGCCCATTCCTCAGGTCTATTAGGTTTATAGTAGTCTATTTAAACAGTTTAGTGATTGCATTCAAGTGACTTTTGAAATAATATTCAGAAAATTGTTCTCCAATTCTACATGGTATGTGTTCTACAATATATCAAAGCCACTCCAGGGAAGGGATTCTTGTTTAAAAGAGGTGGAAGTCTAACAATGAAGGCCTACATTGATGCTGATTATGCAGGTTCAGTGAGTGATAGAAGATCTACTTCAGGCTATTGTGCTTTCTTGTGTAGGAACTTTGTTGCTTGGAGGAGTAAAAAGCAAAACGCAGTGGCACGATCAAGCGCTGACGCAGAATTTAAAGCTATGACACGAGGAATTTGTGAGTTATTGTGGATGAAAATTGTGCTCAAAGATTTGAAGATAAGGTGTGAAGGTCCTATGAAGTTGTTTGTTACAATAAGTCGGCCATCAAATCTTGTTCGACATGACAATACCAAACACATTGCAATAGACTGACATTTCACTAAAGAGAAACTACATAGTGGATTGATAACTACAACATATATCATATATTCCTTCTGGACATCAGCTGACAGATGTGTTAACAAAAAGGGCTTACCAACAGAACGATTCAACCAACTTACTTGCAAGATGGGAATGATAGATATTCACCAGTTTGAAGGGGAGTGTTGTAAATATGTAAATTTGTGTTTTATTTATAATAAGTGTATCGGCCCATTACTCAGGTCCATTAGGTTTAGAGTAGTCTATTTATACAATTAAGTGATTGTATTCAAGTGACTTTTGAAATAATATTCAGAAAATTATTGTCCAATTCTGCACTATGCTTTGCCATGTCTCAAGTACAGTGACCATCAAAATATATAAGACACGTTTTGGCTTTCTCCTAATAAGTCAATCTTGATTCATTGTGTTAGCATGCTTATTCATTCATTTGTCTCAGTAGAAATTACAGCATTTTGTATGGGTAGTAAGGACAGGAAAAGGATATAATGACCATTACCATTAGGAATAAGGTGTCCTTCAAAGATTTGCTCCCCATCATCTGGGAAGACTTCATGTGTCGATCCATCAATTGAAGTGAATGAGACAAAAGATTCTGACGGGTGCAAAAGACTGAATGTTGGGTGAACTCTTAAGCAGACCAACCTGCAGAACATATAAGGATGTACAGTAGAAATCAGTATCTAAATCAGCAAGAGTCAAAGCATTTTCAGTAGAGGAAATAACAGAAAACAGGGATATATCAAAAATTGATGTAGTCACTAAAAATGTAAAATAATACTATTTAACTGGGTTCATTAGAACCTCCACTTTCCACTAGAATCCCAAAGCTCACAAAAACAAACGTCATACAAATCAAATACAGTCATCTATATTTTGCTCTCCCAGATAAATTTCTTACTCTTATATTTGATTATAGTTTCCAAAAGGGTACACCTATAATCTAGAAAAGCATGGGATTAGCATTCATATGGATGCTTAGTAAGCTTTAGCTTGAAGGAGTGTTAGAGCTATAAAAATCGAATCTCCTAGGATTAATTTTCAAATTTTAGTTATTATCATGATTTATTTCCCTATAGGAAAATCTGATCAGTATAAATAAGGGATAGTGCTTAGTCTTTTTAATCAAGTACATCAACCATAATAACAATTCAAAGATTTTTTTCATTCTCTCTTCTTATTTAAAACCCTATAACTTAAAAAATTATCATAAATGACATATATAATGATATTATTGTCAGGGTACAAGACAAGTTTCAAATAAAACCTTGAGAACCCTCCAGAACCAGCTCCGACGCTGTGTGCTATTATGCTAGAGTTTATTTGGATGGTGTTGGCAGCGTTCTTTGGAAAATATATCTGTCGTTGAAGAACCAATCCTCCACCAATATCACCCTCTAATACCACGGATTCCTCCTCTCCAGCATGCTCAAGTTCTCGACTGCAAGGGATAAGTTTGCCAAAAGGGACATGTTGAGGATCAAAATGTAACACGGAGAAAGGGTGGAGCAAGAATACAAGAACATGATAATAAAAGGGTATATACAAGGATTAAAGTGGCCTTTGGTGGCTCTTCAATGATAATGTTTCTCCCAATGAAGTCGTGCAGTACAAAGGAAGCTTACTTGATTATAGAATATTCCTCAGAACACCCGGCAGAACGATACTCTGTACCACTGTATTCCTCATATCCGCTGATTTCAATTCTGCTATGGAGCCATTGTGTTCCTGAAAACATATAGTTTATTGTAATGAATAATAAAATGAGTATTATAAAAAATATAAATAATTCCATCCATGTAGCAAAAGGAGAAACACATCCATTTATTGTTACGGCGATTCTGGACCAAGTCAACGAGTCTACAATTTATGGATGTGATAACTATATGGATATACTGAAAACCACAGAAAATACAAGGGCTAGGGTGAGTAAAAGGAATTCAATAACTGTTACACTTCCATACTTACGACGAAGCCCTAACCATTTTATAGGTGCATATGGAGCCCAGGAGAAGTTAGATAAGGGAATTTCTGGAAAAAATTGATATATTATTTAGAAGACTGATAATCAGTCCAAGATCACTTTGACATTTCTTTTCATAAGTACTTGTTGAAAAGTTTATTCAAATTGGCTCTAAGTAACCGAGTATTATTATAAGTAAGTTCCTTCTAGCTGAGTGAGAAAAAAAACTAGAAATGCTTAACTGTTGCACTGCATAAACCGTAAGTTATTTTTTTTATAAAAAAGAAATGGAAAATTTTCAGGAATTTCTTGTACCTTTCCAAATATTTTATAAAAAAAAAAAATTAAATAAGGTGCACATGGATAATCAAATAATTAATTCACCTGAAGGAAAGTGTATCATGGAGATGATTCTACCCCCAATCCAGGGAACGACTTTAAGAAGCCACTCGCTACTTTTCAGTTCAATGGGAGTTCTTGAAAGCTCCATACCCTTAGGTCCGGAAACTTCGTCTTCTATATCTGGAATTTGAATTGCTTTTTCTGCAAAACATTCAGAAAATAGTAGCATAACTTGATATAGATTTGGCATTTGTATGATACTTGCATTGCATACACATTAGATACAACTCATAAGTAAAATGTAACACAATATGCAGAATACTACCAGTGCTTAATCTCCACTCTGCCCATGGAAAGGGGGCAGGAGAACTTAAACCCATGCAATAAAATCTCGACTCTCAAGAGCGGGGAAAAACCCATATACAAGGTAAAAATATGGATGGACAGTATAGCACAGAAATAGCATGGTGAATATCCAATCCAAGAATAATTTTTGATAGATGTTCTATTATATCTTTCAAAAGCATGCTTATTTTCAAGAGATAAACTAGAAAACACTATATATATACCACAGGATAAAATGTAGATCAGCAGGTAAAAGGATTTGAGCAAGCACATACCCAATCGTTCCTTGTATTGCTTCTCACTAGTAGATACCAGCGTTGACACCTCCTCTTCCGAAGGCAAATTTACATGCAGAGCTTCCCCATCCACTCCCCATGTATCAAGCTGTTTGCAAAAACCAAATTGTATAAATATTAAGATCAAGTTCACAGTAAATGATAGATTAATGACTAAATCAAGCACAATGTTTTACAGATACTATCTGTACACAAGTTCATCTTCTGTATAGTTTCATCTTAGGAGAAACCACATACCATTGCACCCCCACCTAGTAATAATTGAATATGGAGGTGGCGTTTAGGTCTTTTCCACGATCCTTCAGTTTTGTGCACACTCACAGTAACAACCGACGATTGAAATTCAGCCACATAATGTGTTAATAAATAATTTCCTTTAGTGAACTCATATCCATCGCCGTCATCCTCGAATAGAAAACCTTCAGCTTTCCCTGTCAATGATTTAAATCTTATTCATACAATCTTTAAGAGCAAGAAACTAATCTCAAGAGTAAAAACCTTATTAAAATATCAGTTATCAACTTATGGCATTCAAACATGCCAAGGTCTAATTGAATGTGTAGACTTACCATATTCATCTAAAGCCACGAGAAGTGTCAATTCGTCTGAAGGATTAGCTTCTCCAACATGCTGAAGAGGGAGGCCCACAGGAATAATTGAGCCACCTTTCAAATATAAAGCTGGTAAATCCTGAAATGTCCCAAACAGAATAAAAAATAAAATAAATGATTTTCTAATAAAGATAATAAAAATAAAAACATATAACTGGCAGTACTACTAAAATAAAATACAAACAAAATGAGCAGAAACAAATACCGGATGTGAATCATTGAAATCAAAACCCAACCATGTTCCCTTTGGCAGAGTAATCTCCAACTTATCCAACCCCTGATTGCGTGTGGTGCTGATCAAGATACAAATAAGACATTAAATCAGCACAACTTGTGAGATTAGGTAATAAATGAGAGAAAACAATACTCTTCCGTTTTTTATAGTTTCCTCTATAATGCCAAATGGACATTGTCGGATAAGGTGTTTCAACTTGAATACAAAAAAAAGGCAGAAACCAATAGAATATGCCAATATATCTCGAGTCTTAACAAAAAATAGAAAAGCTTGATTTTAGAGTAGAAGTTTGTTAGGAACAATATTTTTAATCAGTTTAGATTAGAATAATATTTGACTATCCAAATCAGATCAGACTTAAATTTCAGTTTTAGAAGTTTCAGCAGATTCAGATCTCAATTGATCCTAACCAGAAACTTGGAAATGATCACAAGTCACAAGGGTGAACAACCACCACCATCATCATTAATATTGCTAATAAAAGAAAAGGGAGGGTGGACATTGTATGACTTAACTGGAGATTTACTGGGACATTGACTCTTAATTTAACCCTCGAAAAGATGACTTGTTCCTTTTCCTATCATTCCCCCTTTCACAATGACTAAAAGATATAAAAAAAAATTCTGCTAAAATGCATAAAAGCATCCGGAAAACCAGACTAATTCGTGCAAAGACACCTCTCAAAATATAACAGTGTCATCTAGATTGATGATTGACAGAGAAAGCAAGTAGAATAACCTTGCATACACTAAAACCGGACCGAGCAAAAACGAATTTTCAAGTTTCCTCAAGCTAGGATCTTTTGGATCTGCAAAAGCACAAAAAAAATTACGATGCATAAGAGCAAAATTCAAATAACATTAATGAAACCAAAGACACTAGAAGTAATCAACAGAACAAGAACCCACCAGCAAAGAAAGTAGGGGTTGCCACTGGAGTGCCCCTTGTATGTGCAAAATAAAAAAGTGTGTAGATAAGGGGGATAAGACGGTAGCGCCTCTTCAATGCCAATCGGCAAACTTCTTCACACTACAAATTAGAGCTTAATTAGTGATGCACAGTTTTAGCATATAGGTAACTGAAATTACATAACACCATTTCGTTAAGGAAAAAGAATCATAAGGACTGTAAGTTGTCCCGTCCCTGTCATTCATCAGAGAAATTTGTCATTGGTTCTCATCTGAGTGCTAGGGTCACATTGTAAAGAATTAAATGGTTTTCTATTAAAGAAACATACCATTCACTCAAAATTTAGTCATAAGGCACATATGATTTTATGCTCTAGATATCTTAAATGAGATAAAAAAAATATACAGTAATTATCAAGTTCCACTTAAATTCCAGTTTTTTGGGAGGGGATGGGGATCTGCAAAACAAGTTTGAAAGTTGACACTAAATACGTTCACAACCTATGCGTAACACCAGAACCTAAAGCATTGAATGAAATATAATGAGATTATTTACTTAGTTTTTCATTAACTAAAAATTATTAACCTGATGCCAAACTAATGATTAAACTCAAATATACAACCCTTCATGATTTTTACCCCGCATGATATTTATATATATATATATATATATATATAAGACATACAGTTTCATCTTGGAATTTACATAAATGCCCAACATATGACAAGTTGGAAACTATTATAATGATAGATTTAATGCAGCCAAAGTTGATCCAACCTCTTCCCCAAAGGACCAGGGTTCATGGTCAGTGGTTCCAGCTTCAGAATGCCCTCGACAAAAGGGAAACAAAGAACCTACACCCATCCACCTTCCAAAAAGCCTCGGTGTTGCATTGCCAGCAAATCCACCAATATCGGGACCTGAAAGTGGCTGACCACTGAGTCCCTGAAACAAGGAATGCATTAATGCAAGTTATGAAGAAAAACTGAAAATGTATTTAATGTGACCGTATGGTCCAAAATTATGAAGGAACAGATGTGAAAAAATAACTTTTTCCTTGAAGAAAAAAAAAAAACAATCCAGCTCTCGTTGCATATAGTTTTAAGTAGGAAACTAACAAAAAGATCCGGTGCCAATAGCGTCATAAAGAATAAATCATAACCATGACTCAAAGAAAATTTGGAAAAGATTGTCAAAATTTAGACTGTGACATTAGCCAATGTAGCCTATGTAACTGCTAGTTGCAGCCATCTTGTTTTATGAGGATACAACAATGTGCAGTTAATTAAAGGTATTATTCTTTATTAGGGTAACTAATGAGCATAACCAGTTATTTCCAACTAGACGTACACTGTGTCCAAAATACCAGAAATATGAATACAAAATGTGCGTTATATAGGATGTGACAAGGAAAGAATTACAAATACTTAAATCATGCTTCACAAAATGTTGCAGAACTCAATGGTGCCAAGAGAATACCAAATGACAACATTGTTCAAGGGAAGCAGCATTCATGCTCCTAAGATCCTTACCAGCTGAAGTACCATGGAGATACTCATATGAAGATGCTCCCAGGTTGAAAGATTATCTCCAGTCCATGTTGCAGCATACCTTTGGCTGCCACTAAATCCAGCTCTGGTGAGAACAAAAGGACGCTTATCTTCATTAGCTAGTTTCATCCCTTCATAGGTCGATCTTGCCATCAGCAGACCATACACCTATAGTGAAAAGTCATAATAAACAATAATGATAATAATAATAATAATAAATAATAAATAATAATAATACTAATAATAATAATAATAAAAGTCCAGAGCGCATGACACTACAGGATAAGGCATAAAATAACTCAACTATAAATTTATAAACTAACATCAGAATCAAGTCACACGACAGTATCGTATTTACATAATCAAAGTGCATCCCACTTGTAAGCATTGTCCACAAGTTTATGGCAAATTGATATGTGACTCCAAAATCATAATAAAGGGCAAAGAATATTACATTATGATAAAAAGAATGATTCTGACAACCTCCAAGTTCACCATCTCCTCTATGAACATTGCTCTCGGGCATTGTTTTCGTTACAACCTAGAAAAGAAATGAATTTAAAAAGATTGAAATGGGACAAATCAAGAGTCTCAAACAGTGAGACTTGGAACATATATTGTTTCATATTAAGAGAAAAGAAACCAATGAGATCATAATTACCTTAAATACCGCTGGTTCGTTCATATCATTCCATATACCATCGACACCATTGGAAACATAGTCTTTAACCAAATTTGCCCACCATGCACGAACTTTTGACTGTGTATAGTCAGGGAAGACACAAGGTCCAGGCCACACGTCCCCTGAGAATGGATATAGAGTTCAGCAGCATCACCAAAAGGAACAAGTAACAAAAGTACATAAAGTGAAGAAGTATTAATGTATAAAGAAAATTACCAACAAAAGTTGTTCCATCTGCCTTTTGGACCCAAACATCATTTTCAGAACCACTGTCATATATAAAATAGCCCTTTTCCTGCTTGATCCCAGGATCAAGCATCCAAATAGCTTTGAAACCACTATAATGGAGATCTTTCACAAAAGACTTGGGGTCCCTAAAACGCTCCTGAAAGATAGCATAATACTTACTTTTCTAGACAAAAAAATATTGTTATAGACATTAAAAATGGCCAGCCAGCCCAAACCAAAAGTTAACTTAGCATTTTCCAAATTACAAGTGCAGGATTGGAGAACTAATGCTAGGCACAAAAGAAAACTAGGCAATACATCACTTACTTATGAGTTGCAGACTACACGTACTCATCACTTGAACAATTCACGTGCATGACTAAAAAGACCTTATGTGAAAATCAATACAATGAACTGTAAATTGATTACTGATTGTGGAGGAAAAACATGCCTTGTCAAAGGTAAAACAACGAAAACCATCCATGTAATCAATATCCATCCATATCACATCACAAGGTATGCTCTTTTCCCGAAATGTTTTTGCAACCTGCAAATGTTAAATTGTTAGCAGAATAACAGGTAAATAAAATATGAAGCATTCTTTTGCAAAACTGACAAGCAATAAGCAGTCAGAATATTCAAAACTTAAAGAAGAAAAACATGGGTAAAAGTCACTGCCGATAATCCATGATACCCTGAAATAATTTTGTAAAATATGTGCCAAACATGAGAATGTTATATTCCATATCGCACTCTCCAAAAACAAACACTACAGCTTTAGTACGAGATCTGAGAGTTATTCAAGATTCAGGACATTGTGCTGACCATGTTTTATAGCACATACACAACTTTCGTATTCAATTATGGTGTATTATTTAAACAGTATTAAGATATGCAGGCATCCTGAATTCCCATATTTACTGAAAGGTATACCCAATAATGGAGAAATTTGACATCATGCCAATATCCATCCATATTCTTCTACTTAAATATTATCTTGGTCAATAATAACAAGCATTGACACACTATGTTCACAACAAAAAAACCCAGACGTCTTGCATATTAAAATGCTCGCACACAGCACACCAGATAGATCTTAAAAGGGCGTCCTTTTCTCTTATCCAAACAAATAACAAAGGGAAAAAAGACAATAAGAACAGTCAGCAGCATCCAGAACTTTGAACACATGTTATATTCAGCATCTCCAGCTCAAGCTTTGTACATATATAAATGCTATTAATCCCTGGCTCATCACTATTGGGAGAGAGTAGGAGTAGCATGAAGTACCTCCAGAACTCTCTGATCAGATAAATAGCTCCAACGGCATTGTTGATAGCCTAGAGACCACTTTGGGGGCATAAACACAGTTCCTGATGATAAAAGAATTTGTAAGGAAGTATCTTTCACCACCAAAATAAAGTAAATGATGATGCTGGAAAATGTTGTACAGAATAATGTTCACATCTAATACATGCATGGAACTTTAACTTAAAATTGTCCTTTTCTTGAATCGTAAGGTAAAAACATCCTGAATCATATTCACAAAAAATAGTTAAGCAATTCAGACATAGAAGATAATAGTACACAGAGCTCATTGCATGCTATCTTGATTTGAATTTTACATAAATAAGTAAAGTAATATCAATGGTGCCTTTATTTTCAAACATGTACGTGATTAGCTTCTAGTTTAATAAAAGCATACTATATTACAAATGTTTGTGTACGCATACAACATATTAAAATGTGTATCATATGAATCCTGATTTCATGTGGGTCAATTTTAGGTATTAGGTTCCTCTAGTGATGTGAACTACACTCATTAACCAAAGATGGACTTCAGTACACAAAAAATGCAAAACATCGTACGTGAAGTTATATTATTTATAACTGAAGTCTTTGTTTAGAAAACTACCAATTGCTTTTGATAGAGATATCAAAACTTCCGTAGGAGACGCGAAAGGACCAAATGTAATGACAGGATATGAGGATGGAGAAATGAGACATATTGTTGATTCTTTCCTCAAATCTATCTGCTCGGGCACAGCAAAAGACCATCAAACAGATCATTATATTATCATTATAAAGCACAGATGTGATATGTCTCTTTGAAGTTAACCACAATAAATAAATAAAGTTAAATGTAATAGCACCTCACAGCGCCTTGTAGTGTCAGCAAGAATTCCTAGGGCCTCGCCATTTGGAAGGACAGCTAACACCCACGGATGTGATTGGTATAGGGATGTAGTTCCAGGACCATAACCCCATGCATCAGTGTTCCATGTGAAAACCTTAAAACAAAATTATAACTAATGAGCCCATAGATAATAAGAAAATCTCTTTGAAACTAAAAATTCCATATAGCTCTTACTTACTCTTTTGCCTGTCCTCTCAAGTTGTCCACTAACCTCTCCAGTTCCATAAAGGGAGGTACCTAGAGGTAGCTGGTTCAGAAACAAATTCAATCAACTTTTGAAGGCACGTAAAATTGAATGGCATAAGCCAAAAAATTAAACCAGGACAAAAATTAAAAGAGAATAAAAAAAAAATAAACAATACAATGAGCTAAAAGGGAACCAACATTAAGAGATTGTTTGGATTGCCTTATTTGAACTTATCTATTGGCATAAGCACTCGCGCAACTGTTTATGACATGCATGTCCAAAAGTTGTTTTTAGCTTATTTCCGTAAACTCTCTAAGATAGCTTATGAAAATACAACTTATAGCTTATACGAAAACTGTTTGACTTTATCTTATCTTTTGTCATAGGAATAGCTTATACATAGGCATTTATATAATAAACACTTATGCTAAACGTGTTTGACTAAGTTGTCTATCCAAACATTATCTTATAAGATGACAACCAAAAAAAGCAACTGACCTCAAGTTGAACAACCTGCTGCTCAAGAAGGCACTCAAAAGTAGGGGTATATGAAGGAACCTTGTGATTGTGAGTAGTGATGGGAGTTTCTCTATCTCTGCTGTTAACAAAAGAAACACTAGGATACGCTGCTTCTCTATCATCTACAGAACAATCAAATCGAAACACTCCATCATCCAATATAGGCTCAAAAATCATATTCCCTGATCTCACATCACTACTACGACCACTAACTTGTCCTTCGTAATTAGCCATTTTGAATGTAATCTTCTCACGAAATCTCTTTCTTCTGCAAGTCAAAAATAGCACAAACACAAGTAATTGCCATGCAAACCAAAAAAAAAAAATGATGATCGTGAAAACGCTTTTACTAATACGAAATGAAATTCAGAAAACAATAATAAAGCAAAATCAAGTTAGTTTCAATTCAGCAAAAAATCAAGTGAAATTGATGAATAAGGCATTGAAGCTTGAACAAAGTAAAATCCGATCGATCGGCGATTGAAGCATGCAAGGACAGAATAGGAATTTCAAAGACGGAGGAGGTAGCATTGCAAAAAGACCTGTAACTGTGACGTGGAGAAATCAAAGAAGGAACCTGAGAGTGATTATTGAAGAGTTCCGATGATGAGGAAACGGAAACACTAACGGTGGTGAATATGGAATCGCTCCTCCGACTTTGACGATGCTGTAACTGCAACTGCAACTCAACACTGGTAGTAATGCTTCTTCCATCGTGTTTTGTGCTTGTGGACTTTATTTATATTATTTTTTATTTTTCAATAACTGTTTTATTATTTGATTCGATAAATTATTAGTAGCGTTGTGGTGGACTTGAGTGGAAGAAAAAGGAGAAACGTAAAGAGAGTGGAGGAATCATTTCTATTCGGACATGGGATAGTGTTTTTAACTGTCTTGGAAAGATAACACGCGATACTACTACACGTAATTATGTTCACAAGTGTTCCATCTAGATGGACTATAAAATTAACTATGGATCAATTAATTATTGATAGCCATTTTGATTATTTATAAATTTATTAAAAATTCTTAGACATATATAGGAAATTCGTCATTTGTTAAAACAACTTCGTAATGAATATCACTCTTTGTTGAATCTATTAATATCATTTTTTATTTTTCAATAACTGTTTTTTTATTGGATTCCATAAATTATTAGTAGTGTTGTGGTGGACTTGAGTGGAAGAAAAAGGAGAAACGTAAAGAGAGTGAAGGAATCAATTATGTTCCGATATGGGATAGTGTTTTTAACTGTCTTTGGTAGAAAAATGAATTCTTTAATTTTAGTGGTAGGTGATTTCGATAATTTTAATGTATTTAGGAAATAAATTAGAGATTAAGATAAATAAATAAAATTTATTTGAATGAAAAAGAATTAATAGTTAAGAGGAATATAGAAAGAAAGTTATTAAAGATAGGGGATTAAAAGGTAGACAATTTCAATTCCTTGGATCGATAACACCCACAGTATTAATTATGTACACAAGTGTTAGTTCTAGATAGACAATAAAATTAAGTGTGGATTCAACAATAAAAATTAACTATGGATCAATTAATTATTGATAGCTATTCTTTTTATAGAAATTGCATATAGTCGTGTATTTATTAATTGTTTTTCTAATATCTGGGACATTAAATACTCAACAATAATATCAAAAAGATAAATATCTTAAACAAAAGAAACTTAAACAATAAATACATTTTAAATGTCGTAACTTTTTCTAATATATAGAAGAAGAAAAATAATTTATATATTAAGTGATTTCACTTAAAATATAAATTAAATTTATTAAATTATCTAGTTAAAAAAAAATTTCATTTTACTTTAATGTTAATCAACTATCAACATTATATATTTTTGAATAAACCTAAGATATGCTATGTATAGTTGCAAAAATTTGATGTCTAGTTTTATAATAGTGATGAGATAGAATAATATATTGTGATATAAGTGGTAGCCCATTCAAAATTCCAATTTAAATCAAAGAGAATACTAATAAATATTCTTAAATTTTAGTAACTTGATAAAGAATCTCACTCTTTGTAAAACGGACCTTGTGTTACTAATAATTTTTGCTGTTGTTGTGAGCTGATAATTTTTTTGAAAAAATTATATAATTTTGAGGGGAAAATTTTGTTTTGACATTTTGAAAAAAAAATTATTATGTTTTATTTCAGAAACAATTAGAAAAAAAATTGAATTAAGGGGTTAGTGTATATAGTCCCACATAATTTTATAGACTTTTTTATTTTAGACTTTCTTAATCTGTAAAATATTTTAACTCTTCCAACACGTATATTGATTTAATTAGATTGATTTAATAAATAATGAAATTGTAAAATTGACACAATTTCTTAAATCTCTTTTCGTGTCATTTAAGTTAAATTCTATCTTTCTTCTACACCCACCGTACAAATTCCCAACTAAAATTATGATTAAACCATTAACCACTGTTTGTCGACTTCGGAGAAGTTACCGTTGACTATTAGAAGATAAAGTAAACAATTTTGTAAAAAAAAATAAAAAATGAAATGTCAACAAGAAGAATGAAAGACCCACAAGATAGTGCACATAACTTTTCTCTTTGTTTTATATTGTTAGATGTTTTGTATTATTGTATGTGCAACTAAATAATCACCATTCGAAGTATTTAATAACATTTACATAAAGATGAATTTGATAAATATTTTGCAAAATAAAAGACTAAATTGAAATCTTCATATTCCCATAAACTAAATTGAAAATGTCTTACAAAAGATCATATCTAAAGACTATGGGTCTGTTTGAAACACTTTTACATTTTAGTTTTTAAAAATTGTTTTATAAATTTGATTTTAAAAATTGTTTTAAAGAATAGAATTAACGAAAAAATTTGTTTGAGATACTTGTTTTAAAAACAGTTTTAGATATGAGAAAAAGAGAAAATCTATTTGGTAATCTAAATTTTTAAAATAGTTTTTGACTAGAGAATTTAAAAAACTGAAAACTGAGAAGTAAAACATCATTTATCTGTTTTGTTTTTTTAGTTTTAAAAAGTATAATATTAAAAATAGTTTTACAAAACAGTTTTTAAAAACAAGAAATCCAAACAAATTTTTTAGTTTTTAAATTTTAAAAAACTAAAATAGAGTTTTTGGGAAGAGAATCAAACAGCCCTATGTAAACGGTTTTCTAATTTTTGACCACGTGAGAATTACTTTTTGTTTTTTCATGCAAAGAGATTTATTAGAGTTAAATACCTTAATTTAATGTTTACTGGTTACACCCTTTTTAACGTAAATCAAATTATCGTGATTTCAAAAAGCCCTCTGTCTCATATTTCTATTTATTTATTTTATCACGTACCTAAATTTAGTTTAAGTATCTTACTGCAATCTTAGTTTAAGTATATTTATTTATGTAATTTCAATTTTAAGTATATTTATGTAATTTCAATTTATTTTAAATATGTTTATTCAAATTCAATTTAATTACGTTTACATAAATTCAATTCACATATAATATATAAATTATGATTTTTTATATGTGGGACAAATTGAGCTCAAGTAGGTTTACTTGAAAATTAGTGCATGTACCACTTATAAAATTTAAATATCTAGATTTTATTCACACGCACAATAAGTAACTTTACTCAAATTTAATTATAGCGTATTCATATAAACTTAGTTCAAGTACAATTATGTAAATTCAGTTTAAGTATATTTACACAAAGTTTAGTTCACATACCACTTGTAATTTTTTTATTTTAGATTTTACTCAAACTCAATTTAAGTATATTATGCAAGCCTAATTTAAGTATATGTATGAAAATTCAATTAAAATACATTACATAGACTAAGTTTAAGTACATTTATGCAAATGTAGTCTAATTACATTTACACACATTAAATTCAACAATATTTACACAAACTTACTTCGAGTACATTTGTGTAAGATTTGAAAATTTGATAAGTTAAAGATAATTTAGTCATTAAATTTTTAAGGGTCTTAACTCTTGAGAACACTTGTTAAAGAAACAAGAAATAGTATATATTTGGAACGAAGTTTGCGGTAAATTTCCCGTATTCTTATGCATCTTGGTGGTGATTTGAAAAAACTACTATTTAGAGAGTTTGAGTAGCGACAAGTCTACAACATAATTTTGTATTTTTTCAAACGCACATAATAATTTTATATTGAAAATAATAAAATTTTAATCTTAAAAAATGTGAATATACAACTTTCAATATACTTATATAATTTTTTTAATTTTTACATATTTAACGAGCGTTCTAAAGACACTTCAATTTTTAAAATGTGTCAGATGTAACTTATGATATTGGGGTGGAACTAAAAAATTTCCAATAATGTATATGTTAGTATAATAAAACCTAAAAGTTAATTGAATGATCCATAATTAGCTCTAATGACCAAAGTAATTTTAAGAGTAAATCACTAAATAGGTTTCTAACTTTAAACATCTTTATGATTTTATCAATATTTTAAAATAATTTATGTCTTTATTAAATATTTTTCAATTAGATATATCTATCCACTTAAAAGTGAACAGAGTGATTTAATTGAGAAAAATTTGACGGAGACAAAAATTATTTTAAAATATTGATAAAGTTAATGATTTGTTTGAGAACAAATTACAAAGTGACTTAAATGATAGTTTATACCAATTGGCTATTTATGTTTAATTGTAGTTTTAGTCTCTTTATTTTTATTAATTTACGAAATTGGTCTATCTATTTTAAAAAACGACAGTTTTGTCATTCTTCTAATTTTTTACCTAAAAACATGATGGCAAATGATACTTTAACTAACGTAACATATGTCACGATGTTATAGAATGATTAACACTAAAGAAGTTGGAATAAAACGCCGTAAAAATTTAGTTTTTAATATGTCACGTCACCAAAGAAGATTCTATATATCTCACGTCATAAAAAATACGTCATGTCGTTTATTTTTAGTTCAAAAATTTAAAGGAGGAACCAAACTGTTGATTGATAAAATAAAGAGATCAATTTTATAAATTGATAATAATATATTGACCCAAAGTGCAATTAAATTTTTTCTATAATTTGAAGTAGCGATGTCATGATCAAACAAAATTTTCTACCTAAATCAACGTTCAAGTTCCAAACCATGCATTGCATTTAGGGTTGATTACCTTCCATTCACACTGTCACAACGTCATAGATGGAAGAGAACTTCGAGGTTCTAGAAGAGCTTCACAACGTTGAGGCCGAGATAGAAGATGTCCAAGGTTCTTCCTCCGTCAATTTCTCTTTCAACGCTCGCTAACTAATTTTTTCATATCACAATAACGCGCTGAATGTTAATGCCATCAACAAACTATTAGGTTAACATTGAAATGACGCTGTTGTTATTTTTTTTATAATGAAAGTAAAAGTATATATATTCTGTTTGTGCAGAACAAATTAGGGCCTTAATTGAAAAGCAAGAGAGGTTGTATGAGAGAAAATCTGAGCTGAATTATATTCTGGAAGCGTGTAAAGAATCTGAAAACCAGGTCAATAATAATGCAAGTTCAAGCACCGTGGAGAATTGGAATGCACCATTTGAATGGGATTCTAAAGCAGATGATCTTAGGTTAAACATTTTTGGCATTTCATCTTACCGTGCAAATCAAAGAGAGGTAAAATTAATACTGTTTTTACTTTCCCCAATTCAAAGTGATAGAAAAATAAGAATGTCCCACTCTTATGGTATGTTTGGAATTTGAATTGACTTATTTGAGCTTATCTTTCAGACACTGTTTGGGAGATCTTATGGAGGTAGCTCATTACATGTCTATAAGTTGATTTCAACTTATTTCACAAACTCTTTAGGATAGCAGCTATAGCTTATAAAAATAGCTTATAGCTTACATGAAAGCAATTTGACTCTATGCTATACTTAAGCTGTTTTTTCCTTCAAGCATCTGTTCATTGTTTCATTTATATGTATGTATTCTCCCTCCTATTTCCATTTTCTTTATTTGCAAGATAGGAAGTGGGATATCATAATACATGGAACATATGAATGTGTTGCTTTATGCTGAACATTTCATGTTAAGGGTGTCAATATGTTACACAATTCAAATTGTTGTTTTCATGTTCTATAGTGTGTGTCTGGCTGGGTGTTATCAGCTTTGAATCAGCACAAGGAAAGTTAAACATTATAATTTTCAGTTGGGATATTTGTATCTGTACAGGCTTACTCATATGATATACTTGTCATAATAGTCAGTTTGTGTTTGACTCTTTAAGTACTTTGATTTATGATGTTCTTAGTTTTAGACAGTATTTGCTTTCAAAAGTTAGGCAGTGTATTCTTTCTGATTTGTAATGCTATCATGGGTGTATCAATTGTTGAACTATTGACATTCAGGGCTTTAGTTTGTCTGTCTTTTTTTTTCTTTCTATTGAAGAATTATTGTGTTTTGTGTACAATTTTATGAACAAGTAGTTTTATTGATGACAGATAATTAATGCCATAATGAGTGGAAGAGATGTTCTAGTGATTATGGCTGCAGGTGGTGGCAAGAGTCTCTGCTACCAGCTTCCTGCTGTTCTTCGTGATGGAATTGCCCTAGTTGTCAGTCCTTTGCTTTCGTTAATTCAAGATCAGGTGCATTTCATTTTGTTTGAAAATCCACTTCATTTTTTGGTTCATGAACATTTTATTGAATTTGAAAGGTCATTTTCTGTCTCTTTTTTAACTGGAAGGTGGGATTTCTTTAGGTAATGGGTTTGACTGCTTTGGGCATCCCAGCACATATGTTAACTTCAACAACAAGTAAGGAAAATGAGAAGTTCATATACAAGGCTTTGGAGAAGGGCGAGGGGGAACTCAAGATATTGTATGTTACTCCAGAAAAGATATCAAAAAGCAAGAGGTTTATGTCAAAACTTGAAAAGTGCCACCATGCCGGTCGTCTCTCTCTAATTTCGATTGATGTGAGTTCATAATGACCATGCTCTTTGGATTTGTATTGAATTACGTTGGCTGATTTCACAATTTTTATGAGTATTATTGGTTGATGATTTTAAGAATGAATGCACAAGTGTTGTACCTGGAAACTTGTTGTATTTTATTTTGCTTCATTTGCTGATTTACTTTTAGCCATTATTTAACTAATGCCAAAACACATGAATCCGTTGTAGGTTGTACTACACTATAGACAAATTTAAGAAAATATGTTTCTATTTTCATTTTCTGTTTTTACTAATCAATACAAAAATGCCATCCTATTTCATTTTTTTTCCTATTTACAAATATTTGTCATGGAAGTGGTGAAAACAACATTTTTGTAACTGGAAACCATTAACAGATGTAAATGACTATTAGGGGCAAGAGATTTATACCCCTTGACAGAATACCCTATAAAAAGTCACTTTCGAGACCTGAATTGGAATTTATGTTTGTTGTAAGGCCTTAAGAGGGGAAAGCATGCCCAACAGAAGGTTATGAGAAAATTGTAGTTAGGTAAGGTTATTAGTGTCTTATGATACATGCGAGTCGTATCTTGATTCGATACAAAATTGTACCCAATTGATGCAAATCTCTAGTGTGTATCTATTTTAGACATGACTTCGATCTTGAATCTTGATTCATTATGATGAATTCCGATTCACTATGATGAATCTTGATTCATTCTAATCAACCACTTCCTAAACTTAATGTAGTCAGCCACTTTTATTTTAGCCACTTTTTTTTATCAACTTTGTATGTTCAACTGCTTTTCTTTGTCATTTGATTTATGAGTTGAATCTTTAATTATTTTGATGTACGCATATGTTATACCAGCTTTTAATTTTGCTATGTCACTTGTTTTTATATAAAAATATCATATTTTGCTTAGCAATGTATTTTACGATTCATAATAACATTTGATTCATGATTTGGAAAATATGTCTTCCGATTCACGGTTTGAATTTTGATTTGATAACCAATGTTAGGTTTTTGATTGAATAGATAGGTGAAAGGGATGACCAAGTTAAGAGCAGAGGTAGGAAGGTGATTTATGAGATAAACGTCAGTTCGAGAAGCATGATCTAGAAAAAGACAATTTGTAGAGAAAGAACTGTTTATAGAACAAGCTATTGCCTAACTCTAACTAACTGACAGTTACAAATGGTATTAAAATAGCTTAACGGCTATGAATATATAGCTTACTGTGTCTCTACCTTGTAACTTAAAGTTTTTAGGTCAATTTGGTTCTTGACATTACACTAATGTTTCTAGGGGCAAGTAATAATGAGTTTGACCTTTGCTGCTCCCATTTTTCATTATTGAACTTATTTTATTTACAATGTAAAATGGCCTTGTGCAAAGCATTACCATGCTTCAAGATCAAGAGCTCTTGCATGAGGGGTCATGTGAGGGTTAAGAGCCATTCACGTGCCTCCTTCTAATTGCTTAAGCTTTTGGGTTGATTTGGCTCTTGACTGATCCTACACTTGATTACTTATTTCTTTATTTATTTTATTTGACTCTGCAGGAGGCACATTGCTGTAGTCAGTGGGGTCATGATTTTCGACCTGATTACAAGAACCTTGGCATTCTCAAGACTCAGTTCCCTAATGTTCCTATGGTTGCTTTGACTGTAAGTCTTTATGTTCAAATTTCTGATAAGTTTTGAAAATAAAATTATTAAATTTGCATCTTCTTTCCATACTTAATTTGATTTCTAATGCAACATTAATTTGTCAGGCAACTGCTACTCAGAGGGTCCAAAATGATCTGATAGAGATGTTGCATATTCGTAGATGTGTCAAATTTGTTAGCACAGTCAACAGGCCAAATTTATTTTATATGGTATATTTGTACTTAATATCAGCACTCTTTGCCTTCAATAACAAGTAACATAAACTTATTATATGTGATCATATTGTTTCACATTTTCACATAAGGTAAAGGAAAAGTCATCAGTCAGTAAGGTGGTTGTTGACGAAATTGCTGAATTCATTCAAGAATCTTATCCAAATCATGAATCAGGGATTGTTTATTGCTTCTCTAGGAAGGAATGTGAACAGGTATGTCAGTATTTCCTCCAACAGCTACAGATATATATTTTGAATGTCAAATATTGGCCTCAAGAAAGCATAATGCACACGTTTCAAGAGTGTCTCTTTGCCTTGACTTTCTTTTGGATGGTTGGGATTGTGCTGTCAGCTTATTTTCGGTGTTATGCCCATGGCTGTTTCAAGGGAGTTACCATCTCTGTTATGCAGAGATAATATTGATAGCCTTGCTGCATTGTATTTTTCTTATTTAATTATCACTATGCAATGCTGGCCTGATTTACATCCAGGCCTAAAGTGAACTCTGAAATAAGGCCTTTTAAAATTAAGTGAAATAATTATTTATTAAAATTACTGTAATTTGATTTTAAGATTATCTTTTGGGGTTTTTGTAATACAAAATCACTTATTAAACAATCATAATCGATTTTTTTTAGTATTTCTTTTTTAATTGATAATAAAACCAATCTTCTTAATCTTTACTCAGACATTGTTGACCTTTTATAAAATGTTATTAATTTTAGTTTGGAAAACTTCATTAAGATAAAGCAAAAATTTATGTTTGCTAACATTATTTTGTAAGCAATATATGCATTTAGAAAAAAGAAGACAACAATGGTAAGTGTAATCAATGTTAATTAGTGTTTAACAGGAAATCCACAAACATTTATAATATTAAATAATGGAAGATATGAATTATAATTGTAATTAATTAAAGGGTTAAATAAGTTTTTACTATAAAATTTGAAAATTATGTTTTTAGCCCCTATAAAAATTTCATACTTTTAAGTCCCAAAAAAATTCCGTTTGCATTTTTTGTCATTGCTTTTGAGTCAACTAATGAAAACAGTAAGTTTTTGGGGACTAAAAACAAAATGTTTAAATTTTATAAGCACTAAAAACTTATTTAACCCTTAATTAAATAGAAAAAGTCAACTAATGAGATAAATAAGGTAGCTACTAATTGTAAAAGAGAAAGACGTAGGAAGATGAAGGACCTTTTTTTTAAGGAAATTCTTTACTGTTAAGACTATTAACAAATCCATATTTTTTTCCAAATTTTAGAAGATAATATTAACAAATAAAAGTATTTGTTAGGAGCCTAAAGCAAGGGTTAGTGGTTTAACATTCAAGCTGGCTCTGTCCCTATGTATATCCACCTTGTTATTAGGAGACTGAGTAGATACTTATCCTACCTGTTGCTAACATTTATTTAGGTTGCAAAGGAGCTAAGGGAGAGAGGAATTTCAGCTGATCATTATCATGCAGATATGGATGTAAATAATCGTGAAAAAGTACATATGCGGTAAAGTAGTTATCTGAATGTTGTGACTTTTATATGTTAATGCTTTAGTTATATATTATACGATGGTTGAGCTCTTGCTTAATTGTGCGGAATATATCACTGAATACTGAAGTGATGCTTGCTGGTGTTTTAGAACTATATGAGTAGAGTTGCATTTGATTTTAGTGTTGGTTGTGAGCCCTATCTTTACCCTTTAATCCATGAATTTATTTTAGAAGACCTTGACTGAATTTGAGTATAGGTTCCAATTGACAGTTTTGGGCCCTGCTTATTGGTATTAAAGCAGATCAGCTGTCAGATTTAGTATTTTTGTCTTCCATCTTATTATAATGTAATGTCCAATGGAATTTGAGATACATTTTTGTATGTATCATTCATATTTATGATGATAGTCTATTGTAAATGATACGATGATGACATTATTTATTTATCAAATGAGTTGATGGAGATATGACGTTTGACTATGCAGGTGGAGCAATAACAAGCTGCAGGTCATAGTTGGTACAGTATGTATAATTGCAGCTGTCACTTTGTAAGGCATTCATTTGTCACTTCTGGTCTGTTAAAGCATCAAAATTTATTTAATATTTTACATTTCAGGTAGCTTTTGGTATGGGAATCAACAAACCAGATGGTTAGTATTACAATTTCCAATGCTTTCTTAAATTTCGTCTACATTATCCGGATGTATTAGTATTGCACTATCGATATTTGATAGTAGTTTTTCATCGGTAACTAGTTTCGATATGAAAATAAGTTTCTACTTTATTTTCAAACTTCAACCATCAAAACAGGATGGCCTCAGACTGGCAGGATAATACTATAATATTTATTTTCCATGCTTTTAGTGCAGATATGAATGCAATGTCCTAGAGTAAACCGTGTTTGTTCACAAGGATTTTTTTGTCTGAAAATCAATGTTCTTTTTGGCCTTTTTTAGGGGTTGATGTGATGACTTGCTATTAGTGACATGGTACCTCTTGCAATCTGAATTCTATTGGAGTTTCTGAGATATATTTTTTGATATTCATTACATGGTTAAATTGTTTCAAATTGATGCTTGGATGAGTGGATTATGCATCTTTTGTTGAACAGAAAAGCTTGCTTATGAACTTTTTGCTCATGGGAAGTCCCTGGGTGGACATACATATTGTATTTGCGTTACCCTCGCTGAAGCTGAGAATATCTAATGCTAAATATTTTCTTGTAGTCAGGTTTGTCATCCATCACAGCTTGAGTAAATCAATGGAAACATACTACCAGGTTTTGCTCTAATCCTTAATATGATTTTCTTGTGTTACATATCCTTTATCTTATTGGGGACCAATTATTCTAGAAGCTTAATCTGGTGCGTGAAAGCCTTGATTTTTTTTTTTAATTTGGCACAATCACATTTGAAATTCTTTTGGGATTGATGTGCGGCCAAAAAGCCAATGTTTGCTGCACCTTGTGCTAAAAAGCAATGTGATAAAGAGTAATGGAGGTTGCAAGGATTGAAAATCTGGCCACTTAGCCAAAGAGGCTTTAATACCAGAGGACCATTGATCCTAAAAGCTTAAGCTGGTAGGTGAAAGCCTAGGCTTGCCTTTTATTTAACATCATTAAATATATTTTTCAACAGGAAAGTGGTCGAGCTGGCCGAGATGGGCTTCCTTCTGAATGCCTATTATACTTCAGACCTGGTGATGTTCCTCGACAGGTAAAACTTAGAAAAACTCGTGACTTTAAGTTTGTGTATATTTCCAGGCTATCATTTTCGACAAGTATTGAAGCTTGCGGGATATAAGACCTATGTATCTTGAGTTCACATTCTTATTGAGGTCTATTTTGGGCACCAGCTTTTCATTCAAGAACATAGGATGAGATAAAGGTAGTGTTTGGTAAAAAGGTTAGGACTTAAAAAGGATAGATCAAAATATGTATGTTCATTAAAAGTAGAATAAAGCAAGACAAAAAGTGAACAATTTTGGCTCTGCTAAAAATGGTGCAACCAGAGAGACCGTAACAGAACATGGTGTCCCGTTCCATTCTGTTATTGTGCCAAACGCTGCGATAAGTTATCTAGGAACTAAAAGTGTAAATGGTAATACATTGTTGTTTATATAGAGATGCTTGTGCTTATCTACATGTAAACACGGGTATTAAGTATTATTGATGGATTATATGACAAGCTTTATTAATGTCACTTTTCTCAGAGCTCAATGATCTTCTACGAAAATTCAGGACTACAGAATCTCTATGACATAGTACGATATTGTCAGGTAGTTTCTTTTATGATGTTTAATATGTACTACTGGTAGTTGTCAGTCGACACTCATTAATTCCTTTAGTTGTCAAAGCTTTTAAATCTTCTTTCTTGGTCCCATTTGTTTATTTGATGTTTTTTAAAAGTTAAGCTTATTGATGGCCTAACTGTGAAATTATAAATAACTAAATATACACAAAACAGATATCAAACTTTCTTTTTCATTGTTGATTATTTAATGAGCATACTCATTCAACCATCCTTCCCTTTCATATATGTTGGTGGACTTAATAGCTTGTCGTATATGTATGCTGCATAATGACCTGATTGAGTGCCTTTTCTTTAGTCTGATTATAGAACATGATTATGTTCATTAAGTAATTGAATTATTATAAAGTATGATTGTTTGTTAGAATATACGAAGTAACTTGAGATTTAAGAAAATGATGCACAATAGATTGGGTTATTTATTACATTACCAAAAATTTCAGGGCTCTTATCTTTATAAGATCCTTCTCTTATTCTTAGGGATTTTAGCTTATATTTAGGAAGTTGTTTGTTCATTTGTTTAGTTATAGGATTAAGAATCTAGTATTAGCATAAATCGGTCTACCTAGTTAATATTTTATATCACGTTACAATATATAAGAGTTAGTGTTTTCCCCCTCTCTTTTCATCCTTCTCTCCTAAAAGCCTGTAATTTCAACTAATTATACTTATCCTACTCTTTAATTCAGTCCAAAAGACAATGCCGACGAAGTGCCTTTTTTCGTCATTTTGCTGAGCCATTACAAGAGTGCAATGGTACATTTTAATTGTGTAGTTTAGTTCTCCTTTTATTTGTGCCCGTTACAGGCTTATGACATACATTCGAATTGTATATACTTGATGTTGCAGGGATGTGCGATATTTGTGCATTCTCAAGTGAGGTGAAGGAAGTGGATGTCTCTCGTATGTTGCTTTGACTTTTGGTTTGATTTTTGTCTTCTTCTCTTCTCCTTTCCTCACATATATTTCTTATTATGGCACGCTTTCTCTCTTTTTTTCTTCCGTTTGATCTCTCTGTTTTTTCCTAGTTTCTTCATCCCATTTTATTCACACAAGCCTTTACATGGGGATACTCTTTGCAGGGCATGCAAAATTGATGATTTCTTTGTTACAAGAAATTCAGACAAGTGATCAGAGGTCAACAATGTTGCAATTAGTCGATAAAATGAAAGTAAAACAGAAGGAAATAGGTTGGTTTGTCTTCTCCTCTGTTTTAAATTTGGCTAGATATATTCTTTTCTGCCAAGTACCAAGATTCTTGGGCCTAATCTGTCCCCACTCCCCCCTCTTGTTTCTTCTGGCCAACTAACAGGTTTTATCTTAGGGTGAAACGAATGAGAGTCAAAGAAGATAGGATTAGTTATAGTAGTTATTTAGAGGTGTTAGAATTCAAAGTATGATTTATTATTCTTTGACTGTACAATTTCCTAAATTCATTGGTAGAACTCCTAGTCAAATACAAGTTCCTAGTATTTGAATGTAATTATTGTAACCTCATTATAAATAGAAGATGTGTGATCTTGTTTGAGACACGCAAGAAACATAGAAAACATATTTTACAAGAGGTGATATCAATTAGGTAGATTAGGGAAATAAGGACCGATAGATTCATTATGTGAACTAGATAGCTTGTAAACAGCTTATAAACTTTATTGACAATTGATACACCCTCTTCCTTTTGTTCTTATAAGTCACAGCCCATGAAAATTGCAACATCTGTCATGTATCAATCTGAATCTGTTTCCTGAAGGTATCACAAATATGATTGTCAATTTTTTCTACATTGAATTTTGCAGGTTCTGATTTAAAACGAGAAGAAATGGAGCAGCTCATTTTACACCTTTTACTGGACCGTGCTTTGGTAATATAATTTTGTATTTAAATTGAAAGTTGGAAGAAAAAAAAAATAACTCCTCATTTTGCTAGACAAGGCAAGACAACTTTGTTTTCAAGATAAAATTAAAGAGCAAACTGTAGCCACATATATGGAGAATGAAGAATATAAATGAGTTTCATGATTAACCCTTTCAACAACTTTTGAGGCTGAAACGTTTGATCATTATTGATTTCCATTTGTTAGTTTGTTGGTCTTTTATGGCACATCAAAACAAGCTGTGGGTCAGACAAAAGTTGAATATCCAAGGGGTAGTCAAATTAATTTTTCATACCAAACAAAAGCAATGCTACTTACAATCCAACATTTAAAATCACCTATCTTAGCTTGCTGTTCTGCCGTGAAACTTCACTTCTCTGCAGAATGATATGCATATGTATTGAACTGCTAGAAATCAATCTTAGATTCATTTAGTGTTTTGCATGATCATGATTCATACTCATTTGAAGTACAAACTCAAATCCTCATTAATTCAGAAACCCGAATCTGAAACTAATGAACAGTGATTTTGTATATTCCATTTGCATCTTTGCACACATGGAACCAATGTTGCAATTATGGTTGTTCTAAAATTAGTGTTCAGATTTTTGCACAAGCTCTAATTTAATTTATTTACAAAACAACCCTTGCAACCACAGTGCAACAAAAAAGTTAAGATAGCATCACATTTGAATGCCAACCCTTGTAAATCGTAGGGTAATACAGTCAAGAATAATTTTACTCTGGTTTGCATTGGCTATCAGTTGTAATTTTAAATCTCCAGGCTTTTTGAGCTTACCGATTAGTGCAAAAATGTAATATTTCCATTTTTTAGTGGGTGATTTAGAGCCAACTTTTTCTTGGTGTAGAAAGAAGAATTTCAGCATACAGCTTATTCTACAAATGCTTATATTACTGTAGGACCATTGGCAAAGCAAATTTTGCAAGGTACGCAAGTTTCTCCTTGTAGATGTCAATCCATAAAACTAGTTTATTATGGAAAACACTATTGAGGTTTTTGTGTTTTACATCTGGACTGAGTAATTTTTCTTCTTCAACCACGAAATTCTTTAACGAGAAACTAGCTCGAGTTAAGTTGATTTTTCCGATTCTACGGCCAAGCTTGCACCCAATTATATAGTAGACTAGTAGCATTCAATTTGCACATTGTCATGGACATGTTTGTTGATTACCAACTGCTTGTGCCTGTTTGGATATTATTTTTGGTGCAGGGAAGAAGACTGTGAAGCTTGAGGTTTCTATAGAAGAGAAAACTAAAGCTTCTGTGAGATTGAAACGCTGCCTTGGGTCATCTGGCTTGGAGCTAAAGCTTGATGAGCTGAGAAAAGAACTTTCTTCCATTCATGGAGGAATACTCCCACACTCTGTCTTGTCTACTCAACAAATCAGCTTACTATGTTCTCAAAAACCAAACTCGCTCGAACAGGCAAGTTCTGTTCACGTACTTTTCGTTTTGTGATGGTGGTTTTTGTTCTGATCTATATACCTAAAGGTCCTAAACCAAAAAATACTTTTGAGAGCAGCATGACACCAACTTAAGAATACAAGAAAATTTTGAAAATTTATAGGATAATACTAGGCATAAAATAATTACAAAGCTTAATGTTAGCATAAATAAATGTAGATACAATAAATGTTATCATTTATCAAATTATTGTGGTTTATTCCTTTGTATTAGAATAAAATATAAAAAAAAATAAAAGTAAAAAACCTTAAACACTAAAAGTATTAGGGTACTATACAAGACAACTGTTTCAGTTGTTGACACTTCTATTACTCTAATCCAGAGTTGTAAGTTTTCTTTGTGCTTGTGCAGTTGGAGAAAGTAATTGGAAAATTGAAGACAGAAAAGTATGGAAATAAGATTCTTGAGCAAATTGTAAAATATTCTGATTTCAAGCCAACCGATGAACAAGTAAGTGATGGTAGAGCTGCAAAAAGGTCGAAGACAAAGAAGAACCTTGTACTTATTAGTAGTGGAGATGAAGCATGATAACAGATGTTGTCCTGACTTTAGTTTATTTAGTTCTAATTCTAGTTTATGTTTTCATTGTATAACAATTGAGAAAAATGAAGCGTGTGTTCCGTATTACAAAAATGAATCTGGATGACAAATGAAGGCACTCAACTGTTATCAAGTCATGAAATTGAAAAATGATTTTTTTTTTCTATGGATATTTGGTTTGAGTTGTTAATTGCCGTTCATTAGTAAAAAAAAATACAGGCATTGATGTTTCTATAGATAATATTAGTATTTGTCAATCTACTAAATTCTTTATATATATATATATTTTTTCAAAATTAAAGCTAATTAGTATTCATTTTTAGTAATATTTTTTTTTTCACGAGGTCAATCATATCTTATCATGTAGAGATTTATAACAAATATAGAGGTTGATTGCTTCTTACTTCTTCTGTTACGTTTATCGGCACGCATGCTAAAAGCTAAAAAGTGAAGGTAAACCTAATTCTGCCTTTATGATAAAACCATAATAGCTTCTGGTATTTTATTTTGTTTGTTTCTTTCGTCTGGACCATTTGGTTGCCTATCTAAGCAACCACCACTTTTTGACGAGGCACCAAGGGTACCTTTTTGTTTTTAAAAAGTTGATGCTTTAGCTGAATTTTTGTTTTACTTTTGGCTGATTGTTACACTTCAATGAAAAGTAATAATATTTTAGAGTTTAATGAATAACCACTGACCTCGTTCAATCAATCTTGTTACATGAGTATATTTTGTAATTTTTTTTAAAAATAACTATCAAATCATTCATTTTTATTAAATAAAACTAATTTATGATGTATTTCTTTTTTCTCAATATATTATTACTCTTTTTATTTATAAAATATTATATTAAAATTTCACATAACTGGTGATTTATTTATACTTTTATTTTACTCAATGATATCTACTTTTATCTTTATAATATTAATAATGATATATTTTTCAACAAAATTCCACCTATAAAACTTTAAAAATCAACACAAAAATTACATCATGTGTATTCATTTCTAAAATACAAGTGCTTGCATAATTGTGATAATAGGAAATAAGATATTTAGTTAAGCATTTCAATGGTTGATTTGAATAGTGAATGATTAAGACACTTTAAATAAGTGGTCAAAAAATTTATCTTTAATTCTTGTGTATGGAGAAAAATTTAGATTTTCAAAAAGAATTCACCTTGTATATTTAATCAAATCACAACATAGGTTAGTCACTGCTAAACAATATCATCTTTATTTTTTAATAGAAGTAAAAGAAATTCATCACTAATTTATTTACTTTTGTGTGTATAAAAGTTTTATTATTTCACAAATTATTTAGAAGTGTATCATTATACACAAAACTATAGTAAGTAACTCTTCATTTAAAAAAAAAACATGATGAAAATCCCTGCTCCCCTATATTGCCAATTTTCTTAAAACTTTGAAGCCTCTTTTATCTTCAAAATCTAAAATTACCGCATTTAAGAACTCAATTTTTTTACGGTAAAACATTTGATAAACTCTGTAAGGGAGGAGTATATTATTTGCAGGACAGTGGGACTAGAGTCTAAAGAGAAAGAAATTGAGATTTTTTAATAAAAAATAAAAATAAAAATCATACCTGTAGTAATAAATAAATAATAAAAAACGTGAAAAGTGATACAGCAGATACTAGCATTGAATATGGACTATTGGTATTTATTATTGCTATTATTGGACAGCATAACAGTTGAAAAGGTAGCATGTTTGTTTAATGAATGAAAAAAGCTGAAATCGGTACTGTCTCCTTCTCTCTTACTTTAGCTTTTCATTTCAAAAAGCCGTTCTTTCTTTCTTTCTTAACTCACCTCACATCACCAAACTCCACATGTAAACACCCACAAGCAAACAATCCCTTAACCAAACACACTTACCAAACCCCACTTTCTTTCCTTCTTTATCTAACTTCTAATCTCATAATCCTCTTAATAAAACCCAAAAACACTTTCTCATGTCATATCATACCCCCAATTAATTTCATGGCCAAATCATGTACCTCATCATCATCCAATTGTAATCCAACTTCCTCCACCACCACTGCCATCAAACGCCAAAAGCACCACCACAACCACAACCATCCTCTCATACCAGGTCTCCCTGACCACATAGCTCAACTATGTCTCTCTTCAATCAACCCTTCTCTTCTCTTCAAAGTATGTCACTCATGGCGTAGACTCATATATTCCCCCTCTTTCCCTCCTTTCCTTTCTCTCTACGCAATTCTCTCTCCACCAAAATCACACCATTTCAACTCAATTCAATTCCACAACTTTGACCCAATATCAAACACCTGGCACACACTCCCTCCACCACCACAACCACTCCACCACATCCTCCTCCACCACCCTTCCTTTCTCTCCCGCAATCTCTCCGTCCAATCAACCACCGTCTCCGACAATCTCATCCTCCTCGCCGCCACAACACACAACCTCTCCGCGGCACTCTCCCAACCTTTAATTTTCAATCCATCAGAGGGCTGGTCATTCGGACCGGCTCTCTCCACACCACGCCGCTGGTGTGCGCTTGGCACATCAAACAACGTGGTGTACGTGGCAAGTGGTATCGGGTCCCACTTTTCCATCGACGTAGCTAAGTCGATAGAAAAGTGGGACATGAGGAAAAACAACTGGGAGACAAAAACGGAGATGAAGGACGGAAGGTTTAGTAGAGAAGCGGTGGATGCTGTTGGATGGAGAGGGAAGCTTTGTATGGTGAACGTGAAAGGCGATGCGGCGAAGGAAGGGATTGTTTATGACGTTGAAGAGGACACATGGAAGGAGATGCCGGAGGGGATGTTGTTAGGGTTTAGAGGACCGGTGGCGGCGATGGAGGAGGAAGTGATGTATGTGGTGGATGAAGCTAAGGGTATTTTGAGTAGATACAATTGTGAAGATGATGTTTGGGAAGAGATTTTGGAGTCTCCGAGATTCAAAGGAGCTGAACAAATCGTTGCGAAACGAGGGAAAATTTGTGTGGTTTCTGTTGCTGGGATATCTGTGGTTGATGTAGTGGCGGCGCCGCCGAGGATTTCGGTGGTTGAGTTGCCGGAAGGGTTTGAAGCAGTGGCTGTTCATATTTTACCGAGGATGCCGGTAACTGATTTTTCTGTTCAAGGTTGAGTTCGGTTAGTTTTTAAAAAAAAAAAAAAAATCTGAAACATTTTTTGTGAAAAGAAAAAAGTATTTTTTGGTTGTACTTGAGTTGGAATAGTCATATATTCTGTTTTGACATTAGATACTTGAAATGAAAGCCGAAAGTGAAAATTTGTCTATAAGTGTGTTGCGTAAGAGAATACTAATTTTTAAAAGTTTTTTCTTCATATTTTTGACTTAGTATGTGTGTGAGGATATTGAAATTAATTAATTGTTTCTAAAGAAAAGGTGGGGTGGTTGCATTGGCTAATTCAATATAAATATCTCTCTTATTTGTTTGTACTTACTATATTGCCCTTATTGAGCGGCAATATGAAAGCAAGGGAGATATGGGAATTCACGTGGCGATTGGATTGGGTTGGATTGGATTTGTTATGATGTGAGTGAGGGGTGAGATTGTCCATCGTTATCAGACAATGAGTATACTTGTATTTATATCTTGGATAAGAAATCAGACATAATCACGTTTACCTGTTTCAATGGATAGATGAATAAGAGATTGTATTCACAAATAAATTACTAATTGAGTTTTCAATGGTCAAATGTGGTTTGACCAAAATTTTATGATGTTTGGTTTCTAGGATGGGAGGCAATTTTATTTAGAGAATTATAATTTTAAGCTTTTGTAATTATATGTATCTTTCACATTTTAATGTTCTTTTAGAAGTGAATATTTTAGCACTTTAACTTTGATTGTTTAACTCTTTTTTTAGCTATATAAGACCATTTCATATTTAGATTAAACTAATTCTAACTTTCGACAATTTTTGTATACATGTTACAACTTTATTTTGACATTTTTACTAGATTTTGATCTAAAATATTCAAAATTATATGAATTCATAAAAGTAACTTTTATGTGAACGCGTGTAATACAAATATCATTTTACATTCAATTAATTAATTTTTAACTAAAACTAATTCAATTAACATCAATTTCATTACTGCATAATCAAACATCCACTAAAGTGGTCTTATTGTATTTTTATTTTTTTTCTTCTAATTCTTTTCCATTTAATCTAAAATTGAAGGATAAAAATCTAACTTCATTTTTTCAATTTATTCAATTGTGAGGGAAGAACTTGTTTTGAGTGTCCAACGGTACCTCTAAGCTCTAACGAAGATTAATAAGGATTAAATTGTAGTTGATATTTTGTAAAAATTAATATAGTATCTAAACGCTTTTGTGATTACTCTTACCTTAATAGTCCCAAAATGATTCAGACTCTATTCTTAATCCAACCTAAACTCTATCTATGACGTGGTTGTCTGTCCTTAATTAGTTGAAAAGTGATGAAGCTATAAAGCCAATTTGCAAGTTGTGTGTGTGAAAATGGATTGGTGTCCTGTCCATTGATTTCAGAATCTGCAGTAGGGACGAGTCGTCCAGCTAGCACTAGCAAGGGGGGCAGTATTTTGTGGGACCTAGTTTTAATGCATATGATATGAGCCACAACATTAGATGATTAATTCTACAAGAAATTAACTTCATGCAATTGTTTGCTTGCTTCCCAAAAAATATTGCATGGTCCTGCGCAATGCATTTTGGTTTAGGGTCTACGTTAGATAGATGATATAGAAATAGTAATGTGAAGATACCATTTTTGGGTGGCGCCTGATGCACACAAACTCATAACTATGGCGCATGTGCTTCACTATTTTTCTTTGAATTCAATATAATCCCTTTGGGTAGGCATGACAATAGGTTGTATATGTTTGAAAATATATTATTTGTATATGAAGTTATATATGTGTGGGTTGCAACTTTAATACGTATTTATACTCTTTAGAGAGTACTCATTTGTACTTATTACATGTATTTTTAACTAAATTTTTTATTATTAAATAATGAAAATTACAAATTAAAATATTTATTTTATCTAAATATTTTAAATTAGTAAGTATTATATATAACAAGCATTTAAATAATAAATCTATAAATTTGCAAGTTTGGTATCTTCCAAAACTTATATAAAAAATGATACATTATATTAATTAGTCACAATTTGACAATATTAGTCGACCAAAATTATAAAATCACGTTAAATAACACATTTATTACTATATACTAAATATATATTTTTAGACAACACAAGTTAATTACTTATACTTTTATTCATATACATATATTTTATATACTAATATAAATAAAATATATAAATATAATAAATTTTATACAAATGTGGGGTGTAGTCGATACTAAGATACCAACTGCATAAACTATTTTCTCGAGCTAACTCAAATATTTAAAATATTAAACTCTTCCATCAATTAAACATAGCATGATGTTGCTATGTTGAAGTTGGACTTTCAAAAGGCTTTTGATGCCCTAAATTGGAGAGTTATTGATCGTATGGTAGAATTAATAAGCTTTGGATCAAGATGGAGAGGTTGGATAAATAAGTGTCCATCATCTAAGTAGAGGAACTAATGACAGGAAGGTTGTGATGCAAATTGATTAGTTTGGGATCCAAAAGCCCAAGCCATATATAAGAGCTAGGTGATGGAAATCAAATAATATTTTGGAAAGCTAGAGTGCCAAATTCAATTTATACTAAAGATGTGTAATATTCATTATACTAAACCACCTGTTCAAAATAAACAATCTAATATATTTTATATTTCAATCTATGAACCCGAACGAGTTAAAAAAAATAAATCCAGAAAAGTTTCTCCCAATTATTCAAAAGCAAACCATCCTTAAAATTAGACAACTGTAACAACATTGTTAGTAACAAAACATATCCATGGCTGGGCCTGGAAACAAAGCATCTTGTGCACACACCATGAATAAATGACTACACACATTAATAATCTTAGTTTCCATCCGACATATTCAAATAGTAACACATCCCAAACTTTATGCAATTCATGCATAGTAAGTTTTGTTTATTTCAGTTCTACATTTATTCGCACGAGTTAAACATCAACTGAATCGCTGAAAAGCAAACTAACTTTCAGAGCTGCAAGATGTCTCTCCCGGAGATAATTCTTCCTGTTGAACTCGTTTCATTTCCTCGTAGGCCCATTCAAGTCCTGGGCAGTAATGAAGAGGAGGATTAAATCTACTATCATTGATATCAGGTGGCAAGAATGCTCCATTCTCTACCAAGAATTTCACGGCATCCCTCCTCCTTTCTTTAGCTGCAATGTGGAGCGGTGTCCCTGGTAAGGAGATAAACAAAATCATGAATATTAAATTTCGAATTTTGAATGTAGACAGATATATTAGTATTGAAATCAACAAAGGAAGCACAAAAACTTACAGCCACAAGCACCCTTAGTTCGGGCATCAATATTGGCTCCACGCTCAAGAAGTTCATCCATCACTCCGAGGTGACCACCTTCGGCAGCAAGGTGGAGAGGGGTCACCCCTTTAGATTTAGGGCCCCATGCAGTCACATTCACATCCATTCCTTCATTGAGAAGCTTTTTTACCTGCTCAAAAACACTATAAGCAGATGCTTGCATGTGACAATTTTACAAACTTAAAAACCCTTTTGCTCCAAATATGAAAATTTTTAAATCTTAAAGGAACAATAACAATAAATCATAAATAATCCAACTATTCCCGATTCATCAACTAAATAAGGGGAACAATTCAAGCACTACAGTAATCAGTATCAAAATGAAGTAGTTTGTAAATACAGCAATGAAGCCATAAAGGGTGACCAGAGCACCAGGTTTCAGCTCCCAACATGCATTGGGGAAATACACCCACTGTTGAATACAGCAACACCCAGATGATAGCTGTTTACACAACCAGAACTGTGCCAACTGGTCATAAGACCTGCAACCTCATTTGAATAAGACTGTGCAACTTCCTAACTAACTGCCACCATCTATGGACATTGCCGCCATGCAAACACATCAAATGAACTTGTCATCCATCATAATCTTCCAAATGCACAATACTATAATCTTTAGACAACTGCTTAGCGGGTAGTGACTTTAACTCGCACCACCTTACGCTCTACAAGGTAAATACTACAGGTCTGACAAAATCAGAGTCACACTTCTAGTCGGTAGAATATCCACTCTTTATACAAATTCACCAACCCCGCAGCCCCCCCTTCATTCATAACTGCTGACCGCAAATCTACTGACAACCCCTTTCAATGAATTGATCTACCCAATTGGCTTTCAATCATTAGTTATTTGCCCATGAATATAGCACCGTGTAGAATTGTTTTGCACGTTGTTCGCCATACCGCCAAGCCCCTCTTTTAGTTTTAAGTCTAAACTGTCCACCACGGACAGGGTAGTGACAATCACATTCAATGGTTCACTCTCCTCAATGGCTTTTGATCATTAAGTTATTTATCCAATTATCCCTTCACAACATGCAGGAATCATTATAACTCAAATTCAATCAACCAATAAACAAAGTCTCACCCTCAAACATTGCCAAATTAAGTTCAGTAGAGCGGATACTTCAGTTTATCCTTCTTTCACATTATCTTATCTTCATGCACATCAAAATCAAACTTTCCCTTATAATAAAACATTCATTTCTCCAATTTTATCCACAAAATTTAGTAATCAAACACAGTTAATTTGTATCAAAAAACAAAAACAATGGGCAAATGAAAAAGAACAGAAAATAACTTACCAATTTGATATCACCTTTCCGTGCAAAAACATGAAGTGAGGTCCAACCCCTGTCATCAGTATCAACCCTAGGCCTCAACAACCTTCTTCTGGAAGGGCTTTGTCTCAACGAAATTGGCCTCTCCTGAAGCATATCTCTCACAGCAATCGACGCAAAGACAGCAATTTTGAAAATCAAAATAATAAAAATTGAAAAAAGAAAATCCCAAACCCTAGATTCCCAACGTGAATTGAATTGGATTCTAATACAATCAGATTATTCTTAATCGATAAACCTCCGTCAAAATTAAAACCCTAAAAACAGACACGGAATCTGAAAAAGACTCCGAATTTACATGTTTTTGAATGAGAACTCAAATTCAACAGAAAGGGTTTTTGAAAAGAGAAGCGTGCAGGTTGTTAAAGGAAGAGAATTAGCGAGCGTGAAGGGAGTGATTTGCCAAACAATAAGGTGCAAAGGGATTCAAGCCGGGACCAAAGACGCGAAGGTTATGTACGACGAAGATTGGATTCATTATAATCAGTAATCGAATGATGAAAGAGGGGTGGTAGACGAGGAAGGAAAAGCGTAGTGAAATCGGAGTCAGATGAATCCTTGCTTCATTGGAACGGAAGGAGAATGCAGAGTTGAAGGTGAATGAGGAATTGAATGTGAATGAAACCCTAGCACAAGACGGAGGTTAAACTCTATTTCTAATAAATAGTGTGTGATTCGCTCTTCTAATATATCATGCCTTATTTATTTATTTTTGGAGAAATTCTTATCTAAATAAATATACCTTATTTATTGGTCAATCCATTACGTTTAATTAAATTATTTTTTTTTTACTCAAAATTATCTTTTATACCCATAACTTTTAGAGATTAATAAAAAGTATCCACAATTCTTGTAAGAAAGACGTACAATTAAAATTATTTTATATTAATATGTTTAAATTAGATATGATGTCTTATGTTTGAATTTGAAATACAATATTTGTGTGTAAATTTTTTAACCATTCTATTTATATAAAAAAAAATATATATTTTACACTTTGCTACAAATAAATATTTTAATAGTCTGTCTTAATCACATTTGAAATTTTGATTTAAAAATTTTTAAATGATTTTGTGCAAGTATATTTAGAACATTATAAAAAATTTCTCCACAAAAATTATATATATATATATATATATATA
>JBBPBO010000002.1:8312768-8425397 GCA_037974295.1 Cicer cuneatum | reverse complement strand
AATTTTAAAATTAAATTCAGATTTAATTTTAAGTGTATTTGGGAATATTTGTAAAATATTCAATATATATATATGTTTTGTGTAAATATATATATATATATATATATATATATATATATATATATATATATGTATTTGTTTTGGAGGTGGAATTAAAATTATTGGATAATGGATGAATTAATTTAATTTCGAGTAATTAAATTATCGGACCGTTAATTAAGATATTCTCTGCTAATTTCGACGAGACGGGTTAAGTGCTGGAGGATCAAAAGTTATTTTAATATAAGAGTTGGGTGAGGTGGCGTAGATATTTGTGAGGAAAGAAAAAATTCCTCCTTTTCCTCTGCTGTGTCAGTCAACATTTATGTGGATATTTAAGTGAGAGACTCTTTCTTCTTTCCTCTACGGCGCCAGTTCTGCTTTATTGTTTTCTTCTTCTTTTGATATTTCTGAGTGTTGGTGAAGAAAAACAGTTTACTCAAAAGCCATTTTCTTGAAAATCTGATTGTCGAATCAGAAAGTTTCGAGTACGAAAGTCATTCCTCTGATCGTTACGGAGCTAAATAACTAACTTTCGTAGCGGCGAACGCGAAACGGGAGTATCGTCGACTTTTGTCGCAGAAGCGTACGAGTTAAGGGAACGTAACTAAGGTAAAGGCACCTTCCAACTTTCTAGATTTGCATTTAGGGCTGTAAATGCATGTGTGATGAATGATTATTGGTTTATGTTTGTGAAAAACATTGTATTCTGTTTTGGAAATCAAACTGTGTTGATGTTCTTGCTGTTTCCAGTGAAGGAACTGATTGTGTTGAGTAAGAAATCATTCTGTTGTGTTTTTGAATGATGATTTGGTTGGTGTTGTATTGGAGATGATCCAAATGCTTGAGTTAGTTTGTGTGGGACTGTTTTGTGATTGACTTTCAAATGTTGATGATGGTTTCAAAAGAAAAGGGATTTAAAATGGTGGAAGTGTTACTTCTGAAAAATCTGTTGTTGTTGTTTAATGAAAATGTTATGAGTTTTGAGGTTTCTAAAGAGGGGTAATTATGATTCTGGTGTTAGGTTGGTTTTTCAAAAGAAAACAGTTTGAAATGTGTTGAAGTCTTAGGAAAATTTTACTGTTTTCGAAGGTGTATTCGAATACAACATGAGTGTATTCGAATACAACCTGTCAAACTTCTGTTTTACTCAAGTTTTCAAACTTGTATTCGACTACGAGCCCCTGTAGTCGAATACAGAGGAAGGATTTCTGTTTTCTGATTCTGATGTTAATCATTCTGATTCTGGTTCTGTTTTCTGATTCTGATTCTGTTTTGCTTCTGATGATCATCATGTTTCTTGTTTATGATGATCCTGATAATCATCATGTTTTCTACTTCTGATGATTCTGATAATCATCATGTTTTCTGCTTCTGATGATTCTGATAATCATCATGTTTTCTACTTCTGGTGATTCTGGCATTAATCATTTTGTGTTTCTTCTGATCAATTCTGGATGAAGTCTGGGCGAAGTCTGGGTTATTCAAAATTCGACTATCATGCCATGTTCTGGTCAAATTATCTCCTGGATTACTTCTTGCTTTTGACAACTTATGGCCTGGAACAACTCTACACATGGCAGGCTTCACATTAGTATGGTCCAAAGAATCTTCTGATATTTTTTCCCTCTGATATAGTCCATCAAAGATATCTTCTGGTCACTTCTGGACAAGTCTGGACTGTGTTGAAATTACACTGTCAGGCTATGTTCTGGTCAGTATAACTTCTTGATTGCTTCTGATATTTGAATCATTCTTGTTTGGAGCAATTCATATTATGGCAGGCTTCCCTCTGGTGTTTTTCATATGTTCTTCTGATTTTGTTTCTGTTTGATATAAGCCTCCAAAGTTATCTTCTGATCGGTTTTGGACATTCTGGTTTATCTTCTGATAATTCCAGAAATGCATCTTCTGTAAATTCAGAATGTATCCTCTGATACATTCATCTTCTGATGGTTTTTACCGTAGTAATTCAAGTTCAAAATAAGATTCCATCAAGTGTATTTGTACACATCAAAATCCAGATTATTTAGAACTAACTTGGTTCCAACATCATTCTGTGTTGTTTCTGATGATTCTGGTATGAATCATGTTGTTGTTTCTGCTTCTGATGATTCTGGTATGAATCATTCTGTTGTTTCTACTTCTGATGATTCTGGTGTGAATCATTCTGTTTTGCTTCTGATGATCCTCATTCTGGTTCGATTTCTAATGTTCTGAGGCTGATCATTCTGGTTCTGTTTTTGGCTTATGTATTCGAATACAGAGAAGCTGTATTCGAATACAGATTCGTAAATTCCAGAAAATTCAGTTTTTAACACTGTGTTTGAAATTTTCAAGAGGTTGGGAAAACATTTCAAATGTTGATGATTACTTGGCTGTTTGGTCATGTTTGTGATGATTATAATTTTGACTGTGCTGAGTTATTTTAAATATGATTGAAAGGCATGAATTTCCTGATTTTGCATACTGTTTCCAGAGAAGTGAAACACTGCATATTCATGCATTGCATAGTCAAGTGGTACCCGCGATGGGCCACAGAGTAATGCGCAACCACGTGCTGATCTGTTGAGCGATTGCACGAGTGCTGGACTGTTGAGCGTCTGCACTAGGTACTGATCTGTTGAGCGATTGTACCTTGGTATATAAGTGCTGGTCTGTTGAGCGACTGCACTAGTACTGGACTGTTGAGCGTCTGTACCCTGAAATGCGCAGCCACGTGCTGATCTGTTGAGCGATTGCACGAGTGCTGGTCTGTTGAGCGACTGCACTAGGTACTGATCTTTTGAGCGATTGTACCTTGGTTTATGTCAAACGTGTTGGTCTGTTGAGCGACTGCACGAGTGCTGGACTGTTGAGCGTCTGCACTGGTGCTGATCTGTTGAGCGATTGCACCCTGGTCTTGAGGGCCGTTAAATTGTGTTGGTCTGTTGAGCGACTGCACCTTGGTAATTCCAAGAAAATTGTATATATGAGCATATACATATTGCATTGGGTGATTGACCGGTGGGTCACGTTTTGGGTATGTGATGTTTGAAATTTGTGTGTGTAAGTACTTTATAGATTCTGGAATTTCTGATGAATTGGTGTGACTGCTGATTTGATGTTTGTGCTTACAACATAATTTTCATATTTATTTGGTTGTTGTTTTGAAAAGTACGAATGTTATGTATTTCAAAATTGAGCATCCTTATTTATCATCATTGTTATATGATATGCCATGAATATGTTTGTGATTGCTGATATAAATGCTATGTGGTAATTGTTAATTTCGGTTGGTGACCCTTTACAATTATTGTGGAAAATTGGGCTTTGCCCTCATATGAGATTCAAACTCGTACCCCTGATGGTCACACTAACGACAGGGAACGTCGTTAATTTCCCTTGATCATTACTTTGTGGGCTACGCAAAGGGATGGGCAGCTGGGTGAAGATAAGACTTGTGGATGATATGGTGGAAACCGAGCTACTGTAGCTTAGTGTATGATCAGTTTAGACTTATGTATATGGTTTTTGAGCTCAATGGTTGTAAATATTTATTTTGGGAATTATTGTAAAACTCTTCCGCACTTTGATAAATATTTTGATGGATTGAGAATCCAGTTTTGATGTATCTTTATTTTAGTATATTTAAAGATTAATTTCCCAAAAATATCTCATTCGATTAATCGTGATGTTGTTGTTTAATTACCTTACTATTTTGGATTACAATGTCGAATGATATTTAATTTGAATTGATTTTAATTCCCTTGGAATTAATTCTGAAAACCCTTTTATTTATGTATTCGTTTTAAAAAAAAATACACTCGCGCTGTGTTTTAAACTCGGGGTGTTACAATCAGTGAGTGAAAAATAGATAAGGATAAGATCACACAATGATGTATCTTGGTTCATTCAAGGTGGGCTACGTCCAATCCTTACAATCTGTGAGATTTTCCACTAATGTGCTTAGCACCAAAAAGTTATTGCTTTCACACTATTTTCTTGATCACTTTTGATCAGTTTCATAATTCACCTTTCAACCTTGAAAGGATTTTTATAGTTACTTTTCAGTTCAATTTTTTTTTTTTTGCAATTCACCTTTTGATAAACTAAAATTATTTTTACAACATACTCAAACTATCTTAATAGATAGACTTGAGTTGCAAAATCTACTAAACACTTGTTTGAGATTGATTATCAGCAATAACTTAATAAAAAGATAATTGAATATAATAACAGAGAAAGCTAGAGTTTTGCTTGAGTGAAAAGCTTTGTTGCCTGAGTATGATTGTTTAAGTATGGAATGATTACCTAAAAACTCTTGATGTTGTCTTTTCAATGATGTTCCTTTTATAAACGAGCATAGGGTTAAAAAGGCTCAATATAGCTGTTACTGAACCTCAACAAACTGTTTTTCCAGATTGAACTTTATTTGACATGTGTGTTATTTGATCCAGAATGTTCTTCTATAACACCAGAACGTTCTTAGTTTTATGTTGTATGGAAAATGTGGATGAATGATTGAATAACTGTGAAATGTCGGTCTTTTGTATCAAAAGCATGTTAAACTCTCTGCAAAAGGTGCAACAACACTGTACTCATGTCCTTGTTGTTCTTGCTCACAACTCATCAATCTAGTCATCGATCTGAATGTTGTTTTGCTTCTTTGGGCCTTCAGCTTGAGTTCTAGACTTGATTATTGATTTGAGCAGTCTTTGTAGCACCTCAATTTTGTCCATTCCAATTAAAAATGATAATCCAAAAATACATAATAAACCAGAATCAAAATACAAAATAGTGAGGTGCAATGTACAATTTACATAGCTACATTACAATTTTTACAAAGCTACTTGTGACTATGACTGGACAACAATCTTTTTGTAGCATTTTGAACCCAACATCTTGCGCTTGTATAAACTCTTTCAGCTCACTGTTTGCAATTAATTAATAAAAAGTTAATATTGTGATTTCTTGTTTACTTTAAGATAATGGCTAATAGTAACAAAAACATAGTAACAAAGAATACATAAATGGCAAGTCAGTAACAAAGGCATGGCTAATGAGTAACAAAGAAGACATGTTCTTATCAGGATTAAGAAGTTAATCAACATTTTTATTTATTTATTTAATAAATATTTTATAAACCAAAAATATAATAAAACAAAGGCAAACATTGTGGTTTTACAGGTAGCCCATTCCCTTAGATCAAGCTAGCCCATTCCCTTAGATCAGTTTCTATCTTTTGCCTTAAAAGTTCGTTATCTTCACTACTTCTATACTCAATCAGAAAGATGTTGAAAGATGTATTACAAGTTTCTTAGCAAAGGTTGCTTGTCTTTGTTGCAAAAACGATATAAAAACTGAGACTGATTATTATTTCATGGACCAAAAGATTCATCACTTTACTCTATAAATTGAGGAAAAATTCATTAACAAAACAGAACATCATACATTAACAAAAACACTTAAAAAAAAGCAAAAAGAAAGAAGCAGGCAGAATAGGAAGAACAAACAGAAGCTGATTTAAGGTATTTTTTTCGTTGTTCCTGTCTTTGCACATCATTTTTAATAAAGGTTTTTTAAATAATCTTGTGATTGAAAAGTAAAAAAAAAAACCAGAAAAATCAAACCTTTAACCGCCGTTGTCGCCGTCGTTGTCATCATCATCACCGATGTCTCCTTTCTTCTTCTCTCGGCCTTTTCTTCTTCTCCCGGCCTCACTCGGCCTTTCACCTTTTCTCCTTCTCCCGGCCTCACTCGGCCTTTCACCTTTTCTCCTTCTCCCGGCCTCACTCGGCCTTTCTCCTTCTCTCCCTCTCCCGGCCTCACTCGGCCTTTCTCTTTCTCTCCCTCTCCCGGCCTCACTCGGCCTTTCCTTTCTCTCCCTCTCCAAGCCTTTGTTTTTCTTCTCTCCCTCTCACGGCCGCCTCTCTGTTTCTTTTCCCTCTGAAACAACCGCTTCCCTTTGGCAAAGACCTAGGGTTTCTTTTGTTTAACCCATCCTTTTCTTTAAAAATTGGGCTCGGCCCATTCATTGATTTTAAAAAAACATAATCCTTTTTAAAGTCAAGTTGGGCTCGGCCCATTCATTTGTTTTTTTTTTTAAAAACTGTTGTTGATTATAACTATATAGCAAACTTCATAAAAAAACATACAAACAAATACTACATTAAAGATTAGTTAAATGAGATTTTTTTTTTAGTCTCATTTTCACAATAAACTAATAAGTCCAAACTCATAAATAAATTAATAATTAAAAATTATTGTTAAACGTCATCTAAAAATGATATCATTTATTCCAGAAGTAGCAAAAATACGAATTATACAACCAAATAGTTTTAAAATTATTTTTTTTTTAAAATAATAAATGAATCTAAAATTAACTTTTTTTAAAAAAATATTAGATTAATTAGATGTGACATCTTTTTAATCTTTGAGTTGTTAAGACACAAGTTGTACTACTTGATGGCTTTAAGACTCAATTTTAAAACCGAAAATAATAGAAATATTTTTAAACGGATTAAATTAAATGCGACATTTTTTTTACTCCTTGAGTTTTGAGACACGAGTTGTACAACTTGATCGTCTTAAAATTCACTTTGTTAATAATTCAAATCAAACAAACTCCTTTTATTTTTGTCAATTAACCTTTTAACAACTAAACACGATTTATTTAAAAATAATCAACACATCCGCATTTTCTAACAAAGAACTAAGTAGCTTTGATTTCTCCATCGCACCGGGAGATACATAGGAGCAAGATCACACTCTTGTCAAGCACATTAATAAAAAACTTCTTTTTTTGTTCCTATTTTCTTTAATCACGTATTTATTTCAACATCACATTAAAAATAAATAATTGATATTCATATTTAATAATAAAGAAAAATAAATATATTTAAGTTAATACTAATTTTGCACAATTAATTATAGGTAACCATATTTTAACGGATGTCGTAGGATGCTAATACCTTCCCTATGCATAATCGACTCCCGAACTCAAAATTTGGTTTCAAAAACCATTTTTTTTCTTTTTAAGTGTTTCCAATGTTTTCCCTATTTTAAATAAACTTTGGTGGCGACTCCATTGAATTCGAGAAACACTCGAAATTTAGGCCGCGACAGTCTTAATACTCTTTAACTTGAGGTTTGAACTATGGAGAATGATATGTTTTAATTTTGTTTTTAAAAATAAATAACCAGAATGTTCTTTTTATAAACCAGAATGTTCTTCTGATCAATCTTCAATTCAATTAAGACATGATGTTCTTGATCTATTTCATGGTGAGATCGTTGATTGTTATATGAATATATTTGATCACCCATCTTTGAATAAATCACTCAAGAACACAAGGTAAATAGCAACATAATCAAAATCATGATTAGTGATTAATTAACTGTCTGTTTATCCTCAAAACACTTGATTTTAGATTTTGCCTCAACAATATGTTGCTCGGAGATATTGGCATATCTTTCAAAAAGACTTTGAAGGTGGTCACATTAGAAAGAGAAGCCTTGCAAAAAATTATCAAATCATTGATGTACATAACATGGGAAATAGCATAAATGAAAGGGAATCTAGGACCATTTATCAAAGAAAGGGAATTGTCTTCAACTAACTTGGATATAGCCCTACTAAGAACATTTTCAACGATACAAAACATAATGAGAGATAAACGGGTTTCCTTGCCTGACAGCCCCCCAATTGACAAAAAAAGTAGCCAGTTGACTTGCCATTAAAATAGATAGACAACTTAACAGACTTGAGAATGATTTTAATCCAATGATAAAATTTGTTGTTGAAACCAAAAACTTGAAGAACTTTCATAAGAAAAGTTCAATCTATAGTGTCAAATTCCTTTCTTGTATCAATCTTGAGAGCCAAATTCCCCATAAAGATCACAATCTACAGCATATTAATAGTTTATGAAGTGATACAAATCCAATCACCAATATACCTACCTTGAATGAAGCCTATTTGATGAGGATAAAAATTATATGAAGCATAATAGTGGCCAGCCTGTTGGCAATAACTTTAGTAATACTTTTGAATTTCAAGTTGGAAAATGCAACAAGTCTATAATGCTCTATTTAACTAGGATCATAAATCTTAGGGATAAACATAACAACATTAGAGTTATAATTAGGAAGAATATAATATTAAGACAGAATTAGAGAACAACTTGGAAAATATCATGATTAATCACATCCCAATACTTTTAATAAAAATAAGCACAAAAACCATCATGTCCTAATGCATTGCCATGATTCCTTCCAAAAACCGTGTTTCTAACTTCTTAAAAGCTATGTAATAATAGTAAGCTTAACATTTATAGAATTATTCACAAAATAACGGATTGTGTCTTCAATTAAACAATTATACACACAACTATTGTTAGAATTAAAGATACATTCAAAATAAGAAACAAATTTGACTTCTATATATAAGGGGTTATTAATCAATACATCATTACTAATAGTGCTAGAAATAGTCTTAGAGACATATATGATTTTAGCAGTTTTGTGAGAAAAAAAACAGTTTTTATCACTATCTAAATGTCAATTAATGTGAGTTTTATGTTGTCAATATTGCTCCTCCTCCCATTTAAGAGTCTCTTTCATTTTCATTTGTATTTGTCGCTCCTTGTTCAATAAATCATAAGAGGGACCAAAAGAATCAATAACATTTTAAATGTTATCAAGATTTATAAGTGCAATTTAAACTCTATGATGAATTTTTCCAAAAACTTCCTTATTCCAAAAGCATAATTAATTTATATTATCTAAAAACATATTTAACTTATATTATTATTGCGAGAAATATTAACAAACGCCCTTGTAAGACACTAAAAGTAGAAATTTAATTTTAAAAGTCGTACATTCAAATATTTAAAATTTTAATATTTTTAATACAATATTGATATTTTATTTCCTTTTTAACTCCTTAACAAATGTTCTTAAACACTTGTCAAGGCGACTCTATTATTATTATTATATGAAGTGATCAAATTATATATTACACCAATATTACTCTATCCAATAACATATTTTACTCATACATAATTTACGAATTTAACAAAAAAAATTAATATAAAAATGCTCTAAGATAGTAATTTCGATTTAGCTCAAACCAGAAGAGAAGAAGATCTACATGTAAAAGGTTATTTAGCAGTGAAATTGATACTCCTATTTGTTTCGAGGCTTCTAGGATTTAGGTACAGCACTTCCAATTTTGTCAACCCTAATAACAAATTCACTTTCATTTACATTGATACGACGTCGTAGTGTCAAGAAAGGCAATGTACGGTGTTGGAGGAGACGATGCACTGCCTGCTCGCCTCGGCATAGTAACGCCATCGATGCTGATTCCGGTGACGCCGTCGATGATTTCACGCGACATGTCTCCGGCGCCGGCGAGGGAGGAGAGGCTTCCAGGTCAACCGCAGTGGAGTCAGCAGGAGACGAGAGAGTTTACAGCTATACGCGCGGAGCTGGAGAGGGATTTCACTGCGTCGAAGAGAAACAAGACGCTTTGGGAAGTGGTGAGTTCAAAGATGAGAGAGAGAGGGTATAGGAGGAGCCCTGAACAATGTAAATGCAAGTGGAAGAACCTTGTTAATCGCTATAAGGTTCCTCTCTCTTTAACATTTTCTCTGTTTTCGTTTGATATTTGGGGCTTTTTTTAATTCATAATTGTAATAATTGATCTAAATATGCTTATACAATGTCTAATAATGTAGTAGTAGTACTTCTTTTTGTCTCATATTAAGTGTCTCATTTGCAATATTTATATTTATCTCTTTATATTATTGAGGAAGCAATTAGTTTTTCCACTACTATACCCTTATTTTAATAAATAAAATTCATTTTATCATTGAAATCAACAACGACTAATCATTTCCATAAAGGTTGTGCACAACCCAAATGAAACACTTATAATGAGACAACAGGAGTACTTATGAAGCACAAATATTGGGCACACAAGTAGTATGTAGACATTGATAATAATTTAAGAAAATGAAAGTGATTGAATGTAACTCCTTGTGTCAGTGTTGCGTCGAATACCAAACAGGACACACCTTGAATTTGAAGTGTGGGTGCTACATGAGACATTATCTCACCTTTTCTTTTTGTTGATGATCATTTTGTTTGTTTTGCAAAAGGATCAATAATGCATCTATTCTAGCTTTATATCCAAAATTTGTTTTCATTACCATTTGGACTAGTTAAGAAATAATGAAATATGATGGGATTTGCTTGTGGACCATAATATTGGATTCAGTTCATATATATGAAACTTTATGTGATGATGTGATTTGGTTGGAGGGTGTGTTTTTTTGTTTTTGTCTAAAATTCAATAAACCGCTTCCAACTAAGGGTCGTATGCAGAAACATCAATGCTTACAAGTTGAAACTAACCAATATAGCTCCTTCATTGTCAAGTGGTTGAGTTGAGACATCTGAAGTGTTTTAAAAGAAGGTTCAGAGTTTTGGCTACTAACATGACATATTTACAACTAACATTTGGTTGTTAAAAAACCAATATAGCACCTTTAACTTGCCAAAACAACCACACTAGTGTAGTAGTGCATATTGACCTCCTCTTTGCCAAAACATGTTGCTGGGTTAATTTTATTGTATAATATGCAACTATACTTCAGTTTTATTTTATTTGAGAATGCAGAAAAATACCATGTTTTGAATACCTGGAATGTTTGCTTTACTAAGTAATGAAATGATATTTATGCAGGGAAAAGAGACATCTGATCCAGAGCATGGCAAGCAATGCCCATTTTTTGAAGAATTGCATGCTGTTTTTACCCAAAGAGCCCATAACATGCAACGGTTACTTCTTGAATCCGAAACTCGTTCAGCTCAAACAAAAAAAGGAGTGAAAAGAATAAGTGTAGATCGATCCTCAGAGGAATTTTCAGAAGATGATGAAGTTGAAGACGACAGTGAAGAGGAGAGACCTGCGAGAAGCAATACCCGTAAAAGGAAAGCTGGCAAAATTGCAACGGAGAAGCCTTCAAGGGCAAAAAGTGCATGCAGTAGTACTAGTGATATTCAGGATATGCTCAAGGAATTTTTCCAGCACCAGCTAAGGATGGAGATGCAGTGGAAGGAGATGATGGAGAGGCGTGCACATGAAAGACAGTTGTTTGAACAGGAATGGCGGCAGTCGATGGAAAAGCTTGAGAGGGAGAGATTAATGATTGAACAGGCATGGAGGGAAAGAGAAGAGCTGAGGAGACTGAGGGAAGAGAGTAGGGCAGAGAGAAGGGATGCTTTGTTGACAACCCTTTTAAACAAACTCATTCATGAAACTAACTAAACGAGTCAAATGGCTTGGGTTCTTCTTAGCTAATTTATTTGTTGTTTCAATTTAATATATGATTCTAAGTCTGGCCGGGAAAGAACTAGTTCATAGTAGCTTTTGATTACAGAGAATTTTGGAAAGGAGTAAGTATTTGGGGAATGAAGTATGGAGTTGGGAGAGGATTTGAATATTATAGGAGTACATGAACTTTTTCTTTTGAAAGTTGATACAGGAAAATCATTTTGTATTTGATTATTTAGGGATAATCTCTTGGGCGTTAAGTCCAGGGATATGTTGTTGTAAAACATATATTGTTTCTGTATGATTTTCTTATTCTATACATACCATATATATTTGCCTTTTGTAATCCCTGAAGGAGACCTTGTTTAACATGCACCACTTTTTATGTGCTGCATGGTAGGATGATTTTTTTTGTTATGTATTCATTGCCATTATTTGACTGGAATCAATTCTAAAGAATTTTGTCCAATCAATTCAGAATTTAAAAAATTACAAATATGGTTGGAAGTTCACAAATCTTAATAGTGAAAGACAACACAGACATTTTACACCTCTGATTTTGCAAGCTTCTACAATATATGGCTGAGTTTATAGGCATTTTAGATTAACATTACATCCTGATGGTAAGTTTCAACATGCTGGAAAAATATAGGATCCGCGAAGGAACCAAATATGCAACAACAATTAATATTGGATTGGAGGCCTTCTATTCTTGAATTTGCTTCATCTTTCTATCTATAGTAAATAGATCCCTTATTGATCCATTGTAGCAAATCAGGGACTGTTATAAGCAAAAATATTCTTTAGTAGTGAAAGCTAAATTGAGGTATTCAATTTTGAAAACAAACTAGTTTTTATTGTTGTTGCAGCAAAATTTTTAGTTATCATGATGCTGTAAGTGATGGGTGTTTCACCTGTTAAGCCTATATAATGTGTGAAATGGACTCTTGAGTATTGTGTTTGCGACAAACCAAGCCAAAGGTTGACATCAAAGACCACGACATAGCGGCCGCTACAAAGAAGATGTCAAACTTTGATTTGGTCTACTCACAAACATAATCCCTCATTTCCGCCATGTAAATTAAAGAGGCTAGTGAAAACTGAAAGAGGCTTATGATAGCTAGTGAAGTAGGAAAAGAAATGAACGGATGCAAATGAAAGTGGCGAAGAAGTTAATTCATAGACAAGGGAGAATGAAACATAGAAAAGTATGCTAGAAAAAAAGCAACAAAAGCCAACCATACACTCTGAAAATAAAATTGTAGATGCAGGACCACTTGCAACATAAACACAACTTAAGGGCATGGCATTGCACAAACCATGCAAATTATTAGCTGAGAGTGCCACACTCAATTTCCTTTAAGAGCCAAACACAAATTGACTTTACACGACATCATATTTAAACTTTACTACCTTTAATTATATATGAATCCAATTGGAACAGTATTAGTACTTGGGCAATGACAAATTAACATTGATTACTCATTACGCTAAAAAAATATTTTCAGGCATGGATTACATATTTGTTGTGTACCATTTATTATTTAACTTGGAGTTTTTATGATTTGAGATAAATGATAGTTACACACTGCTGCTACAAATAATTCACCTAGATGAATTGATGTGCGTGTTTATTGTTTTATGAACCATTTATAGCATACCATCTAAATGAAGCACAGAAAATCCGTGAAACCATGGGCTGTGTCAGGTGTTGGTTTCTCTCATCTTTGAATTCAATACCAAAAGTATACCTGCAAGCCTAGCAAGTACTACAAGAAAGCAAATAAATTTATAGCATATTCGTGCAGCATGTGACATTACATTCCAAACAATATTTTGCAGTAAATTTTCTTGATTATAAAAGCATGATTGTAAGAAAAACCAAACAACAAAATTAAGGCTAAAAACTAGATCAATCCTAGAAAAATAAGAACTTGAACTACGTCTGCAAGAGTAAAAACTTGTGTATTAATTCAGTAGAATAGTTTTTTGTGACTATGCTGGTGTTCCTATTCTAAGTTTTCTCATTTTTACATATTATTAATTTAGTGACTTAAAAGAATTTCATCTTTTATTTGAACGTCAAACATTATAAAAATGGATAAGGTTTAAAAAAAGTTTATAAAAGTGATACTCCCATATCTTACTAACTGATTTTGTAAAAATGTGTTTACCTCTAATTAAATATACTAAAATAGTTAACAAACTTTAGCTGAATTTGAATCAATCGAGAGTATCAACTTTGACCTCTAGCTAAAACAATTATTAACTAAATTTTACTTTTCATTCGATCCTCTAGCTAAAACAATTATTAACCAAGTTTTACTTTTCATTCGATCGAATACCAATATACCAAGTTTGAGAACCAAAAGTGTTTAGTAGTTAGAAATAAATATTTATTATACCCTATTTTGTAGAATTAAAAGTGCATAGTAGTTAGAGGTGAACGGATTAAAATGATATTCAAACCAGCATGTGAAGGTTGTAAGTCCTAAGTGAAGATTAACATGATATCAGTCACCCAAAAACAGAAATGGAAGAGGTGGGAAGATCTATTTTCCTAAAGTTGACACTTGCAATTATATTTATATATATAATTAAAGTATATAGTTAGAAATAACTCTATCCAATGGAGGTTGGTGCTAAAAATTCTCCATGATTTCAAAACATTATGAGAGTGATGCAAAGATCAGATCGAGTGTTGCAAAAACAGAAAAAAGATAGGAGATGAAAAATGAAGAGAATACAAGGTGCATAGGGGTAAAAGGATTTAAACAACCTCAATGTTCATAAGTGAATTACACCAACAAAAGAAAATGAATATTCCACCTTTTTAGCATAACCATAATATTTTTTCATTTTTGCAGTTCCTTATTGTTGTTTAGGAAGGAGTCTCGCAAGGCAGTGTAAAGGGATATTACTTCATCATACAATGTTGCAGACTTCCTTAAGTTGGTCTGCATTGATACAACCGGATAATATTCTCATAAAGATTGAAACATCTTACAATAATGCACATTGAAAAAAAATATTAAACATGTTGCAATTTGGCTTGGAAGCAGAAACATAGGGACACCTAAGAGAGCAAATTTTCTTTTGGAACTTTTATACTGTTTGCTCTAAGGACTGTCACTAGCTTGACTCTGCAGGAGGTTTCTCCTTTGGATGTTTGGAGGCATAATGATCAGCAAGTTGGTTTGGATTTGCAAGTTGGACCTGAAAATGAATATGCAAAAACAGTATGAAGAATCCTGATACACACAAACAATACTCACAAGGCTCTATATTTGAAACTGCAGAACATCTCCACAAACACACGGTTCAATTACATGAGAAAAATTCCAGAAAAGCGACAAAATTTAATAGGTCAATTAACCTATTTAACCATAGTATCAACTATCATGCTAGCATGGTTGCCAGCTGAATGATCGCCACCAGATATACAAGATTCTTTGAATTCTATCAAAATAACATTTCAGAAGTAAAATTGTAAAAGTGGCATCATTCAGAGGCCTTGTTATAAAAATACCAGATAATAGTTTATACATTCCCAGGGTAAAGTAAGAACCTTAAACAAGCCTTGAAATTTAAAAACTAGGCCTTTTGTCGTGCCTAATGAAAGGGATGAGTTATTAACTTATTATCATGTGATTAGGATGTCACAGGTTCAAGTTGTGATATTAACCTCCTGTCAATGCAAGGCAAGAACCGATATGGATTTGATCCTTCCCTGAAACCACCATGGCGGGAACTTTATAGCACAAAGTTTCCCTTTGTGGCTTCTATTGTGGTTATGACAGTGAAAGTTCTTATTTTAAAATGTGATAAGTCTCTTCAACTGATAGGAACCCGGATTGAAAAGTAGTAGTCATTGAAAATAATAACTATTACAAACGATAATCTCGTATAATAACTACTCCCTCCGACTCTCTTCCATCCTCTTATAACAAAATTGGTCGCACAATTAACTCCCTCTCTGCCACCTCACATTCCTCCTCTCCCCTCCACGTTCCTATATTTTACTACTAAAGCTATCCACTTAGTGGGCTTAGGCAGCTCATGTGCTATTTGCCCTTTTGGACCCACATTCACATTTTGAGTCCTAACATCAACAATAACATAAACACTACCATTTGATCACTACTGTGAAGAGAAGATATTTAATGAGTTTCTCCTATTAGGGTATACAAACAAATGAAGTATGAGAACTTCTATTTCCTAGTGATAGGTTTTGCTTGCTAATCCACATACTTAAGAATAACCGGTAAAAGCTAACAGTGCTATCAGCCCAAATTGGGAAGAGCAAATTATCTGGAAACCTCATAAGAGAAAGAAGCTAAAAATCCACCTCAAACCTATTAACATCTTAACATCGCAAAAGTAACACTTCTCTAAATATTTTCTTATCTTGCGACAATAATGCTTCCAATCTAAGATATGTTTGTCACTAAGACTTAAAAAGTTAGAAAGAACCATAGCAACCACAACTTCAATGCCATAGTTTAATTTGTAAAGGACTGTATTTTCTCGTCCACCATTATTCCAATCCCAAACAAAGGTTGCAAAATACAAATGTTTCATTCACTTAACGTTGGATTACGGCCCCAACACTAAACAGGAAACCAGACAGAACCCGTATGAAAAAACAATTTTCAACTTTTAGCCGGGGTTGTCAACCACAGATAAAAAAAAATAACAGTTTGTTCAAATTCTGCTATGTTACATCGCTATAGCGCCTCTATAGTTGTTATTTGACAACACTTTGAACTAAATCACGTATCCCAGAACACTAACGGTTTGTCCAAATTCTGCTACACTATAGCGCTAAAGCCGCTATTTGACAATGCAACTTTTAGTTTAAGCATCATTTGATTAACTATTCATTTCAATACATCAGAAAGAAACATACAAGATTATCATAAATCACAATAAATGAATTAATGAAGACAAAAACAAGTACTCCTATCTAAAAAATATACTTGAACAAATTGCTCTGATATGTCCCACCAAAGCACCTACAGAAGCATGCTTAACATACATTATTGAAAAAAATACTATAGGCTGAATTGCTAAAGTACACTACAAACCATGAGTTGGCAACCTAACACACAAAACAAACACAGCATTATCTTGAAAATAATAAAGACTTTTGTAGCAGTCTAGCTTACAATTATTAACAAATCAATAATTGAATCACTTAAAAGCGTAACCAATTAATATTTCTAGCAACATTTGCATCAATAAAGGTTACCCTTTTAAGCTGTGTTTAAAATTTAAATCATCAAGAACTGAAACAGCGATTACTCATTCAATCAAATTGTAAAACACAAATAAATTATAAATTAAAGAGATATAAAACACGACCCAGATCGTTTAATTCAATGTCATAACATAACCTAACAACAAGTGAACGAAAAATAGAGTAATTTCTAAGAACCCAATAATCAAAATTTGATCTTTTTTTTTTTGTTCGCATGGAAAAAGATTATGATGATGAAGAAGAAGGGAATAAAAGAAACCTTGCAGATGGGGCAGGTAAGTTTGAGACCAACGGCTCTGGCTTCAAGCTGAGAGCCCTTTGATTTCTGATTCTTCTCTGAGTTTCGTTTCTGCGCTTCGATCTTCTGCTTTCCTCGCGTCATCTTGTTCAGGGTGTAAGGTGCGATCGATCAAACTTCAAACTCGACCACCCACAGGAAAGAAAAAGAACAAGAAGAAGAAAAAATATGAAAAGAAAATACCGATTTTATATGATGGCCAATTCTATGGTTGGAAAAAAGTGTTTTTTTCTTCCCTTTTTAGATTAATAAATTCCACAATTACGTTTAGAAAGAAAAAAACGGTTACATGAAGATTCATTGACCTTAATATGTAAAAATAAATAGCTTAATTGTAGATTTTGTATATATATTTCTTATCAATTATATAAATTACATATAATTGATTTTTTTATTTTAAAATTTGATAATTGGTCTCTTCGATTTATTTTTGAATTAAAAAAATATTATGTGATATATTTTTAATGATGTAGAATACAATTTTGTAATATAAAATTATTTAAATGTATTAATTATTAATATATTATTAATTAAATTATAAAATTGAATAATTTTTAAATTTAAAATTGAAGTTTTTATATCATTTTATTAATATGTCATTATTAACATGTTACATATCTATTTTTTAATTAAAAAGTTATATAAAATAAACAAACTAAACTGACGGGTTAATGAAAATATAGGAAGTAAAACTTAAATCAAAATAAATTTGAATAATTACAATACTATTTTTTAGTAGTGCACACTAAACAAAGACCAATGTGAATGAGAAGAACACAAAAGGACTTGAGTAGGGTGCCTTATCTCGATTTTTTTGTTTGTTTTAAACTGGTAAGAGACTTTTGATTTTACACAAGTTCAAATCTGTAGATTCAATAATTGTCTGGGTTATAAAATAATAATTGAAGAATATCTCTCTTGTATGCGAAATTGATGCTCCAATACTTTCTTTTAATAATTTATTTTTAAAAAAATGTAAAAGAAATTATGTAAAAATTATAATTATAATATTATAATTATTCTATTTTTTGTTGGCGATTTTAAAAAAATAATAATTTTAATTAATTTTAAATGACAAATATTAGTTTCGTATATTATTTTTATAACAAATTATAATTAGTATAATAATTTTTCTTGTTTTTATTTAGAAAACATCAAAAAATAATAAATATGATTAATTTATTATTGACAAATATTTACGTCGTGTATGAATTATACGATATTAAAAAAAGATAAAATGTGAAAAAAAATTATAATTTAATATATTATAGTTGTTTTAATATTTATGTTCACCATATTAAAAAAAAGGAAAAGCAATAATAGAGAGACGGAAAAAATGAACAGTCTTAGTTAAGAAAGCTAAAAAATAAAAAATTTACATTGAAAAAACAATTTTTAAAGTTCTAGAAAGTTAAATATATTTCAAACACAATATTTCTATATTTATTAACCGATTCCCTAAGAACCATATTGAACATTTTTGCAAAAACCAACTTTTAAAAAGGAACAAATGATTACTCCATAATTTTTTTAAGGCAATGACTCCATGTTCTTGCAAATAGGTAAATGTATTAGGAAGTGTATTTTACACGGTGTATTATTATCATTTCTCTTCTTGCAAATAAAAACCATGAACTTCATTAATTGAAAAACTAAAACCCTTTTTCACACAAGTTACAATCATTATTTCACATTTTACCGTTTAAAATCATTATTTTACTCAAAAGTATGTTTAAATAATAATTAACTGACTCACAAATTTGTTATGACATCAAAAAGGAGTTTTTAGTAAATAATTATATTAGTAACTACTGAACATTTATGTGAGATACATAACTGTGGGAAACATTTCATATCTGCAAACAACATGTAACATAACATTAAAAACAACAATATATAGAAGTAAGCGTGAATCAAGTGTGTTAAAGGAGTGACATATAATTTTGGTTTTAATTATCTCCAAAATAAAATAATTAATTAAAACTAATAGAAGGGATCATGGGATTGTGGTTCTATATAGTAGCATCTATTTCTCTATACATTTTTCTTCAAGCCCTTCTAAATGTAATCCGCAATAAGAAATTACCACCAAGCCCTCCAACTATACCCTTCGTAGGTAATCTTTTTTGGCTCCTAAAGTCATCAAAAAATTTTGCTGACATTGAACCTTTCCTTCGCTCATTACGTTCCAAATATGGTGACATAGTTACCATTCACATAGGTTCTCGACCTTCAATTTTCATAACATCTCATGAAGTTGCTCATAGAGCACTAATTAAAAATGGTACAATTTTTGCTAATCGTCCTATAGCTCTTCAAACAATCAAAATTTTCTTCCCTAAACAACGTTCCGTAAGCACTTCTCCTTATGGTCCTATGTGGAGATTATTGCGCCAAAATTTAATGCAAGTGACTCAACCTTCTCGATTACATTCATATTTTCATTGTCGTAAATGGGCACTTAATGTTCTCAAGAAACATATTTTAGTTGATATTGAATTAGGCAATAAAGCCATACCGGTTGATGATTATTTTAATTTTACATTATATACTTTATTCTCGCACATGTGTTTGGGAAAGAAATTTGATAAAGAAATTGTTGAGAATATACAAAGGGTACAACATCGTTTGGTCCACAATTTCATTAGATTCAATGTGTTGAATTTTGTACCAATGTTGTCTAAGTTTGTTTTTAGAGGATTATATAAAGAGATCTTAGAAATTCGTCAAAATCAAATAAATTTGTTGCTTCCTTTAATAAAAGCACGCCAAGAGAAAATAAAAAACAACATTCGTGTTGTGGACAGAGATAAGGATGATTTTGAGGCTTATATTGATACCCTTTTTGAATTAAAACTTCCCGGCAGTGACAATAAGCTAAACGATGAAGAGTTGGTTAGTTTGATTTCTGAATTTTTGTTAGGTGGAACCGACACAACGGCTACCACATTGTTATGGACCATGGCTAATTTAGTAAAGTATCCGAATATTCAAGAGAAAATTTATAATGAAATTAAGGAAGTTGTGAAAGATGGTGAAGAAATTGAAGAGGAGCAATTGAAAAGAATGCCTTATTTAAAGGCTGTTGTGTTAGAGACATTTAGGAGACACCCACCTGGTCATTTTATAATTCCTAGAGCTGTTATACATGATGCTATTTTAGATGGTCATAAGATACCAAAAAATGCAATGGTTAATTTTCCTGTGGCTGAATTGGGGTGGGACCCAAATGTATGGGAAAATCCAATGGAATTTAAGCCTGAAAGATTTTATAGGGAAGTTGAAAAGGATGCTAACTTTGATCTAAAAGGGTTTAAAGAGATTAAAATGATGCCTTTTGGTGCAGGGAGGAGAGTTTGCCCTGCAATTAGTGTTGCAATGCTTCATCTTGAATACTTTTTGGCCAATTTGGTGAGGGATTTTAAATGGACAATTGAAGATGGGTCTGAGATTGACATGAGTGAAAAGCAGGCCTTTACCATTGTCATGAAGAATCCATTGAAGCCATGTGTGACTCCAAGAACCATTTGAAACAAATCTTTCAATTGTCTCATTCAACCAAAAAAGATATAAAAATTGACAATAACAGAAAACATAATGCAAAGTGTTTTTCATATTTTGTTATTTTTTAATTTTTAATATTATTTTGAATGTCCTCCATCTCAACAAATGTCACATTTGAAGGAAAAAAAAATTGAAAATGAATATCACTTTCAATTTTTTATTAAATGTATCTTCAAGTTAATATTTTGTTATCACTCATAAGTTATTATATTTCACTTTTAATATTTGATAATGGTTGACACATCAATACATAATTAAGATAATTTGATAAAATTACGATTATCTTTCTTTCATTCATAATTATATTTTTTCATAGGTTAAATAAGTTTTTGATTCATATAAAATTTTAACAATTTGTATCTAGTTTGTGTAAAAGGAATACAATTTTTATTATTTACAAAATGATCATCTAAACAATTTTAATTCCAATTGATATGTCAAAATGTATTTTTGAATGATTTGTTTATATATGTTTACATTAATTTTAAAACGTTTTACCACAAAAAATGAAATCAAAATTTAATTTTTAGTTCTATATATTCGTTGCTTTTATTGTAAGTTTTTACCTTTTAAAAATTCATATTTAATTTATTATAATTTAAAAAATCTTAAATTTTTGTGGATAATTTTTTTTACAGTATTCTAAATATATTTGCAAAAAGTAATTCAAAAATTTTAAATTTGATCGACAATTAAACATATTTCATTTCTAACAAAAACTTAATATTCATTTTATGGTGATTATAATATATATTCTTTTTTTTTTTAATATTAAGATTTATGTAAACAACAATGACACATATTAACCATTAATTTTTCTAAACTTATTTAACATCTTATTCTCTCTCTATCTATCTCTTCATATCATATTATCAATATATTATATGTATCACATCACTCTATTTACCCTTTTATTTTTTTAAAGTACTTATACACCTCCATAGACCTACACTAAACATCTTTCTTAGGTAAATATACTCGTGTTTCTAACTTTTACTCAATTTTAACTTTTTAAAATGTGAACATCTATTATATTTTCAGACTAAATTATGCCGCAACAAAAGATCTATTTATAAAAATATTATCCAATGGTGAATATTTTTTTTTCATTTTTCAAATCAATATTAATAATTTCTAATTACAACATCTAATTAATACTTCATCCGTCTTATAATAAGTGTATCATTTGCGATATTTACTTGTTTTAAACTATTTGTCTTTTTATATTATCAATGAAAAGTTATTTACTTTTGTCTACTAATATATCATTATTTACTACTCTCCCATAATAAAATATAAACAAAACACAATAGTTAAAAAGTTGATGTATTTTGACTAATTTTTTAACCAGATTGATCAATATTTTACTACTATTTTTGCTTATATTTCATTCAAGAGGGAGTATATTTCAACTCATTAAATTTATACACTAACTGTGATTAATAAGAGTATTTGAGTAAATGAAAAACATTTTCTCGTTGAAATCAACAGTACTAATTATTTTCTTAAAAATAACGTTTAATCCAAATGAGACATTTAAAATAAGACAGAAGAAGTATCATTTACATCACTTCTAAATCAATATAATATACTCTGCATTAATAGTAGTAATAAATAAGTCAATATTTGATAAACATAATTTAGTAAAAATATTACTCTATATGTTTAATGTTCAAATGACTCACTTTTCTATTTATTGAAATAATCCAAACTATTTATTGAGAGAAAGAGAAAGAGAGACACATATTTTGTTCCTGTCAAGAATGTTTAGTAAAAATTTAACATGAAATACAACAAATTTCAAATTCTGAAAGAGTTAAAAACACAACTTTTAAGATATTTTTAATTAAATATTTCTATTTTTAATTAAATGTTTCTATTTTTTTTCTTTAACTAGGACATTTGTTAGCTTTTCTTAATTAATATATATATATATATATATATATATATATATATATTTAGGGTGAATTTGTATTAATATTTTATATTTGGAGTATGGTTGGTTTGTATTTGGTTTAAAATTATGAATGTATTAATATTTTATGGAGTATAAGGTGGTGGAATTTTTGGATCTAAGATTACTCTGAATATTTATCTATTTCTTGTTTTTTAATCTATGTAGACTTGTTTTTCTTTAATAACTTGCAAAGTTTTAAAAAGTTACCATTTTTGTAAATTAAGATAAACTAAACATAAACTTAGTGAGTGAATGAATGGCAAAGCATATTTTTTTTTTACAAAAAATGGCAAAGCATATAAAAGTACCAATTACGTATTATCCTTATATATTTTCCCTGACATGATTCTATTAAATTACATTACTATAACTTATTTATCCATACAAACAAACAAAAATGGTAAAAATGACATAAATACAAAATTATATTCAAAGACTTCAGAAAATAAATGAACAAGAGAAAAAGGAACGTAAGCTTCAGGCGTCAATTTTATGAGCTGTGATAAAAAAAAAAATGCGTCGGTTGCACGTGCGAAACATCTTAGCTCTTAATCTCATTAGTTCCTCTTTAATTAATTTCCTAAAAAGAGCATCTTACTCTCACTTCTAAGTTCACACACGCTCACTCACACACACGCACTCACTCTTTGGAATCACACACACAAAATCTCAGGCACAAACACAAAGCAGTGGGTGAGAGAGTGATAACGGTGGTTTTAACGTTTTTCGTTATTATTCCTTTACAACTCAACTTGCATTTTTCTCTCACTTTCGCATCTTAGATCGAAATCAAGGTGAACTGTGCGTTTCTGCATTCTCTCTCTCTCTTCAAGCTTCTTCGATTTTGCAAAATTCACTGTCGCTGTTTGTGAAATTGAAGCTGATAATTAATTAATCTGGATTTGATGTTTTTGTATTTTTTGCTTTTGATTTGAAATGCTGAATTTCTTTATAGTATACTTGATGTGAAGCTCTTCTAGTAGTTTACCTAGGTTCAGTTTCGATTAGCTTCTATAGCTTACTAGGTACTAGAGCTTTTTGATTAATCTTTTGCGCTACTTTTTTACATTACTTTCTTCTTTAGGTAAAAAGTGTTTGTGCGTTTCAGCTGAAAATTTTGGAAAATAGGTATTGTATTGATGAAAAGTCTTGAAGATTCGTTTATAGAGAATGATTGATTGTGCATTCTTAATCATCGTCTTAGGGTCTTAGTTTCTGCTTGGATTGACTTATTTACTAGCATAAGCACTTTGAAACTGTTTCGAAGAGCTTATGGAAACAACTTATGTCATAAGCTGTTTTCAACTTATTTCTATAAACTCTCTTGGATAGCTTAGTAAAGCACTTACAGTGTATAAGAAAACAATTTGACTTTATTTTATTTTTTGTTATAGAAATAACCTATATACAAGCACTTATAAAATAAGAGCTTAATTAAGTTGTTTATCCAAACAGAGCTTTAATAAACTACAATATATACAACTTTTCTTGTGTTTTTATTTACTCGGTGAGGTTATGTTTGTAACTGTTGACAGTTGTAAGTGTTTTTTAAGTGCCATTGAGATCACTGATATGCGTAACTGTTAGAATAACTTTTGGTTTTTATTTGGTGTATTTTTTACTTTGATAAATTTGGTATAATGATGGTTTTTTTAATGCTTTAATTTTAGTTTAATTGCTTTGATGTTGCAGGCAGTATCTAAGTTCATCTGCACTGCTGATGTATATACCAACCAGATAACTACATGGTGGAGAGAGACATTTTGGATACTTTTGTCTCAGATGAATTTTAGTAGTTCTACTATTCTTGAACAGTGTTGCTATGGGCATTTGTCTGATTAAAGGGCAGTGGCCGTGGCTTCTGTATGTCTTGCTGATAGATATTGTAATTAATAACATTGAAGCAATCAGTCCTGATGGTATATATATTTCTTATGCTTGTTACTTTTGAAACTATTGTTAGTTTGGATATAAGTCTGTTTCTGATTTGATCACATTTCATATTTATATGATACTGAGCAAAACTTGGCTGTACTATTTATTATGAACATCTTTATACATATAAAAAATATATATTTGTGATGTCCTGGTTTGCCTGAAATTTTTGTTAAACTAGGCAAATGTTTTTATTTTCTGTTATGCCTTTATAACAAATGTGTTGAACGAAGTCAAAATGTCACGAATTCTAGTAATATTTTTCTTACTTATGTTAGTTCTCTCATGGGACTTAGTTTAAAATAACAGCTAACTAATTTCATGAGGTAGAGTCCTTTTATGTTGCATAATCATATTGATTGTTATGTTCTCTCACATTTATAGGTGAGGCACTTGTCAACTTCAGGACAGCCATTATTAGCTCTGACGGTATCCTGTTACAATGGAGGCCCGAGGATCCTGACCCATGTAAATGGAAAGGAGTTAAATGTGATCAAAAAACCAAGAGAGTGACACATTTGTGAGTTTCACACTTGACATTTCTTGTCTTTCACTTGCTATAAGACTCAGTTTTTTTGAGATGAAGGCATTTCATACATCATCTTGTTTTTGATTCACTGGTGTAATTTTCCAAATGTATTATGTTGTGGGTTGACAAATTATATCATGTTAGTCTTGTATTTATAAGTGGTCCAAAGCATACTTTTATGAAGCTTCATGGGAATGTTTTCAACCATGTCTGGAACATTTAGGTTCTGAGTTTGACTTAAAAGTTCCGTAAACAAATGCTATCTAATTCTTGGAGCTAGTACTGATTGTAAATTTCATATAATACAATTTTCCTTCTCGTTTTCTCATTGCTCTAGTCTATGACTGTTTATTAACATTCTGACAGATTTCAAATTTCTTCCACCCTAGTGAGTCCACCTTTTAAATGTCTGTTCAAGTGATCCCCTCTTTTCTTTTATGGGTTTCGTGTTGCAGTAGTGTTTTCAATAATGCAGGATAGGAGAGAACACTTTTTTTCTATATGTAAATATCATTGCATCTGAGCAATAATTTGGTTACAAGACTTCTGAATTGTAGGAAAAAGTAATTTATCCAGATATTACTGGAGACTTACTGGCAATTATATCCGTAATTCTTTATCTAACTTTTCATTGGTGATATTGTAGGAGTCTATCTCACCATAAGTTAAGTGGTTCTTTATCACCTGACCTTGGGAAGTTAGAGCGGCTGAAAGTTCTGTATGTATTTTTAAAGTTTTGATAGCATATACTTGTCTGTTAATTATTAGATACTGTTCCATAATCCCTTATGTAATGACAATGTTAATGTATCTGTTGTAGTGCTCTTCATAACAACAACCTCTATGGGATAATTCCACCAGAATTGGGAAATTGCACTGAATTGCAGGGAATGTACGTAATAACTTTGGTCCACTTGCCCAGTTCTGTTCCATATTTTTGTTTTTCTATTTACCTTAGAAATTTGGTTTGTCCAGCTTCTTACAGGGTAATTACCTCAGTGGAATGATTCCAAGTGAAATAGGAAACCTCTCACAGCTTCAAAATTTGTGAGTTTCTATTTTAGTTTATACATATCTTATTAATTGTATTTAATTATTAGGTTACATATGTTTTTGGTCCCTATTAATATACCATATTTCGTTTTTAGTCCCTCTAATTTTTTTCTTCAAACAATGGTCCCTCAAATGTTTTCAATCAACAACTTTAAGTCAACTCATGTGTATCAATCGAATTTTTGAATGATTTTTTTTAGGAATGTTTAGAACATTATAAAAGCTCCCCTAAGAAATTTTTAAAAATTTTCAACAAAATATGAATTTTTAAGCACTACAAACTTAAAAAAAATCATATTTAATTCATTCTTTGTTAAAAAATTCTAAATTTTTGTGGGAGATGTTCTTATAATATTCTTAACACGCATGCAAAAAATCATTTAAAAATTCAGACGATACATATGAATTGTTTGAAAATCAGGGAACAAAATTATTGACGGAAAATATTTGAGGGACTATTGTTTGAAGAAAAATTTTAGAGGGACTAAAAACGAAATACGATATATTTATAGGGATCAAAAACTTATTTTACCCTTAATTATTTGTGTGCGGGTCAAACATTATAAATATTGTAGTACTAGTATGTGCTCAATCTGTTTTCATTTCAAGAAGAAACGGCTTACGGGAAAAGGATGAAAGAAAAACGAATTTATGAGATAGTTTTCTGATGTTTATGCATGGGTGGTGGGTATATTCATGCAAGCACAATTGTCCTTCAATTTATGAGATAGTTTTCTGATGTTCAGTAATTTGGTTATTTAGTTAAGTATGCAGTCTTCTTTTAACAAAAAAATCAAATTAGGTAGTTCTGGTGTTATGGAGATCATATTATTATTCATCAACATGTCTGATGTCTCCCTATTTTACAGGGATATATCAAGCAATTCCCTTGGTGGGAACATTCCAGCATCAATTGGAAAGTTGTATAATCTAAAAAACTTGTATGTAGACTTCTTTTCTGCTGTGGTTGTACTTTCTTTATGCCCATTTTTATTAATTTGCCATTTTTCTATTTTTTTAGATTTTTATTAATTTGCTATTTTTTCTATTCTTTTGAATGTATCTTTTTAATATTATGGTCATATTGGGTACTCTGCAGCAATGTATCAACCAATTTTCTGGTCGGACCAATACCTTCTGATGGTGTCCTTGCAACCTTTACTGGAAGCTCGTAAGTATGGCTTTTTCTGTTTATTGATTTCTGCAGGTTAAGTGCTGCCAGTAATCTGACTGATTGTATTATGTTAATACTTCTATCCTTGCTGATCAACAATATTAGACTGTCTTGATGTAGTAGTCTACCTCCTAGGAATTAAATATATTTTTCCTATATTGAGACAAATATGTCCTGTTGTAGGTTTGTTGGAAACCGTGGTTTGTGTGGGGTGCAAATCAGTTCAACTTGTAAAGATGATGGTTCACCTGGGAGAAATGGTCAATCTACTTCAGGTAGAGCTGAATGATTTTTCTTTAATCCTTGTTCATTTAGCCTCATACCAAGCTTGCTCTCTTTTTTTGTTCCTGTTTCTGTGTTTAATGATGTATTGTCTTTTCATAGAAAATACTTTTATTAAAGAGCCTTCAGCTCTATACATATTATGGCCTAATCGTTTTGAGGAAAGGTGGTAATTTGACTCCTCAACTGCAATTAGATGAAGCTAAAATGATAAAGCCATATAAAGCTCCATAGCTTTGTGCATGACTGGTTCCACTTTTGGAGGGGCTAAAATTTATTCTAGAGGTGCATAATTGATTTTGACTTGTTTGGTTCTCCTTGAGTAGAATTAGTTTTGCAACCATAATTGATTCTAACTTGAAGCTAGATTCGTAGTTTTTGCCTCCAGAATTGATTTTTAGTCTTGAATCTTTTATTTGCTCTCTTTTATATGATTATATCCCAACATAAATCATTTTACCTTCAGCTCACTTTTATCTAGAATCAATTTTACAAAATCGATTCCTTCAAAATTAATTTTTGCTATCGCAAAACCAAACACACATTCATTTTAGATGAAACTTTTCTTTCCGAGGGTGCAAATACCATGAGGCATTTTAGTAATACCTCTATCCTGGACCTATATTGTTTTCTAATAAAATGAAGCTAAAGTTTTTCTTTTTAAGGGTGAAATGGTGGTACCATGAGGCATTTTAGTAATACTCTCTATCTTGAACCTATATTGTCTTCTAATAAAATGATGCTGAAGCTTTTCTTTTCGAGGGTGTAATGGTGGTACTGGAGGTTTTTTAGATTATATCCTGGACCTATACTGTTTCCCTAATGAGTATAAGGTAGAGTCATGGCAAGGTACTGATGGAATTTTACACCTAATTCAGACTGCAAATAACGGGAAATATGATAAATTTTGGGTATTTGGTTCTTTGGGTGTATGTATATGAAGTCAATCAGTATGAAACAGAATCCTACTATTTTTGCACATGAAAAAGTTCTTTTTGGTGGGTTGTTCAAAATGTCCGACTAGAGAAACAAAATGAACGAATGTAAGCAAGCTTGGTTCAAAATAGATTAAAAAAATTAGAAACAATTCTATGTAAATATAATGAGTGATCCAAACCTTTTTATTTAACCAAAATGAATCCAAACCGATATTTTATTTTTACTAAATTTGACAATACATTAAGCATTGGCTTATGTTTTTTTTCTTCAAAAGTGGCTGATTCCCTAAGAGCTGTCAAGTTTTATTTTGTACGATCCAGATGTATTTATTTTTTCAAGTGAGCAGGCGTGACTGTGTATGTTAGGTCATACTTCTGTAATAATTTTTAGGCGCTGGGAGAGAGGACACGGGCATGTTAATTGATGTTAAGAGTGCACCAAAGTTATAAAAAGTAACACACACTTCCTCTCCCGCCCAAAAGAAGTCAAGGATACTGTTACCTTTTCAAATAACCAATTAAGTACGATTGCAATTTGATATTGATGTGAATACAGTGCTTAGCACGTGTTTTGTGTAACAAATAGTGAACTGCATCCTTCAGTATGTAACTAAAGGAAGTACTTCGAATTCCGTTAGATTACTTATTTGTTACCTATATTATGCACAATTAACTTGATAAAAAGAAGAAAGTTTACTAGTCTGTTAGAAGAGCTAAGGAAGATACTATATCTTATAAAGGTTATGGTATTTGTCTGATTTTGTATTTGTTGGCACATTCCCTGTTTGGACTTAAATAACTTTTTGTTTTCTCAACTATAGTTTTAACAATGTAGTATATAGTATGTCTGTCAGATGATGTTGTCAACAATTCCATTTTGACTTCTATTGTTTTATTCTTTATAGACCCAAGTCAAAATGGAAAGAAGAAATATTCTGGCCGACTTCTGATCAGTGCATTAGCAACTGTGGGTGCACTACTTTTGGTGGCACTTATGTGCTTCTGGGGTTGTTTTCTTTATAAAAAGTTCGGTAAAAATGATAGGATAAGTCTTGCAATGGATGTTGGTGCAGGTACGCTCCGTATCTTTCTGTGGCTTGCTCGTATACCTGTTGGAGCTAGCCTTTCTACTTTTGCATTGAAAAACCCTTGAAATTTTTAATATCTCCAAATAATGTCTTGTAGGTGCCTCAATAGTGATGTTTCATGGAGACCTACCATATTCTTCAAAAGACATTATTAAGAAACTAGAGACTTTGAATGAGGAACACATAATAGGAGTAGGGGGATTTGGAACTGTTTACAAGCTTGCGATGGATGATGGGAATGTATTTGCTTTGAAAAGGATTGTAAAGATGAATGAGGGCTTTGATCGTTTTTTTGAGAGGGAGCTTGCAATTCTTGGTAGCATCAAACACCGTTATCTAGTTAACTTACGTGGATATTGCAATTCGCCTACTTCAAAGTTGTTAATATATGACTACCTACCTGGTGGCAGTCTTGATGAAGTTCTTCATGGTATGATCTTTATTTGAACACTTACAATATATATTTCCATCATCATATTAATATATGAAACAGCTAATAAATCTTCATTATCAAGTACAACCATACAAGTGTTAAGACTTTTGGGAGGGCGTGTGGGGATTAGAAGGTCAAATGCTTACATGTGGTAATCATCACATACTTCTTATATGAAACCAAACCTCTGATTAAGAACCCTTGGTAACTCTCTCAAAATAGATCACGGCATAAATATCTGTGTTATGTTGTGTGCATTTAATATAAAACATGTAATAGCAACCTTTTCTTTGCTGTAGCAGCTGAGCATATTAATCTTTTATGCTTTTTGGATATGTGATGCCAATTCAACTGGGAATTGTTGTCTGTGAACATTTTGATGTTTGAAGATTAGGTTATAATAACATCTATCTGTTTGGGCTCTGATGCTATTATGCTTTAGTTATTTGATTGTTAAAGATGGCATTTTTTATTTATTCTGCACTGTTTGATACAAATTAAATTAACATGGAAGCTAGTATAGTATATCTACTTAGATCTTTTTTGGGGATAACGGTGTTTGTGATGCATTGCACAGAAAGATCTGAGCAACTAGACTGGGATGCACGGTTGAATATAATCATGGGAGCTGCAAAAGGGCTTGCCTACTTGCACCACGATTGTTCTCCTAGGATCATACACCGAGACATAAAATCAAGCAACATTTTGCTCGATGGAAAATTGGATGCTCGGGTTTCTGATTTTGGACTTGCCAAACTTCTAGAGGATGAAGAATCTCACATCACTACTATTGTTGCTGGAACATTTGGTTACCTAGCTCCAGGTAAACAATAACGGATATGATATTCACCCGATACCATTTGAATTATTAATGAGGGTCTGTTATTGTTGAGGATGTCTAATATCTGTAACTAGTTACTAGGTGGTCTAATATTGCATGGGTGTTTATCTGCTTGTCTCTTGTCTTGATGTGTTCACATGAAATATCTCTCTGGTGTAAGTGCTTGTCAAATTATACTAGATTGACTTTTTGAAAGAGTAAATGCAAAAGTGTCAAGAGTCTTTTTAGTTCTGGCATTTATAGAGAAGGAGAAACAGAGGACCGCCATTGCCAAACCAACCAAAAGAACATAAAGAAGATAACTGAGTATGATTAATACCTTTAATATTTTTCTCTTAAAGTAAAGTAACTACCAATAATCAGTATGTGTTAAGCTTCACAATTGTGACATCAAAAAGGCAGATATTTTAATTGTTTGGGGTGCACTAAAATGTGTTTTTTGTTAGACTATTAGCTTCGTTATTTAACTTCATATTCTTTGAACAATCCTCCATACTCCATTACAGAGTATATGCAAAGTGGCAGAGCAACCGAGAAGACCGATGTTTATAGTTTTGGGGTGTTGACACTTGAAGTGCTTAGTGGAAAGCGGCCAACAGATCCATCCTTCATTGAAAAGGGTCTCAATATTGTTGGTTGGGTATGTCATGCACCTAAATATTAGATACACAGGCATATATATTTAGTTTTATCTAAACGTTTATCTTTAGTTTAATTTGTGATACACGCGCATATATATTTAATTACATTTTTTTTGTTAGACAAATGTTAGTTGTTAGTATGTTAGCCAGAGTTTGAATCCCAGACCTTCTTCTCAAACTCCTTCGAGTGTTCTATTTCAATCACTCGAGCTACGCCTTGGGGACTATTTAATTACAACGTTAATCAACAATCATGGAACATTTTACTCTAAATTAAAGTTTATTTCACAACGTAGTTTAGAAGAGCTAAATCCTTAAGAATACGTCACTGTCTGTTATAAAATGGTCATCCTTATGGTTACCACCACAATTAGCATGAAGTGAGTGTGATTGACATTGTTGATTATCATCTAGTACATGTACCTTATTATGCGATTACAAAGCTGAGGTATAGTTTAGTTTAGAGGAGCTAAATCCTTAAGAATACGTGATTAACTGGGCCTCCTTATGGTTACCACTACCATTAGCTTGAACTAGGTTGGGTGTGATTGAGAGTGTTTATTATATTATTCAAGTAGCTGAATTAACAGAAACTTGTTTTGATCTTCTACTACATGTTCTTCGTTATGCGATCACAAAGTGAAGGTAATCTTAGTTACTATTTTAATAGGGAATGGATGCCCATTAATAATGTCATAATTTGCTTTTGTTGCAGTTGAATTTCCTTATTACCGAAAATAGACCGAGAGATATTGTCGATCCACTATGTGATGGGGTTCAGGTTGAGAGCCTTGATGCCTTACTCTCTGTGGCTATTCAGTGTGTTTCCTCAAGTCCAGAAGATCGACCCACTATGCACCGAGTGGTCCAATTGCTTGAATCGGAGGTTCTAACTCCATGCCCAAGTGACTTCTATGACTCCAACTCCGATTAGAAAGTTTGTGAAGACAATTTAATGGTATGTGTTTGCATCCTTGTTAGTGCAAATTACTTGTGAGTCAGAAGGGATGAAAGAGGCTGAGAATCTGTACACAACTTTTCATCTCAATTGCATTCATTCTTAAAGTATGTTTGTAATGGAAGGTGTCCTTCGTTACATCACTTCACAACAGAAGGTGTTGTTCTTCATCTGATACCGTCATTGGACATTTTCATGCATTTCATTGTCTTCCTGATGGAGTTGCATGTTATATTTGATCGTGGTTCTCCCTTTCACTTTTGTGTTTCCCCTCCTTTTGTTAGCATTTGTAATCTTAGTCCCATTGTTCACTCCAATTTAAGTGTATATGAATATGTATAATTTCAGAAAGTCCACTTTTGCAAGTAATTCTTGTTATTTGTTCTTGTAATATATGTTTCCATAAAAGAAGGATTATTTAGAAGCACAGGGGTTTGATCCCCGTTACTAACATTCCCCCCCTCCCCATTAACAAACTAACCACTAGTATTTGTCTAAAAAAGACGTACAGTAGAAAACACTTCATAACTGATAGAAACCAGAATTTACAGAATAAAAATGGAATTCTATTGAATGAAAGTGATGAGCAGCAAGCTCTACAATGGTGAAATCAGCAAGAAAAGGAAAACAACGAGTTCCAAGAACTCCTACAAGAGCATAATCTGCTCTTAATCCAGAGAGAGACTCTCCTAACTGACAAACAATATCTTTCTCAATCCTTTTCTAACTACCCTTCCCTCTCTTTTATATAGAAATCTGTAACAGAATTCCATAAAGTCAGTGAATATACTAACTAACTCTTATTCTCTAATCAACCTATCTATTGGGCCAAGGCCCAATATCTAGTGTCCTATCAATAACCCACAAAGATATTTATATCATTTACCATTAGAAAACATTTAAATACCTTTGAGGTTTATGGTCTCCGACCATTTAAAACACTAAATCTCCTTATCCTCATCTTTATCGAACCTTAAATAATCTGCACTTGAAAGATCATTTCCTGACCTTCAACTCATTTTTGTTCTAGATACTAATCTCGTCAAAACAGTGGAAACACCACACTTCGCATCAAGTACGTTTCTGTTGCACGCCTCACCGTAACTTGTTAAAGGTCATATGGGAATGACATTGGCTTTTCAAGAATGTACTTGAACTATTTGATTTTTAGTTTTGTAGTCTTTATTCACTCGCTTACAATTATGGGTATTTAGTTAGAAACATTTTTTTTAGGCACACTTAGAAACATGTTAGCAGGGCATAGAGTAAAGAAAAAGGCTAACAAGGATTTTAACGAAATTTGTTAAAGAATCAAATATAGAAATAGTGTCATGTGATATGCGTATTTAATTTCTCAAAAGTTTAAAAATTAATGTTTTTATAAATGACATTCATTAGCAAGACCCGTAAGTAAAATAAGTGATATCGTAGTTTGCATCGCTAAAGAATTTATAAACTTAGATTTTATGAAAACTTTATTCTTAATCTTTTACTTTGTGGTTTTTGTGATTTTTGTTTTTCTTAATAACAATTTCGTATGGATTGTTGCAAGACAGTGTTGGATTTTTAAATTTCTTTTCCCCGATGTTTCCTACTTAGGTTTTTCTTCTTTTTCTTCATAGAAATTGCACTTGTTGGAAATTTTTACTTTTTAAAAATAAATGATTTAGTTAAAAAATAATTAAATTAATTTATAATAGACCTTTGGCAGTTAATTGTAGTGATAATTAAGTGGTGAAAATACACAAAAATAAAATACTATTCATTCAAATTAAAAAAAAACAAGCTAGAGGGCGAGCCATTGCCAATCTCATAGATTTCAAGAGATTAATCTCCAAAATTGAACTTGGAAGATTCGTTGGTTTACAAACAAAATCAATTATTTATAACTTTATTATTATAATAAAATGAGGACATTTTTTTTAAGCAACATGAGGGCATTTTCTTACGAAAACATTGATAATGTTCATCTCGTCTTAAATATAAATAATTTTTTTCACATTTAGTGGTCTAAAATACAAGTAAATTTAACTATTTCCATTTTATATAATAATGTCATTCCTAAAATAAACCTCAATTGATGACTTTTATTTTTTAATAGCTCTTTTATTTATAAAGATTTTTTTCTTCATAAAAGTTAATATAAAAAAATGTAAATACTTTTTATTAGATTAGAAAAGAGACTATTTTCAATACATTTGTTGGTGTAATTATTTTATACTATTAATCGATCATAAATAATTATTTACATAACTTTAATGATAAATAATTAAAGTCAATTTTTTTTTTTATCTTAGAAAATATGTTAAGTTCTACCGTAATTAATTCACATAACTGTGAGGTTTCGGGTTCAAACTCAAACAAACGTTTAACTTAACAATATCGGTATTTATTAGTTGATATAAGATTTAAAAACAAAGTCAAATACTTTTAGTGACTTAATAATGAAGCTTTGTTTGTTTGACGATATACAAAAATTTATGCATATCAATTAATCTCAGGAAGAAAATTAATTACTTTTAATAAAAATCATATATATATATATATATATAAATAAAGTTAAACATTAAACCTTCTTTTAAGTATGTAAATGCTAACAAGTGTTTGAGAATATTGTTTAACAAGTCTAACAATTAAATAAGTTTTTTACATTTTTTTTTGTCTTTATCTTTTTCACCGTAAATGAATGGTGAATTATGACAATTTTTTGGTCTGAAATCACAATTTTATATCGTTTTGCTTTATCCTTTTAGCTACATAAGTGATGTTCACAATTTTTTTTTTGTATTTTTCTTTTATCTCCTCAACTAAGTGCAACGTTGTTTGATTTTTCAGTCTAGTTGTGGTATATATTTTGTTCAGATTGACAAATTAACTTTAATTTAATACAAATAGATTTAATAAATGATTTTAAAGTGATTTTAAAGTCGTCAATGTTGCAGATATATAGACATGAGCATTTCAATCACTTTAATTATGTCAAATTTATAGACATTTTTCTGTTTTATGCTATTAACATGTGTGCTGTGAGTTTGTTCACAAATTTATCTTCTTCAATTTTGCGAATTTATATTTGTGTTGTTTTCAATCGATATAGTCTTTTAATTGATTGAATATATATATCGATTTTTAAGTAAATAAAAAATCTAAAAAATACTAATACTTTATGAAAAAATATGTATGTGTTCAATAATACTTTGAAAAGTGATATACATAATTTATAATAAGTAGTTAACTAAGGAGAATTTCTAAACATATGTATGTTATAATAATTAGTTAATTATGAGAATTTATGAACAATGTATTTAGGATACTCGTTAAGAATTGTTTTATTTGTAATATTCTCCTTCCATAATAATAAAATATAAGTAAATTTTAAACATTTAAATAGTACTAAATATAAATAAAAGTTGACTCTTTTCAACTTATTTAATGATAGTATACAAAAATGTCAATCATTTTTTAAAATTTAATATCCACTTTTTCTATACAATTAAATGAATAAAAAATAATTTAAATAATAGAATCAAACTTAAATAGATTTTTTTATGGAATAAATGTAATTATTAATAAATAACTAATTGTCTTAATCTTAATAAATATTAAAATAATATGAGTTGTCATCTAGTAAAAACCAAGAAAATATTGATAAAAAGCTGTGTAATAAAGGTATGAAAATTGAAAAGAGCGTTTAATGAAGCGCGTGTCCGTGTCCGGTGCAAGTGTTCTTAAAAGACGCTTTTTCCCCTAACATCAACATTACAACATACACATACTACTGCAGTTTTCACTTTCACTCTTCATTATTAACAACACATTCATTCCATTATTATTATTATTATTATTATTATTATTATTATTATTATTATTATTATTATTATTATTATTATTATTATTATTATTATTATTATTATTATTATTATTATTATTATTATTATTATTATTATTATTATTATTATTATTATTATTATTATTATTATTATTATTATTATTATTATTATTATTATTATTATTATTATTATTATTATTATTATTATTATTATTATTATTATTATTATTATTATTATTATTATTATTATTATTATTATTTTTATACCCTTCTCTTCTAGTAACTGTTGCAAACTTTTTTATTGAATCTCTATCTGGAAAAGTCCGAGGTACTCATAATAATTCATCAATCCTTATTATTCTGTTCATTCCCATGTCTTCTTTTTCTCCTTCAACAAACTTCAAACACATCACAAACTTTTTCTGATCATTCCCTTTTTCTCTACTGCAAAAAAGTTACTCTTTTTATTTATTGTTAATAAAGAAAATGGATGCTATACGGAAGCAAGCTAGCAGATTGAGAGAGCAAGTTGCTAAGCAACAACAGGTGATCATCATTCCTACAAAGATAGATGGATGGGGTGCTTCCCAATTTTACTATGCTTTCTGTGCTACTGTTTATAATTTAGGTTAAAATTGGTTATGTAGCATGGGGTTATTGTGTAATAATATCAATTTTACTTTAATTTTGAAGTTGGGTTTTGCTGTTTATTCTTGGTGTGGGATACTTAAACAGAAAGTTTAGATTTTGTTTGTAAACTGTTCACTTTACTGTGTTTGAAGCACAAACACTTTGGCACGACTGACACAACACCGATATAATATAATTGCATTCAATCACTTTTATTTTCATAAAATTTTATCCTATGTGAGTGTTGTTTGGTGTTTGTGTATGTGCTTTTTATAGGTTTGTAGTAGTAGTTTCATTTCATTTGTTTGACTTATGTCTTATATCATGTTTTTGTTTTGCAGGCTATACTTAGACAATTGGGGCAACTTAGCAATGAACCACTCATGGCTGATGAATCTGAAGTTGAATGTCACCAGAAACTTCAAAAGTTATACACTTCTACAAAGACCGCTAAGGTGTATTTGTATTTATCAGTTGGGGGATGACATTTAGGCTCTGTTTGGACAACAACTTAATTAAAAGCTTATTGTATAAGTGGTTATGTATAAACTATTTCAATGACAAAAGATAAACTAAAGTGAAACTGTTTTCATAAGTTATCCTGGAGAGCTTATGAAAATTAGCTGAAAACTGCTTATAACACGTCATAAGCTGTTTTCAAAAGCTTTCCCGAACAATCTCACAAGTGCTTGTGCCAGTAGATTAGCTCAAATAAGTCAATCCAAACAGGCCCTAAAGTTTAGAGAGGTTTGTTTGCTTAAGTTTTTAACCAATGTGATGCTTACAGCATTTTCAGCGGCATATTGTTCGTGGTATTGAAGGATTCATCTCTGTTAGTTCCAAGCAGATGGAAATAGGTGACTTTTGCTTTTGGTCTTTTACCAATGAATTCATTTTATTTATGCCTCAAGGTCGATAGCTGATAGATTTTTTGTTATGTATGTTTCAGTGAGGAAGTTGGCTAAGGACTGTTACAAGTATGGGACTGAAAATGAGAATCGAGGTAGTGATTATCCCCTTGCAAGGCCTTCTCTTCAATTCAGTAACTCATATGATATATTGGAAAATGAGAGGGAGACTTTGCTTGGGATCTTAGGTGATCAGGTAATTTTTTGGGATATTTCTTTGATATTCTTTAGTGTAGTCTTAAGGAGTTAATTTTGTGAAATATTTCCTTAGATAACCATAAGGCATTTGATGTTATCAATGTACAAATTGATGTTATTTTGTGCCACATTATGCCTATCTGGTTTACTGGTAATTTTGCTGCTATAATTATGGACTATCACTTGCACAATAGTTTTGTACAAATCAACAATAACATTCACTTGATGCTTCATATATCTGCATATTAGTTCCTTTGCTTGATAGGAAATAAGAAGTGCATGTTTGGATTGACAATGAGTATGGTAAAATCAGAGTGGCACCATGATTTTGTTGAAATTCCAAAGTGTAGCTTTTTTCAAAATCATGGTGGCACCGTGATTTTGTCGAAGTTCCAAAGTGTAGCTTTTTCCAAAATCGTGGTGGCACATTGTGATTCTGTCAAACTCACTTTTAATCCAAACATACGTGAAGTCCTAGTTCTATGGATCTTTTTCACTTAGACAACTTAAGGAGATTATTCATTTGTTAGTGTAACCTAATTGAAGTCCTAGTTCTTGGAAACTAGTAGTAATTTTTGTTGTTGACTTAAGAAGATTTTTTCGTCTTTTACTGTCAGTTGTATTGTATGTCATATTTTGAGTCTTCCGTTTTGTCCCAAACAAAAAATGGCGCTTTTAATTATGCTTTAGGTTTTGTATAGATCTCTGAGCCACTGCGGGCACAAATAACAGGAGCTCCTTTGGAAGATGCACGCCACCTCACCCACAACTATGACAAACTTCGTCAAGAAGTAGAAGCCCAGGTAATAATTTACTGCTGCAATAGCATGCTTATGGTGGTGTGCAATGCGTTATATTTATCTTAGATACCTTCTCATCAGGCTGCTGAAGTTTTGAGGCGTCGATCGAAGTTGAGGGATTCTTCTCTTTCTGCAGATGGTTCCATGAGGCTTCAGAATGCAGAAAAAAGGTTGAAAGAACTTAAATCTTCCTTGGTGGCACTTGGTAGAGAAGCAACCTCTGCTATGTTGTCAGTTGAAGAACAACAGCAACACATAACTCTCCAGAGCCTTTCTACAATGGTATTGCTACATTCTTTATAGAAGTCATTTCTTGCTGTGTGATAGCTGATTTGTCTTTTTATTATTATTTGAAACCCACCTGAATTAAGGTCTGTGGCACTAGCATCTGGGTGCAAGACTAATCTGCGGTTCAATTGGTTGCGTAGAGTTTTACCTTTGGTTCTCAGCCTCTCAATAGGTGTGTGTGACTCAATAGGGATTTGAACCCAGATTCGCTGGGGTTCTCCTCTGTATGAGCATGAGGGCAAGTTGCTTCAACTGGACCGATACCCCATTGGTTGCTTGACTTTTATGTGCCATTTTACTTTGTTAATATATTGCTAACAACTGAATTGATGTTACCTATTGAAATTTAGAGATGTAAGTATTTGTTTCTCACACAAGAAGAGATGCAGTTACATTTACCAAAAGTTATTTGTCACCAGCTACACATCATGATTGCTTTTTTTTTTTTTGGTTTTCACCATGCATAATGAGATATCTTGTCTAATGTTTGTTTCACTCATCCATTGGTTGTATTATTTTCTAGTTAATCTTTGTATGGTTTTTGAACCTTAAGCCAATTGTGCTGAACCTCTTACTTTGGCAGGTGGATGCTGAGAGAGCCTTTCATCGGCATGCTCTTGTCATTCTAGATAAATTATATGCCGAGGTTAGCTTTCATGTAGCCGACATTTCTTTCAAATTGTAAATATAATTCCTAGTACCTATGTCTGTTGTACACATTGGCTTCTAGCATAATATTCTAAACATAATATTTAAAATTCTGATCAAATTTGTAACCTGTATTATTGGATGTTGTTGGAGTCAGATGATTGATGAGAGACAACCAAATGACTCCACATCATTTCCACCGCCAAAAGATGGACATACTCAACCTGCAGATAAGAAAGCTAATTTAAATGGCTTTCATTATAAACACAACACCGAAATGGGCACGTACTTTTTTGGAAAGGTAAGTCAAATATAAAGAAATTATAAATTTGTCTTTAGAGATTCTACATTACATGCAGCCACATTCCTGCAGTTGACTGTTGTTCAAGGTAAAGCCTATACAGATAATTAAGCTTTGGTTTTGTTGCAACTAATATCACATCTTGATCTTTGTTCTGTTTCGATTTATTGACACACAAACTAACAAAAAAAAAAATACAAATCTTGGTGCAAAAAACGAAAAGAAAAAGAATAAGAAATTATATGAATGTTGTAGAATCATTCAAAATTTGTTAGATCTCAGTCCAGTGCAATGTTTTATTTACATTCTGAAATTGATTCATGCTTATCATCATTTAATTTGTCTTGTAGGTCATACATCCGTTTGATGCTCAAGCTGAAGGGGAGTTAAGTTTATCAGTTGATGATTATGTTGTAGTACGACAGGTATTTCTTCGAAGTCTTTCGAGTCAGTATGGTTGAACTTCTTAAGAAGTATTTTTGAACAAAATAGGAGTATTACTAGCCGTTAACATATTCGTATGGTTAAGCATTTCCACCTATTGTTGATTTAGTCATTACAAAAATGATTTCCAATAATAATAATGATATAACTAATATTTGTGAAAGTAGGTAGCAATCTTTTTTGACAATGAAACCAGTGTAGTTGATTTGACTTGCATTCTTATCTTCCTTTTGGTGGTTGAATTTCTAGGTTGCTGCCAATGGATGGTCTGAAGGAGAATTCAACGGCAATGCCGGATGGTTTCCCTCTGCATATGTACAGAGACAGGACATAGTACAAGCCAACAAGATAACGGAATAACAACCAAGTTATGCCAACATCGGTATTTTGAATAGGTGTGTCAATAACTGTATATTCTCATAATCACGGGATAGATACATTTGAAAAGCCATAGCATAGCACGTTCTTGCAATTTTTTTGGGTGGTTCTGTCATCTGTGTAGTATGTTATACATGTAAGCATAAATTGTAACAGTATATGTAGCAGTTCAAATATGTAGATTGATATATGATTTGCATTTGTTTAAGCCCTTAGAGTCATCTAAGGAACTTAGTTTTTGAGATGGATAAAGGTCCATATTATTATTATTATTATTATATAGGTTGGCCTGTAATTCTAAATGAAAACATGATTAGAAACATTTTATCACCAAAATTTCCAATGTATTATTATGTATAAAGTAATTTGTATTTTTAAATGAAAGATGTGTTGGTAGAGTTGCAGAAATAAATATAGCTTCTGTTACTGGGTCCCAGGGTTGAATGATTTTTTGAAAACAAAATGAATATTCAAATAAGACTCACAGGTTATAAGCAAAGCAAAATTGCATACCAGCCTGGCAGTCTTTTTTTTTCAAAACTTATTACCATCCAAAAACAATTTTCTTTTCTTAACATTTTCTTATGTTATTATAGAAAAGAGAAAAAGGTAGACTCGTCACTCAAGAAACTAAGCATACAATAATATGGCCCTGTAATAATTCATGCAATTATTGTACGGTACAATGTGTTGCAACACTAGTTACATATTAAACCCAAATGAGTTAAATTAAATTGTAATGTCTCCGATTTAGGAAATGTTGGTCCAGTTTAGTTAATTTTCCAGTGAATATATGTTATGAATAAAAACACATCTAAAATCTAATATTTTATTATTTTGAATTTTGACATATCTCACGAAAGAAGGTTTCCATTGTATTTTTTTTCTTCTGGATATACACGTTTATCCAAATTTAAGGGAAATCTTTGAGTTGAACTCAGGATAATTGTTTTTATATTTATTTTGAAATATCATATATATATATATATATATATATATATATATATAATAAATAGTTTAGTAAATTGATTAATGTCGTCCACACATTTAAAATCAAAATTCACACAACAAAATAAAGAAAATTGTTAATTTACAATAGTTTGAAGTTCAACTATTTTATGAAGTGACTGATAGACAATTTTAAGAGTTGAATTATCGCCATATATAAGTGTAAGTTGTTTTTTTATAGTTTGTTTAAGTCTAAGAGATTCATTTTATTCATTTGATAAATAGATGTTAAAAAATTGTCTGAACTTTCTTGCTTACTAACATAAACAGGTAATGACATGGACTTCAAAGAATTTGACTTGTCTGCAATGTGTTTCGAGAGATTCATGTCAGAGTTCGATTAAGCAACACAATGTACAAACATAATAGGAAAGACTGATAAATATTGCAGTTTCATAGAAGGAAAATTGACCTTGAGGCAGATGTATTAATTTAATTGTTTCCTATTTCATTATATTAACTTTCAATCTAATGTTCCATGTTATACAAGCATATATGTTAAATAACTTCCTTACTAGTATCATTTAACAAGCAACTCCCAAAAATGCTTGATGTATCAAAGTCATAAAATTTTCAGTTAGAACAGGAAGAAAAGAAAAGGATACAACAGAAAGAGACTAGTTAGTAACTTAAGCCAGCATCCAAAAGAAACTCCAAATTGCAAGACTACAAGACATCGTAATGCTACAACAAGTTCTTTACATTGCATTTGAATGTATGTATATACTAATCGGTGAAAACACTATGAAGATCATCATCAAATCAAAATAAACTCACAGAAATATCTTTGCGCAATACATTGTATAACAGAAACATAATATAGACGACAATCACCAAATTCTAAAAGAGCATTTGTATAGATGTAAACATCAATATGTATAGAAATAAAAGGTCCCTCCAAATATGCAACTTTACAAAACAATTTAGAACATTAACAACTAGTAAGGCAATTTTGGAACTAGAAGGGATCCAAAATGTAATGCTCAAAGTACCCTAATTAATCATCGCTGAACTCATCCTCAATGTCAGAAATATTCATCCTAGCAGATGCATGTTTAGCCCATTCAACAATCTTCTCAGCCTCGCGGTTAATCTTCTGTTCTTCCATCTTCAATGCCTTGTCAATCATTTCCAGCCGTTTCTTGCTGGACAAACTTCCAACACCAGACGATAACTCATCACTTGTATATTCCATTTCCCACCCTAAAACACCATTCTCTTTGCTTTTCTTCTTCTTTTCCTTCTTAGGAGAGCACCAAAAACAACCCCACTTTTGAGGAGGCGATGAATTCGGAGACGGAGACTTCTTGACCTTGGAACATTTCTCTTCATGTTTCTTCATTGGTAATGGCATGAACAGTGAAGACATTGAACTCTCTTCGGAGGAATGAGAAGAATCTGAAACAGACCCATTTTTTGGTTTTGGTTTTGGTTTTGGTTTAGGTTTCAGACCCTTTTTCTTTTGTGAAGAATTTGAGGGAGAAGAGTCATACCCAGTATCAGAATCTGGATTCTTTGTGGAATTGTTGTATTTGGAAGGTGAAAAATTGAAACTTTTTTGGGGGTTACTATTGATAGGGTAATGGGGGTTTGTTGAATCTGATTTTTTTTCTTTTGATTTTGGTTTCAGACCCTTTTTCCCATGTGAAGAATTTGAAGGAGAAGAGACAAACCCAGTATAAGAATCTGGATTATTTGCGGAATTGTTGTGTTTGGAAGGTGAAAAATTGGGAGTTTTTGGGGGGTTTGAAAAGGTGCGAGCTTTGGCAAGATATGGTGGTGGGGTGGTGTGATTAGCAGGGAAAGATTTGAGCTTTTGAAAACGGGATTCGAGGTGAGTGGGAAGATCGGAATAGGAGAAAGAAGAAGAATTGATGGCGGAGATTTGTTGTAGAAGAATAGCATCTTGTGCTTGATTGATGATTTCTTCGATTGTTGAATCATCGGTGTCAGAAGGATCAGATAATCCTCCAACCATATTTGGGAGTGTGAAGGAGCGTCTTGTGTTTCTGTTCAAAATTGAGAAATGCACCACAGTTTTGCAAGTTTTCCACAACGGCTAACTGGTAGGTAGTAGTGTTAGAAGTGTGTGAGGTCCACTCTTGTATTTCTTGGGACCCACTACCTGTGACATACTTTAGTTGTCATTATTTTTTATCAACATTAAGTGTGAATATCCTATAATTAAAAAAGAGTCAAGTTATTTTTGACTTAATAATATTACTTTTTTTAACCATCAAGTTTTATAGAGGAATAAGACTAATTAATCCATATTACTTTTACACACTCTCTCTCACATCTGTTTTCTACGAGAGAGAATGTTGATCTATATCAAAATGCTTGATCAGCCATCCCTAATAGTGAAATGAAATGGAAAAATGTAAAAATACATCAACTAGCTGCCGCCCAAAATGAATATTGCATATGCATATGTCAGCCTTGACACAATCTCTTCAACAACTCAAACAATGTTCAAACTTTCAATGAAATATCCTAAAATGGGTCCCAATATATATATATATATATATATATTATCTTATATAGAAAAATCATCAAATAGTGGTCCATAAATGAATGATTTTTAAGAAAAGGGTTAGTTTGACTTTGATTGATAGAAAAAAATTAATACATTTATATTTGATGGAACCAGAACCAGAGTACCAAGGAGGATCAACTTCATGTTGCTTTTGCTTCTCTACCAAGAAGGGAGTTGCAAGGAATGGCAAAAAAAGCAGTGGAATTTCAAGTTCAGAGCATGTTGAATGGGGAAAGAATGATGAAATATTATCTGATATGAGCACTTTTTCGGTGAAAGAACAAGAAAGGAGGCTGAAGAAAGCGTTGGAAGAGGAAAAGAAAGTAAGTATTGTAGCAGATAGGGTTGTACAATTGGTCAAACGTGAATCATCTACAATTGATGCTTCTACAATCAAATCAATTCTTAGTGACAATAAGGACAAATTAATTAGGGATTTGGATTAGACGCACTTAACAAGTTTTTGGCAGTCTAATTTACAATCCAAGATGATGATAATTTAGTGAAAGTTTTTAGCCCATATTTGTGAAAAACCAATAAAATAACGTGACATGAAAAATGAAAAAGGTTGTTAATTAGCTTTCATATTTGTTCGCTCGTCTTTAAAAATACTGTCTAAAGTTAGAATTCAGTAGTATATTTTACTTAATTTTACCTTATCGAAAACTATAATTTATAAAAAACTAAAAAAATAAACAAACATAAAGACTAAATGAACAATGCCCCAAAAATGCAATGGGTGAAGAAAACACATAAAAGAAAAAATATGAAATGGTTTCACTGGCCCACGTAGTTCATGTTGTTTAAGATGAGCTTAATAATGGCAAATGCTCACCCTATGACTAATATAGCCCATTTATTTAATATTTACTTTTTTACTCCTCAATAAATATTTACTTGTAAAAATAGTATTAGAATCACGTATTTGATAGTGTTTTCATCCAATAGGAATTTTAAGAAATTTTTATATTTTTTTGGGATTGAGTGTTTGGATTCAAAGCAAGCTAGATCACACGGGCCCATTTTATAATTTCAGACTTTTTATTTATTTATAAAAATAACGTCTCAATAAGAAAATACAAGACGAATCGGATATCAAAAATACAAAATGGTGATTCAAACCACATTTACTTGGTGAAAATATTTCGTTTAATTTTTTTAAATTATTTGTGTTCATTTTACATCTAAATGAGAAACTCTTTAAATTAACAATTGTCGTTAAAAAAAGATAAAATATTAATTAATTGAAATGTATTTATGAAAATAATGAAAACACTTTTTTGATATTTTATTATTTCTAAAATATAAACAATTGTTCACTTAATTTTTTTTTACTTTTTTATTAACAAATTAAACTAACACAAAATTTAAGAAATAAAAAAAAGGCTAAATAGCACTCGTGGTCCCTTAACTTAATTTCAGTTAACGTTTTAGTCTTTTATCTTTTTTTTTTCTCGGTTTGGTCATTTATTTTAATTTTAAGTGACAATTTGATCTTTTATGTTTTAAAATGTCAACAATATTATCCTTTTTTTTACAAAAATTCATCGAAATTTTCAACTAAAACCCATAAAATTAATTATATTCTTTCATATAATACAAATTTCATCAGATTCGTAACTCAAATTTTCAAATAAACTCATATTTTCATTCTTTATTTCACTTAAAATTAAAATAAAGGACCAAATCGGAAGAAAAAAAAAGATAAAAGACTAAAACGTTAACTGAAATTAAATTAAGGGACCACGTATGCTATTTAAAATAAAAAAATAATATAAAATATGAAATTGCCAATAGATCTCAACATTAAACAGTACATTAAATAAATATGGTCAATATTAGTCAAATCCCAATTCATAGTAATAGAAATATCACCCATGTTAGCACAATAATCTGAAAATTTGAAATTGGAGCAGGAGGACTCGTTTGAAATTCATGCTTTATTTTTATTTTCTTGAATTTTTATGTGCTTTTCTTTCTCTCTTATTCTCTTTAATAATGGTTATTTTTGACTATATTGTTGCATACGTTATGCAGCACTTTCAACTTCTAACTGCTCCTCTTTCAACTTCTTAATAAAGACACCAATTGATGCTATCATTCCCTTCGTCACTGTTGTTTTTTATACGTTACTTAGGTTACCAAATCATTAGCAAACATATATTTATTCTAATTAATATACGAATTAATGAAGTTTGGATAACATCGTTAATATTATTAGAACAATGCACAATCATGGATCAGATAAGATTCTAACCAATCGCAAGCACATTTAACAAGTTTAAATTATTTGTTGTGCCAATAATTATTACCAATACAATTTTCTTTGTTTGGATTTCACTTTGCTACGGTGAGAAAGCACTCTTTAGAAAAATAAATTCACTGTTAACATTATAGTGAAATATACACAATTGAACTACACATTATTATAGAGTTATTAAATTATTTATTTTTTCTTTTTTAAAGTCTGACCTATACTAAAACATACTAAAACATGAGTCAAAATGACATGACCCATTCAATCCACTCTATTTAAAAATGTATTTTTTTTAGAAGTTACTATATTGATAAACATAGAGATTGATGGATAAATATGTTACTATAAAAAAAAATGACAAATAGGTCATGGTTCCACTTCAAATAAATAAGAGTGTGTTTTTTTTTTTTTTTTGCTAATTTGTATTTCCACTTGTGATCAATAAAATTGGATGGTCATGTTAGGTTGGACTATAAAATAAAATAAAAATGACAAAGCATTCTTAAAATTATAAATTGCCAATTACTTTAGTTACACGTTACCATCTTTTTGGTTTTAACCAATAATAAATATAATGATTTTTTTTTAAAATAGGAATAATAACTATTTTAGAGTGGAGTTACACTTTATCTATTAAAGTCAGGATCATCTTAATATTTTTGGAGGCATGTTCAAATCTAAAAATTGGTCTATTAAAATCACAAAATTCTACCATCATTCTAATATTTGAAAGTGGGTGGTGGCGCATGGAGCCGCTGTCGTCTGTCACATATTTATAGTGGTGGTGAAACTGTGTATTTATTCGAAGCATAAAGTATAAATATAAAATTTTAGAGCATTGAACGTACAAAATTAAGGATATCAATGCTATTTTTCAAAGATGAGTATACTATAAAATAAAAAAAAATCGACCCTCCCTAATTGAAGGTTGTGTGTCAATATTCTGTTTGTACAGGTTCATTGTCGGTCCTGATTAAAGTTACAACGATAAACTCTTCCTATTGAGTTTACATCTTTAACCATAATTGACAAATAAATATGATGATTAATTTTACATAACAAGTAATTTTTCATGCACCAATTTGATTTGAAATTACAATTTTAGAGAATAATTTAAAATGACCAATAATAAATTATAATTTCAATAACGTTTCTGTCTATTTCTTAATTTTAAAGATAAACTTGCCGGTACCCTACAACTTTAAAGACAAAATTGAAAATTCACTCAATCTATAATTTTTAACCTTCAAATTTAAGATGAACATATAATAATATAATATAAGTTATGTAAATTACATTAAAAAGTATACTTATCTTTTTTTTCTTCTTCTTATATTGATTTAAAATAAATTGGTCCGAGTAATAAAAGACTCAAACCCCTTAAGCAAGTGGTCAGACATTCGATATCTGACTCTTACATAGAGAGAAAAACTATTTAAGAGACGAAAACTTTCTAGAAATTAGTCAACAATTGATAGTACTTATAGTATAAATATAAAAAATTAGTAAAAAACACGTTGATGTATTTAATTTAAAAATTTATCAAATACATCAATATTCTTAGACTCGTTTTTAATTTTTAATTTTAAGACGGAGTAATACATCAATTAATTAATAATACAAAACTCAGTCAAAATGAAAGATGAATAAAACAGTTTAGACTCATCCTCATTACATTCCTATCACCAATTCACCATGTTGATGGAGTAATTAAGGCAAGACAATAAGCATCTCCTTGTGACCACCTAAAATAGAAGTGGAGTAGTCAATCCTCCCAAAAGGCATAAAGATATTAGCATATTTTGCATGAAAACACTACAATACAACACTACTAGCTAGGTGTCAAATTAAACAATAACAAGATAACATACATAAACAAAATAAAACATGACAACATTATTTCCTCCAAATGTATACTAGAGTGGTTAGAGAGCAGTTGAAGAAAGAAAAATAAATAAATATAGAATATATGATTTTCCTCTGCCCAATTCCTCTGTCTCTTTCACTTATTAAAAAAAGAGATTCAAAGTATATTATATAATCTTTTGGTATATTTATTTGGCACCACAACACAATTAATTCCACTACCAAATTCACTCTCAATAACCATTCTCTTCATTTTTTTTCTTTTTTTGCAATGAAAGAACCATCATCAAAACCATGGAGACCATTCACATCAAATTGTTGCACAACTGAAAACCAAACAATTCTTAGAAACTTCAGTAGGTGCAAACCATCACGTTCAGATTATTCTAAGAACATTGCACCTTTACCATCTTTTAGGAGACTATCTTTTTCTGATCTTAGCCGTTCGTCTTCGACGCGAATTAATGAAGATCTTGCACTTTCTTTTGGTTCTGATTTGTTTGATTTTCAGCTGAGTGAACTTCGTGCCGTTACGCAGAATTTTTCGAGTAATTTCTTGCTTGGTGAAGGTGGTTTTGGAACAGTTCATAAGGGTTATTTTGATGATAATTTTAGACAAGGTTTGAAGGCACAACCTGTTGCTGTTAAGCTTTTGGATATTGAAGGTTTACAAGGGCATCGTGAATGGCTTGTAAGTACTATATATATTATATGATTTATGACACATTTTTTACTATTATATAAACTTGTGTTTCAAATACTATTATAAAGAGTTGACTCAGTAATTCTAAATTCTGTTTGTAATTCAATTTTTTAGTAGTATTTTTGGTTAAGAAATTTTTTATAAGAGTAATTGAGGTGATAAGTTATTTTAGAATTTCTTATGTTTATTGAGGTGATAAGAGTTTTGGTTATTGCTTAATAGGTCAATGGATTCTGATATTTAATTTGTAACAGAATTGAAAATGGAGGGAAGGCTACATAAATGGAATAGAATTTTTTTAGTATGCAAAATTAAACAAGAGATTGCAAGAAAAAGGAGACAAAAGTGTGAGTGAATTTTTATGAGTGGTTGTTACTAGAGTTGTTTAGTTTTGTCATATAGTTGTATAAGAATCTTTAAAAAAATTGTCAAAAGGACAAGATTTTTAAAAAATATATTACAATGATCGTATTAAATGTCATACCTTTTACTTAAGTTAATAAATTTCCATACATTAAAAATTTGAAGCTGTTAACAAAAGAAAGTTCTTCGAAGCAAAAAGACACGAACTATATTAGATTACATTGCCAAAATAGTGTAAAAGAAGACGTTGTTAATATTTAGTTCGTATTTATTACACACACATTAATATTTTATTTTTAATAATTTAAGGATATAAATATATATATATATATTTTTTAAAGACTAGTGAAAATATATTATGAAAAATTAATTATAAGAGAAAAATATGTAACTTAAGGACTTTATTTGAAAACAAGTGTCAGCAACATACTACTATTTAGCATTCACTTTTCAAGACACTTTTTATTGATTAATATTTATATAGTCCCACTAAATTACTAAATTATGTAGGTCTATATAAATTTGGTGCAATCTATATGAATTTTTTTTGGAGTCTGTAGATAAAGTGACAAACACCACTAATAAATTCACATGCAAAATGGAGATATCGAATTCGAACATGAATCACAATTAAAAATATTAAACTTAATAATGTCGACATTGTCAGTTAAACTATGTCTTACAGACGGATCTCTATGAATTTTAACCAATAAAAAATAGAATGTTGCAAAGTAGGTATTTGAGAGTGCTTTATTAGCATCATTATTCTTATTTGAAAGTATACTAAGTAGGGCTTATACAGATTTTTTTGTCAATACACTAAGTATTTTTCTTTGATGGCCTACTGATAAAAAAAGAAATTTGTACCTCTGTTGCAACTGATATATATCATTATATATAATCACTATTCACTAACCAAGTCAAAAATTCTATAGACATTAGTAAAAAAACAGTATGTAGTAGCATGTCTCTAAAAACTAAAAGTAATTAATTTCATAGAGCAGACATAGTACAAAATTGGAAGTGATAAATTATTGGATTACTTGCTTTTGCAGGCAGAAGTGATTTTTCTTGGTCAGCTAAGACACCCCAATTTGGTGAAGTTGATTGGTTATTGTTGTGAGGATGAAGAAAGACTACTTGTCTATGAATTCATGCCAAGAGGAAGCTTAGAGAATCACTTGTTCAGAAGTCTGTATCATAGTCATTTTGTTTATTTTGATACATGAATGAGGCACATCACATCAAGTTTAATGAAGATTCACAATAAGGGAAAATTAGTTTTATAACGAAAATTCATCATATTACCACATAAACTTACTTTATGACTGCAAAAACTAGATTTTCTTTGAATATTAATGTAAAACTAATTTACACTGACAGTATATGTATTGCTTTCTCTTTTATCACATATCATAAAAGCCTATGTGACAACTATTTGGTTGGTGTCTCTTTTTATGTTATTACTAAGTTAATTTAAGTAACCACTACATGTTATTGCAGGACTAACATCATTACCATGGGCAACAAGATTAAAAATTGCAATAGGTGCTGCTAAAGGCCTTTCTTTCTTGCATGGAGCTGAGAAACCTGTCATTTATAGAGACTTCAAAACTTCAAATGTCTTACTTGATTCAGTATGTACAAATTTATTCTCTCTCTTTTTTTTTTTTATTAAATAAATTGATGAAATAACATAGTGATTTATGCACAAGAAAGTAAAGTAAATTCACTTAGTTTTTTTTTATGCATTATTTGGTTCTGTTTGAAATAGGACTTCACAGCAAAATTATCAGATTTTGGACTTGCAAAAATGGGACCAGAGGGGTCAAAGTCACATGTTACAACAAGAGTTATGGGAACCTATGGATATGCAGCCCCAGAATACATCTCAACAGGTAATTTTTCAAACAAGTGGATGAATGAAAGGATCTATGAAACACTAACACAAATACATACACCAGACACGACACTACCACTTATAAAAGAGACTCTACATTTTGGGAAGATTATTATGACTCAATTTGGTGTAGCTTCTATTTTACAAGAGCTTCTTTTATAAAAATTTTCACTAGTATTTATTGAGCTTCAGTGTAGATCGAATCATTCGAAAACACCCAAGTTTGAAACCTAGCTAAAATAATCTTTGACCAGATTTTACTTATCTCTCAGCTGAACTTTACATTACTAGAACCCTTTTCCTCTGGGAACCAGAGGGTTAATACCCAAATATATTATTTTAAATATGTAATTTCTTGTTCTAGCGCAACATATGAATGTATACATAACATTCCAGGGCACTTGACTACAAAAAGTGATGTCTATAGCTTTGGAGTAGTCCTGCTAGAACTGCTAACAGGAAGGAGAGCAACAGACAAAACAAGGCCAAAGACTGAGCAAAACCTTGTGGATTGGTCAAAGCCTTATTTGAGTAGCAGTAGGAGATTGAGGTACATTATGGATCCAAGGCTTGCAGGACAATATTCTGTGAAGGGTTCAAAAGAGATTGCACATTTGGCATTGCAATGCATAAGTTTGCCTCCTAAAGATAGACCAAGAATGGCGATGATTGTTGAAACACTTGAAAGTTTGGAACAGTTCAAGGATATGGCAGTTACTAGTGGACATTGGCCTATATCATCAAAATCTACTAGAAATGGAGGCTCTATTAATAATAAGTTGAAAACTAGAGTAAGTGCAAATCAGAAGCAGATGACTCCAGTTAAGAGCATAAAAACTTGATTAGTACCAATTATTAGAAGTGTGTTTTTTTTCTTTTTAATTAAGTGGAAAGTATCACATGTGGTATGGCTAGAGTTATTCTAAAGCCACCCTATATTGTGAAAATGTATAAAATATATATAATGTATATGTGCTGTATGCATGCAGTATAAACTGTATATTATATAATAAAATCTTCCTTTCCTTTGACAAGTTAGGTCTCCTCTTAAATCCATGATCAAACACGAGTATTGGCACACATAACAACACCCGTCAACACACGGAATAATTTTAAAAAATAGAAGTAATTAAATGTAAGTATATGTGTTGGTATTTGATACTGACACATGTTGAGTACTGGACACTCGTTCAATTTAAAGTATTGGTGCTACACAGAAACCATCTAAAGTTTGAAAACATGTATGTGTTCGCCAACTTGACTAGAGTCGGATCTGTACAAATGATAGGCCTTTTTGCCATCTTAATGTTGCACCAATTTGGACAGAAGTTAATCATTTCAACTTAAATAATCTTACTAGAATATAAGGAGAGATAAAATGATTTGTATCATGACCCATCTTTCTAATATATACAACAGGTTTTCATTCATTCTTAAACATTCTTATCATTATACTAAGTGGTTAAGTTCATGTGGCTATAAGTTTTAATTAAAGACGAACTGATCGAGAGACCTGAATTTGAACTCTGATGGATAAAATGTTAGATTTTACTTACCTTCCAACTATACTTCGAATTATAATAAGTCATTTCCAATAAAAGTAGGGTTAAGACAAATAAAAAAGCTTACTATTATTAAGGCGTCTCCAAAGTAAAAAGTTACTAACATGGCTTTAGCATGAGAATCACTCATTTCTTCAAGTTGAAGCCATTCCATGTGATTCACAAATCAATGACATTTTCATTAGCACAAGTAAATGGTATGTATTCAAAAGCTAGGAAGAAGAGTAAAATTTTCCAACTGCTTTAGGACTTTGCAAACCTTACAACTACGTCACATAATTTGACTACAATTATGTATTCCAAAAATGGTGACGAAATTGAATTGTAAAGACTTCAGATCATGTAAGCAAATTGCATTCACCCAAACGTGTTGAGCAACCTTCTAAGATGTGAATCTTTTATTTTCTTTAAAATCAACTGTCCTCGTTGACTTTTATTAAAAACAATAGGCTTCTTAATAGAGTTGGTTGAGTGACATAGTTAGTTTAACCTTTTACTTTCTGCAGACAATAATTTTCTTAAAAAATAATAATAATAAGCCTAAGTTTAAGTGTGCATATATAAAATAAAAAGAAAATAGCCCTCTATAGAAAATTGGGCAAAGAATTAGAATGATAAAATGAAGAAAAAGCCAATTGCATATTAGTTTTTTTGGTGTACAACTACATAGACTAATCTCTTCAAAGATTTGGAATACATTCAAGAGTTGTTACTCCCAAAAGTATTTACACCATTTTTTCCATAGAATATTGATTCCATTTAGGGTCCAATTTATAATACAAACCCAACATGCAAGTTTTAAATTACAAGAAAAACCAGGTCAAAATTTGCAAATGTTTGACTTTAGATTCCTAATTATTTCTAACATAACTAAAGACAAAACTTAACCAGGAATTCAGGACATTTAATAATGAATATCAATTTTTCTAAGTCCATTATGGGTGAATGTTGAGGGTGTGCATGTTAAATAAACTTTCTCACTCAAACTTGAAACCTTTATCACATGGATCCACTTTTTTCTCTCAAAGGGATGTGACAAATGCACTCAGAAAAATCCAACCCAACAAACACATTTTGTTGAGTTTGTTCGGTTCATGCCTCCCTTGTCACCATATAGATCACAAAATTAACATATATGTCCAAAATTTCATAACCTTTTCAAAAAAATGGCCTTCAACAACAAATCCAAGAAGTCTAATTCACCTTCTCATGGCAACTTCTGCATCACCCTTCTCTTCATCACCCTCTTCACTATACCATCTTTTTTCATCCTCAACAACTTCACCACCAACTCCAAATGCACCAACTTCACCAAAATTTGGTCAGGTAATCTTCTTTCAGCTGAATTTGCATGGAACAGCCTTGCATTTTCACAACACAACAACCCTTCACCTATAGTTCTAAAAGTTGCAGTCTTTTCAAGAAAATGGCCTATTGGAACCACTCCTGGTGGCATGGAACGCCATGCTCACACACTTCACACTGCTTTATCTCATTTTGGACATCAAGTTCATATTTTTACTTCCCCCCCAGAAGATAAAACAATTTCAATCTCATCAAAAAGTGCAGCACCTTATTCACCTTACATTCATTTTCATGAAGGCGAGCCGGGTAAATGGCGTTACAACAAAGCATTTGAACAGTTTCTTGAGGAACACAAAAGACAACCCTTTGATGTTGTTCATTCAGAAAGTGTAGCACTTCCTCATTGGCTTGCAAAAGACCTTCCAAACCTTGTAGTATCATGGCATGGCATAGCATTGGAAAGCTTGCAATCAAGCATTTTTCAGGACTTGGCTCGTAGACCCAATGAGCCTAGATCACAAGATTTTGATAAAGGATTACAAGGGGTTGTTCCTAAGGTTCTCAATGAGATAAGATTCTTCAACAAGTATGCACATCATGTTGCTATAAGTGATAGTTGTGGTGAGATGTTAAGGGATGTTTACCAAATTCCAAGTAGAAGAGTTCATGTAATTCTCAATGGTGTTGATGAGGAGGATTTTAGAGAAGATGTTGAATTAGGAAAAGAATTTAGAATCAAAATTGGGATACCAAGTAATGCTAGTTTAGTTTTTGGAGTAGCTGGAAGATTAGTCAAAGACAAAGGTCATCCACTACTTCATGAAGCATTTTCAAGGCTTATAACAAAACACACCAATGTGTATTTGATTATAGCTGGTTCTGGACCATGGGAGAATAGGTACAAAGATATAGGGCGACAAGTTTTAGTTCTTGGATCTATGAGTCCTTCTATGTTAAGAGCATTTTATAATGCTATTGATATTTTTGTTAATCCTACATTAAGACCACAAGGACTTGATCTTACATTAATGGAGGCTATGATGATTGGGAAGCCACTTTTGGCATCAAGGTTTCCAAGTATTAAAGGTAGTATTGTTGTTGATGATGAATTTGGTTATATGTTCTCTCCAAATGTGGAGTCTCTTTTGGAAGCACTTGAAAAAGTGGTGAAGGATGGTAAAGAGAGGCTTGCAAGGAGGGGAAATTCTTGCCGTGAATATGCAAATTCTATGTTTACTGCTAGAAAGATGGCATTAGCATATGAGAGACTTTTCCTATGCATAAAAAGAGATACATTTTGTACCTATCCTTGAGGTTAATTTAGGCTACATGATATTGTTCTTTTTCTTTCTGGAATTGTTTTTTGCTGTTTCTTTTATTCAATATATGACATGATTATACCGTAATTTTAAAAAAAATATCATTTTGTTATAATTCAGACATAAATAATGAAGAGGTTGGAGTTATGATTATTGTAAATTATGGGGTTTACAAGTTGCAATCACTAAGAAAATAAACAACATTTGTTTTTATTTTAGATTAAAGACTATACACTGTTAGTGTAAAGTTATTTTAATCTGTCTTTTGATCGGTTACGGTGCAGTGCATGTCTTTTATTCTCTGTTTTTTTTCTCGGTTGATATGTTTTGTCAACAATTAAAAATATAACACATCATATACATGTTTTTACAAATGAAGAATTGAAAAACCAAAATGCTAAATTGGAAAACGTCAAATACTAGTTTTGCATTTTTTTAGCCCAAAGAAAAAAGATACCTCGGAGACCTTGCCTCGTGAATAAAATATATCATCAAAAGCTTTGTCCCATGTCATAGTCTCAAAATTTCATGAAGATCCAGACTTTCATTGACACATATTTCCTCAAACCTCATGCATCCAAAGCTTCCGTCCATTTCTCTGCCTCCAAAATCATGTCCTATACATGTCAACCTTCTCTGTTATCAACATTAATCATGTTTGATATTCACATCCTTGTGTGGTCAAAAGTTATGAAACAATTGATTGTGTCGAAATACGGTGTCTCTCAAAACGATCGTAAGCATGTTTTGTTCTTAAAAACAACATCAAACTAGAAGCTAATCCCAAGACAGATATACATCCCCACCATACAAATGTCAAGAAATAGCACTGCCTTCCCATGCAGACTAATGAGTTAGACATTATTGTGTTTCCATGTAATGGAATAGCATTAGCATCATAAACTAGTGCAGCAAGAAAACCATAGAGAAGGGACCCAATTGGAATGTTTGTTATAAGGATGTTGTGATTGACACTTAAACTGTTAGGTCCAAATAGTTCAGATGTAACTGCCACTGCAGCTGCAAATATGAACCCTGAGCTCAAACCAATTAGTGCAGTGCCTATATTCAGTGCCATGACACTATCTGAAGAAGCTAGCAAGATGAATGCAATTGGGGTTGGTATAAGTGCAATTGTTAGCCATCCTGTCCTTGCAAAGTAGAATTTGCTGCAATGTAGAAAAGTTTACTGTCAGCGTCATATATTTATATGTACAACTTAATTTTACAAAATTCATTTCTAGGCCTGGATTGACTTATTTGAGCTTATCTACTGACACAAACACTTAAGAGACTGATTAGAAGAGTTTATAGAAACTGTTTATGACCACAAGCTGTTTTCAGATTATTTTCATAAATTTTTCAGGATAGCTTATGAAAACAGCTTATAACTTCTATGAAAATAGTTTGACTTATATGATAAGCGTTTATAGCATAAGTGCTTAATTAAGTTATTTATCCAAACAGGACCTAAATCAAGAACCAAACTCTTTCACTAGATGGCATGAGCTACATGAATCAAATCATACCATAATGTTAATACTTATGTCATGAAAAAATTACTTTCCTCCAAAGGATACTCTTAAATCATTATATAGGTGACACTTGGATAAACAACTTAATTAAACAGTTATATCCACTAAAAGCTTGGTATACGAGAGCTTATGTTCTAAAAAGAAAGTAACTCCTTGTATGAAAGTAAGCTATATGGTCTGGATCATAAGAAAGTAAGAACTTTCAGACATAAGGAGTTTTATAAATTCTTTGAAACAGTTAAATAAGTAATTATATTGGAAGATAAGTCTATAGAAAGCTTACTTTCGAATATAGTCTGGTGTAGCTGAAAGTAAGCGGCCAAAGAAGGAGAACGATGAGTAAAGCGTGACAAGGGTCGACGTTCTTGAACTGTGACCTAAAGATTGAGCTATCTGTCCAAGATTGTTGCTGTAAACAAGACCAATTGTACCTCCACAGAAGTATGCAACATAATAAAGCCAAAAATCCAATCTTTTAACAAGAACAGAAGCAGAATGCTCTTCTCCCAGCATTTCCAATTGATCCTGTCCAAAAAATTTATCACAATTCACAGCACCACTTTTTTCCCTCTGACTTTCATACAAAGATCCATCATTTTCACCAAGTAGGCCACGACACTCTCCATTTCCGAGGCTGCGAGTGCTGTTTTGACGCGTAAGAAGTTCTTTATGAAGCTCAAGATCATCAACATGGACAAGAATGAAACCAGTGCCTTCAACTCGAAGACTCGAATGAACAGCATGGCGAAACCAATCTCTAGCATATATGACACCAGGAATACATAGCGGCAAGATCAAAAGTACAATAGCACCACCAAAGTAAAGCCTTGATGTAGCTTCATCAGAAGTCGATGAACCAAAGAGAAGGAGATAAAGGCCAGTGAAAACTGCTAAAAAGTTTAGTGTTAGAAATATAACCGAGTTGTGATGAGCAGCGTGAGGAGAATGAGTGTCTGATAAAGGCGGTTGGCGAAGAATCGGAGGTAATGCTGCAAGGGAAGTGAAAAGAGGGACAAGGGCATTCAAGAGAAGATAGAGTTGATCTGATGAAGGGTTAATTGAATTTGCAGCTAAAGTGTAGAGAGCTGCACTTACACCATTGAAACTAACAGTGAGTGATAGTGCAAGGGGTCTGTTAACTGGGAAATTTTTTATGCAGAGAACAAAACATACTGTGTTGAACCAACAGATGCTGCAGCCACTCAACAGACATAGAAGAAAAACCTGCCACATAAAATGTTCTGTTAGAGATTAATGCAATAGTTGAAGTGGAATTGAAATTATGATTTAATTTATATATACAGTCAATCACAACCGTTAAATCATTAGAGATATTTGACTTTTATCAAAATTAACTCTAAAGTCATCTCCATGAATAGTTGTGATGTGCCAACAGTGTAAAACTTTTTACACTGACAATGCATAACAACTGAACTCTTGAAATTAACAGAAAAAGTCTAAGTTGTAGGTGTTTATGCGAATAAGTAATTGTTACTCCTCCCCTCTGTCTCATAATGGATGATACATTTACAAAAGAAATTGTTCTAAAATGAACTAATTATTTAAATTTTCAATATAATGTTAATTACTTTTTTTCCAATTATATCATTTGATTTATGCATGCACTACTCTGAATTCATTATCTTCCATTTTACATTGATAATAAGGATGAATACATCAATAGTTAATAAGAGTAATTTAGTAAAAAATACTAGTTGTATTGATAGTTGTAACGTGTGAAGGTGAGTTTGGTTCTGGAAGCAGCATTTGTTGTAGCATGGGAGTTGGGACCACAAGAATGTACAAATATAATATATAGTTGAAATGAAAGGGACTTGTTTATCGCTTCCTAATGTTATTCTTATTTAGAAAATACGTCGTCCATTCAAAACAAGCAAAAAATATGAGATGATTTTATAGGCCACGTCTTTGGAATCTTGGCTACAAAACAAAAAAAGATAGAAAGAAAAAATAAAACAAAGAAAGGAAGATGTTTGAAAAACCTTTTCTATTTTGCAAAGTAAACACTTTAAGTGGGGAATCAAAGCTAACTCGCAATAGAGTCCAATTATTCCCATAGCTAGAGGCCACACATCCATAGGAGTATACATTATTACTAGTAGTACATACTCTTCGAATAAAGGCAATTGGAATTTGCGTCACACAATTACAACTCTTAGTCATCTTATTTAAATTAACGGTTAAGATCATTTGATACAGTAAAACTGTCTTATCTAAAATCAATAGTCGAGATTAATAACTGTGAGAAAATGTGTATTTCTCCTACTATAGTGAACCACAGTTCCGAATAAAGATATATAATATCATCGGTCCTAAAATAACTATCGAACAACTTCAAGTAGATTAAATAATATATAAGTAAAAAAAAGAGAACATAATAAATTTGTTAAATTACTATTTTTTGTGTGTATTCTATTTATAATTATGCAGAGTGAAAAATAATAAATTGAATGTGATTAACATAATATTTATTAGATTACATTAGAAATTAAAAATGGCTGTCTTTTTGAACCAAAAAATATGAAATTTTAAAATTTAATCTCTACATAAATTTAATTCAATTTTAATATTTATTTTAAAAATATTACAAAAAATATGTGTTTTTTATTTCTCTAAAAGAAAAATAGAAACTAAAATAAAATTGAATAAATTTATACTAAAATCAAACTTAAAATATCGTGAATTTCATAAAAATTAAAAACATATTTAATCTTTAAAAAAAACTGTAGCATAAAAATTTAGATAGATATTAATGGGCACACCCGCTACAACAACCATACCATTCCCAACCGTCGGTCAAGGGAATGTACAACATAACATAACATGTTTAAAAATAGCATACCATGTTGTTGTTTCTTAAAACTGCTGAAAACACACACACACACACTCTGATAGTAGTTGCTTAACTTAAATTAAAGGATTAGGTCCAAAAAAAAAAAAACTTAAATTAAAGGATGTTTGGCTTTTAGGGCATTTGTTAATGAAAAAATAAAATACAGAGTTTTGATACAGTTTTAATATAAATAAGCAATATTTGTCTAAATAAAATAAAAGAATGAAAATGGAAAAGAGGGAGAAGGAAGTAAACTGACGAGAAAATAAGGCAAAGTGATGATGTTGTTGATGAGTAGAAATTGAAGGCCATAACCAATGAGACCCATAGAAGCAGCAATGAACATAACAAGAGAGAGTGGAAGATACATTAGAGCAAGACCTGAAGACCAACCAAATACTTTACCCATGTCACTTGCTGTTGCTAGGTAATTAAGTTGACCTTGTGAGATTTTGAGTACCGATTTCATTGTTGATGAGTATGATGAGAAATCGAAATTTGTCCCTGTGAATGCTTGAATCCATATTGTTGCTATCAATATCATCCATTTTCGTGACTGTCCTGCCATTTCTCTCTCTCTCTCTCTCTCTCTCTCTCTTTCAAACTAGGAGGAGAAGTAGAAAAGTGGTTGTTGTGTTGTTGTGTCTTGTGTGTTTCAGTGTCTCTCTACGTGGCTTGCTCTCTTACATCGTCTGTGTGGATTTAGATTTTTTTCAATTTTTTATTTTTTATATTATTTATATTATAAACAACCCCACCACAGATTCTCAATCTGAAAAAAGAAAAAAAGAACCAACAAACTTAAACTGCTTTCAAATAATAATAGAAAATACTCATTTTATTCTTTATTGAAGATCTTTTTATAAGCCAAAAATGGGTTTTGTTCCGACCAGATTGACACTGCACAGTAGTTATTGGGCCTTAGCCCAATTTTATGTCGATCGAACTTAAGGCGCTTCATATCACTGAATTCGTTTTGGGAAATTATATGTTTTACTCCACTTATATACCTATATCATCGCAATATATTTTAAAAATGTCGAACTTTATCTTTGAAATCTTTTACTATTTTATTAATTTAAATTCATTTTTTTTTACTATTTATAAATTTTCTGACTAAAAAATACAAGTTTTAGGGTGTGTTAGAAATTTTTAGAAACTTTTAAAAAAAATTTCCGATATAGAAATTTGAAAATGTATACTATCGGAAAACTTGTGAGACTTTTCATAAGTTTTCCAGAATATAAATTCTCTACTTGAAGTTTTCTCGATAAAATAGAAAAAATTGGTATTCACTTGTATATCAAAAAATTAAAATGATATAGCGGTAAAAAATGACAAATTTTAATATTTATATAAAAACAAATATGTCAATTCATCGCATTTACGAGTAGTATAATTTGAGATATACATAAAATTTTCATTAGTTTGAGATGTTAAATTTACGCACTGCTCCCATATTTTATATTGGATTCTTTGTAATTAAATAATTGTCCTCATGTCATCTACCTCCAAAAAATCTGTATAAAAGGGGTCTTGTATAAAAAAAAAAAACAAATACACATTATTCATTACCTTTTATCTGAAACTCCTATTAATTTGAGTTTTAGAATATTTGGTAGTATTCTCCTAAAAAAACTGAACAATCGTCAACATTTCAATTACATCCCTTAAAATGACATATTGGGATTTATATTTTATGAAATGATTTTATAATTTAAAATAAAAAATACAAAGTTGTCACAAATATTCTCAAAAAGTGGATTGAAAATACAACATTTTCATATCGGAAACAACTTTGTAAAAATTATTCCTAAGTATTATTTATTCACATTAATAAAATTTACCTATAAATTATATTTTATAATTTTACTCCTATTTATTACGAACAGTTATTAATAAAAAAAGAGAAGAATAAATGAAAATAAAGCTTTTGACCAAATATAGATAATAAGTACTAATTAATTATATGAAATATTTGCTGCTAGATAGAATTCTTGTGTTTTTTGGTAATAATAAACTGAAGAGAGTGAAAAAAATTTATTACCATGAGAGTAGAGTACAACCGTCAATAACCATCCACGATTCTTTTTTTTTTTTATTGAAAAGAAAATAAATAATTAACTAACAAGTTATTGAAACATACTTCCATGATCCATCATCCACACTAACATAAGAGGAAAATTTTTGCCGACCACCCCCTACAGCTTTATCTGCTACCTTCTCAAGACATATGAAAAAACAATTATATTTTTTTAATTATTTATAATAAGTTTCAAAATTGATAATTTCGAAACTTTCAGAAGTTTCAAATTTTTAAAATAAGGATTACGTTTGGAAAGTTTCGAAAGTTTTCTAAATCTGGAGAATTTCGAAAGTTTCCAAATTTAAAAAGTTTCAAAATAGAAAATTTTATAAACTCTTGCTGCAAACAGGTCGGCACATATAAGCTGAACATAACCCACTACTCTCTATCCAAAAAAATATTTGGTTTAATTATATTTTTTGTACTTTATATTTATTTAATATTTTTTATCTTTTTATTTATTAAAAATTTTAATTCATTTTCTTCTTTTATTTTTTATCTGATATTCATTTCAGTCTTTAATGACATACTTGTACAGTTTTATAAAAAATAAAAATAGATATTAGTAAAAAATAAATAATTAAAACAAATCATAAAAAAAATTAAAAAAACAAAACGAATATTAAATAAAAATAATATAAAAAAACAAAAAAAATATATTTTAGGCAAAATATTTCAGCTTGATATTTGCCAAACAAGAAAAATGAATTTTTATTAGACTTTTTAGCCTGGCTTGAAAAACCCATCATGAATTTGGGCTAGCTTGCATAAGTAGTCTACAAATCTCTCTCCTACCTCTTTCCACCTCTACAATCTTTTAAAATTCCAATTCTGCCCTTGTTGATTTCATAATTTTTGTTGGAAAATTTTTGAATTTTTTTCTTTGATGTTATAAAACCAGAGGATGTTTTACGCATTAAAGTGCTGGAATTTAATTATTTATATACCAGTTTTTTTCATAAACAAACATAGTACCGAATTTTTTAAGTTCTTTTGAGTTGTGACATTTAAGGCTTCTAAGTACTTTCATGTGTTAAACTGTCGGTAGTATTTTCTTTTTTTTTTAAATACATATTTATTAATTTAAATTATAAAATACATTGATATAATATAAATTTATTGAAAATATAAAATTCCAAAAATTTAACTTTTTTATTAAAAATATAAAAATTATGTTCTGAAAATTTCATTCATAAAAATTTCGATGCATAAAAAACATACTTTTTTTTTCCAAAAATTCTGAATCTTTTATATAATGAAGAAAAATAATACTTTTGTTAGCTTTCAAATAGGAGAGGATGATCTGGTATTTTCAATTCGAATTTAGAGTGTAAAGTTCAAATATAGGGAGGGGTTTAGTATGTTTTTCCTCTAAATTTGTTGAAATGGACCGTGGTTAAACCAGTTAAAGTATTTTTTTTTTATAAAAAAAATTAATATATACTTTATAAAATTATAGATTCTTGAATTTTTTGGAATATTTAGTTTTGTAAAAATATCAAATTTTGAGTTTGCTGAATATTTTTTAACTAATATATTTATGAAAACTCAAATTTTGATTTTTTTTCAAAATAAGTTTTTATTTTCAAAAACTCAATTTTTTTAGTTTTCCAAATTTTTTTTTAAAAATATCTAATACGTTCAAGGTTTTTTTGGATTTCATTTATTTTGTGAGAATAGGAGGTCTAACTTAAGGATGGATACAAGGGAGAATCTCCCTACAAACTTTTTTTCACAAAAATCTCTTTTAAATGTAAAACTTGTATTGAATAAAAAAAGTGAAAAAAAAAAACTATTTTAATCGGAGCCATTTAATTTAAAGAATTCACATTTAAAATGAAATATTCCATTGCTAAGTGTCTTTCAAATTTTTTCTCTTTCTTACCAAATATTTTTTTTAAATAATAATTTGAAAATTTTAAATAAAGAAACTATGTACGAGATAGACCCTTCAAATTCTTAGTACAAAGGTGAACCTCTATTTTTAGTAAAATACTATAACTCTTCATTTTATTTATTTATAAAAAGTTAACTATTTTATTAAAACCAAAAGTACAATCATTAAATTGTAAAAGCATTTTTAATACACATGTTCCATAAAGAAACTCAACCATAGTCTTATATGGTTTCTTTTGTTGAGTGTCTTTTAACAACAAAGCATTATACTAAAGTTGAAGATGAGAAGCATTCATAGGCTGAAAAATTGGATCATCCATCAATGCATCTTCCAATTCAGGCCACAAAATAGCAGACACAGTCCATGAACCATCACCTTTACCACTTTGTCTTTGATTCATATAACCAACACCAACCCTTTTAATAGAAGTATACACTGTCCCTAACAAAGGACACCCAAATCCTAAATCAACTTCACAAACAGGAAACCTTTGTCCTGAAGACACAACCAAAACAGGTCCATCCTTACCTAGTACTGCCTTTGCAAGCATCAAACCAGGCCTATGAATCTCAATCCAATCAATTAAATCCAAAAAATGTTCCTCATTACTAACCTTAGAAATTGAATCATGAACTATGTCACAAATTTTTGATAATGAAGCTTCTTTCAATTCTTGAATCATAGCCTCACCAAAAGCTAAAGACAATACATTACCAATGTAATTAGACATAGAATTTTTGTTTCCACTCATTCTTTCTCTTCCATCTACTAACCAACCCATCTTACATTTTTTATATTTGCTTTGATCAATTGTTCCTATCATTATTTTCCATACATAGGCAGAGAAAGATTCAATTTTTGATCTTTTGGCTCCATCAACCGAAGCGAGTCTTTGCAACGTGTTAATACTCGATGCATCGATATGATAAAGGCGTTTAAGCGATATATTGTTATTCGCCATCGACATGTTTTGTATCTCTTCCATTGTGCATTTGATGAAAATTTTGTCTAAATATGGTTTATATTTAGGAGGTGAATTTGCACAAATATTTCTTGTATGGTTTGGTATGCATGATAATGGTTTATTTTGTGATATTTCACACCATGATGAAATGAATTTACCAAATGAAGTTGCATCACCTAATGCATGATCAAAAGTAAATGAAATTGAAATTCCACCACATATGTATTGTGTTACTTGAATTTGTAAAGGGAAATTTGGTTGAACTTTGATTATTTTTTCTTCAAGAGTGTCATTGAGATTATAAAAATCTAAACTTTTTAGTGGAATGTTTACTTGAGCTTCAATGAGTAGTGAACCATTGTTGTCACAAATGATTTGAGGTTCATTGGTTTTTGGATTTTGAACAATTTGACCAGCAAAGGGATAGTAATGATTAAGTATTTGTGCTAGAGAGGTCTTAAGAGAATCAACAAAAGATTTGAAGTTACCTTGTTTTGGTTTTTTGTAGAAATATAGGTATGTAACAGGAAAACGACCTGAAAGTAGATCAAGGTTTGAAAGATTGATTACTGAAAATGGCTTTGTTAAAGGATTGGAAGATTTTACAACACTTTTTCTAGTGAACTTGACTTCAAATTTCTCATACTCTTTGTATGCAACTTCCTTGAGAATATTTGACATTTTTGTAAGGAAGATATGTAGTGTTTCTCTTTGGTATTTTCTTTGTCTTTAGGCTTATATCATCATATATGCTTGAAATGTTTCTTAGAATATGGTTATATAATGTGTTTTTAGTGCATGATGAGCATTGAAACCATTGCTTGAGATATTTTGTATTTACACTTTTATGAATAGTAGTGATCACTAATCAACATATCATGATGTCATATATCATGCTTGAGACCACTCTTTTGTTGGAAAGTAATTGGTGCTTATTTCCACTAATTTGAGTTAGTGTAAGAGCATACTACAATAGGTATCTTTGTTTGAGCTTAAAGAAAAATAAATTTTAGTTTAAAAAATTTAGAAATTAATTTTTAGAGATTTGCTTTAAAAATAATTTTTTTTTTGTTTGTTTACTATTATAAAAATAATTTTTTTTTAAAAATGATTTTTAATCTATTTGTATACAATTTTATAAAAGTAATTTATAAACTACAAAATTATCATAAATGATATGACTTTTCTAAATACACTAATTTCTCTATTTCTCTCTGTCATATCTTTCTACCTCTTCCTTTTATCTAGTATCCCCTTACCTCTCTCTCACGATTTTTCATTTGGGTGCGGTCATAAGCATAATTAGTTCTCTTTTGAAACTTCTCAGTAATATTCTTTCATCTTCAATGCAAATTTTTAGAAATAGTTCGGTTTTACTGTTATCTCATCTTACAACAATTCTTCCATCACCCTCAAAAAAATTTGCATCTTTTTTAGTTGTTATTTAAATTAGCAAAAATGTTAAATCACATATTTAAAACAGTTCATAAAGTAACATACCATTAACCAAATTTCCAACTCTTAAACATGATAAGCATGCTCTCATAAAGTCACTAAGGCAATAGTTTCTGCATAGGAGAATCTTTGCTATGCTAGGTATCAATATCTAAAACATTTGTTATGAAATTTACTATAATAGAACAATTGAAATATTTAAAATTGGGCACTTCAAAATTTATTAGTTTAATCCATTTCTTAGACACATTTCAAAATTGATTAATGTACTTTAAGTACTAATAAAAAAATATTAAATAAACACACAAAAGCAAAAAAAATAATCAAAATCATATCAACATATGAATGATGTAAAAATAAATTATTTAAATAAAAGACTTAGAAACAACAAAAGAAAGATGTGGAGAAATCGAAAAGGAGGAGAAAACTTACTTTATAAAAACCTAGATCAAATTCGCATGGAAGGAGAAAAACGGTCATAGTTGAATGCATGAAAGAGAAAAACACAACTAATAAATTGATGCAGAAAACTGATGGAGAAAACCCGAGTAAAAATTGATGAAGGGCAATTTTGAATTTTTCCAAAAAGGTAAAGGTATTACATCATTTTATTTTCTCATTAGTAAGTTAAGTTTCGTATTTTTCAATTTTGTGTTATCCTTCTTTCTCATTTATCGCATGAGGCAAATGTGAGAAGCTATTAATTTGCTTTTTATTTTTAACCAAAAAATAATATTTTTTTAACAAAATAATTTAATTTTTTTTTAAAACAAACACCACTCAAACATTAAAAAATAATTTTTAGTTTAAAAAAATCTGAAACAAACGCATCTAATATTTTTATATTACTAGCGATTATCTAAACTATAGCATTTTCTTCATTCGCTAATTCCCTTCAAAAGACCAATGTGTTTTTTTATTTTTATTTTTAACTTGATGCATATATTTAGAATATTCTAGTAAAAATAAATTATAGTGTAATAGAGAAAATTAGATGATCTAAAGTTGGTGCATATTTCTAGATTATTATAATATTGTCTAAATTAGTATATGATGTAGAAACATCTATAACAATGTTGTGTAGAAACATCTATAACTAATACATATGCGAAATTTGAACCATAATTTTTAAAATTACAAAGTCAAATTCTTATCAGTAATCTACATCTCAGAGTGAATCCTAAGTACAATTATATTCAAAATGAGATATAATGTGAATAATATTTGAAGGTGTCAACTGAAATATATATCTAATCCTACAATAACTTAAATAATATTGTGTTGCCTCTTGGTTCCACAAATGATTCCCATGCTATATTATTTTGTAAAAGCTTTTGAGCACACTTTCCCATGTGTTTGGGGAGCCATATACCAACCAAGATTCCATATTTGCACCACTTAATTAATAATACTACTAGTGCGTCCAATTAAGTTAGTTCAAAGCATTAATCTATGACCAAACTAATATTCGCATTATTAGGCATTCCACTTTCTTATTTAAATTTGCGTTTTAGCTTTACGCCCATGCCAACACCACACTATCAACGGTCTTAACTCAATTCAACAGAAAATGATATATTGTGACTATTCAATGCAAATAGTCTTTCACATAAAAGATGTATGAAAATTAGTCATTAATTATGTTAATAAAGTGAAATAAAATAATTTTTACGAAATTTTATTTACCTCTGAGTAGAATTCTGAATTATTAGAGTTTCGTTTCACTAAAAAAAAAGAGTTAAATAAAATTCTAAATTATTAGAGTTTCTTTCTACTAAAAAAAAAGTGAAATAAAATTCTAAATTATTAGGGTTTCGTTCCACTAAAAAAAAATGAAATAAAATAATGTGCAAGAGAAGTTAAAACCTATATCAATATTGAAAAATTCAAATCAAATCAAAATTATTATAAAATTAAGGTGAACATTCTGATATTTTAGAGTTTAAGTGAGTATTATACTCAACAACCAATCACGAAAGTCACGTCATTATTTTATAATTTTAAAATTTGAATTGATTTTACTTTTAAAGTATCGGTATATAACCAAACTTGTTGTTAACTAAGAATTTATCTAGAATTAATGCAAAAGTATCATACATCTATTAGTAGTAGACATGGGGGGTGGAGGGGGATTTTGCCTTCTTCACCTCCGCACCCGACTAATTGGAGAAAACCCGCACCCGTTCTCGTTTTTAGCGGGTGTGAAATTTAGACCTTTATCTCCGTCTGCAACGAGTTTTGGGTTTCTCCATCTACACCCGCACTCATTCATATATATAAAATTATAAATTTAAAAATCATATCTATTATAATTCATATAATAAAATAATTATTATTAGACAATAATAAAATTAAAAAAATTGTTTTTACATAGATGAAATTTTAATTTTTAATATTTAAAAAAATATTAAGTATATTCAATATGTCCATGTATATAAAATTTAAAAATTATAATAATATTACTAGCGGGACGAGTTCGGATTCAGGTGCGGATGCATAGTGGATATCAACACACCCGCACTCATCGCTGCACCTGAATTTTAATTCCGGGAAAATCCGCACCCGCACCCAATCAAAGCGAATTTTTCTCGCCCAAATTAAGACGATTTTCGGATGAGTGCCCGCGAGTGCAGATTATGTTGTCATCTCTAATCAGTAGTAATTCACATTAACAGCAGAATTGACAATTGAATATTAGAAATTGATTTAGTGATTATTTTGTGAAAGTAATTTAGTGATTGTTTTATCAAGTTATTAGTTAAATTAGTCACTAAATCAACAAATAATTTTTTAATTACTTATGAGTAATAAATTAGATTGCTATTTGGGAATTTTAATTGATTACCAACCATATATTTCCTGAGTTCTTGAGTACCCATCAATATCAATAGAATATAATTTTTTTTTTTAAAAAAAAAGAGTGTACAACTGCTATAGTACGAAAATTAAAAATATAATGTAGATAGAAAGAGCAACACCATATGCTACTTTACTGTGAAACAGACATATCAACTATGGTTACTGATTATTGTTTGTTGTCTTCAATCACACACCACTAATTGTCTATACAGTACACTGTACAGTACTATAGACTTGCAATCAAATTCATGGTCCATAAGATTCATCAAAATATTAAATATGTGTTACTGTTTTATTCCCGAGGAAACAAGTCATTTATCTGTACACATTCAAATTAGACTAGAAGATTCGACCTCACTTGCAACTTGCAACTTAATTACAATAATTTGTACGATGTAAGGTGGTTTTTGGGATCGAGAAGAGTTTTATATGATCTATAGTGGATAATGTTTAGATTTTTTTTGTTAGAAACTTTTGAGGATTCTTCTCTTCAAAACTCATACTCACAATGCTGACAATTGATTAGTGGAAAAAATCATTTTAGATGGTGTCATTACCGGCACACTTGACCCAAATATTTTTTTATTTTTTTTAAGTGTATTATAGGTCCAAACAAATTAAGACAGAAAGCTTCGCGGTACACTGTAGGGCCAGAAAGAAAAAAAAAACAGAATCCATAATTAGAATCATATTTTAGGAAAAAGAAAAGAGCCTAGATTTTTTTACCAAAAAAGAGGAATAAAAATATATAATCAGGTTTTTAATGTTATTGACGTTATACATAATTTATTTTATTTTTTATGTTATTTATAATTTAAATAAGGAATAATTTTTTTATTTTTAGTGACTCTTTTTATTAGAGATTTAATTTTTAAAATTAAAATATAATTTTCGAAATGTTTACGAGCATCTAGAGTCTAGGGTTTGAAGCATATTTTAAATGGTGTTAGTAAGAGGCTTATATAGCTAACACAGAAGAGTTCTTAGATATGGAATTTAATTTGGAGTGGACCAAATCTTAATCTGGTTTAGAACACCAATTAACTATTAGTGTTGCTTTATGTAAATAAAAGCATTATATTGACAAGTGGTATCTTAATGAAATAATTATATTTATTAATATGTGTTATATTTAAATATTTTTTAATCATTTATATATATATGATTTTTATTATTGGAGTTTATGTTAACGAAAGGCAAGAACACCTACGTGTAGAATTTCAACAAAATTAATAATTTGTCGTGTGGAAATCATGCGAAGATTTGGGTGAAAAACACTCTTGGTCGTCAATGACCACATTTGCCAACACTTCTAAAGTAGCAAAAAATAAGTCATTTATAAAGTCAACCAAAAATTTGCTTATTATTAGTTTTTTTGGATAAATAACTTCAATTTTTTAAATCGGAGAGATCAGCCAATTCTGGCCTCATTTTTACTATGGACTAAATACATTAGGATAAAGAGACTGGTTCAGTTTTTCTTAGTTTTTTACAGCTTAAATTATACTAATAAAGTGGGTCTAATAGACTGATATTTCTAACAGCTTTATTGATTGTTTTAGTTAAAAATTAATTGTTTAGAAAAATTTAAGTTCAAATCATGGTAAGATCTATTATCGGCCAGATTTCTTATCTCTTAATTAAATTTCAAATTATCAAAAATCATTCATTTAAAAATCAAAGAATTAAAAAGAAAAAAATGTTTCAGTAATTTATGTAAAACGAAAAATATCTGTTTCTTTTGTTTTGTACACAAAAATAGCCTCACATTTTGTAAAAATCAAAATTAAATTAATTTATAAACTAACGCTTGCACTCATCTCCTCATTGAAATATGTTTTAGTAATAACAAAACAGTGAACCTTAAAAGAACAAATGGATAATACCTTAACAAATGTAGGTTATGAACCCTACGAGCATTTTTGTTCTCTCTCCTTCACTTTTCAACCACCTATTATTCATTTGTCATATTCGTCTCTCTAGTAAGTTCTACATCGAACCAAAGCTTAGAAACATAACACCGCCTTAATTATTCCGTTAGTTTTCCCTTTCAACTCAATTTTTGTTTCCAAATTTAGGTTCTATGTGCCTTGCATATATATATGTACTATTTGTTATTTTCCTTTCAGTTCGGTAAACTAAATTAATCTATAAAAAACTATCAGGGAAAAAAGAAGAAAAAAAAAACCAATCCCTATACATAGTTTCTATTGTGTCATAATCTCTATATACATAATTGAAATAATGAAAGGTATAACAATATTTAAACATTTTTATAAGAGTCCAATAAAAAAAACATCTGAGGAGAAATAAATGTGATATGAGTGAGTATATAACCTTAAAAAATAATAGACTTATGTGTATGTGAATCACATTCCTAAACTTTTTTTATCTAAAATTCGAGACTATATATTAAATTGAATATAAATTAATTTATATTTTGAATTATTAGATTGATCATTGGCTGTGTTGAAAATTTAAAACCTAGATTACATAAGAACACCTTCTTTTCAATTTTGTGTGGAATTTTGTGTATATTTAGACTGATTATATATTCCTAAAATTTAAGGTAATGAATATATAAATTATTTCATTTATAAATTGTTCAACGTTCATTTTTTTTATTTTAATATGAGATTTTTAATTTACTTTCAAGAACAAATAGTTCCATCAACTAAATAAATGTATTTGTCAAATATCTGCTAGACATATTTTGTTATATTTCATAATAGATTATTCAAATCTAGAGAAACTACAATTAAAATTCAACCACTTAATTTCCAATCCTCTTTCTAAATTGAAACTTTGATTCCAGAAAGAAACCTTCCACAAGCAAGTTGTGAGCTATTATGTTTCCTTACCGTGCAATTACGTGATCCAACCCAACTTGCATGTCACTGAAATTGAATGAAAATGACAATACTACCCTGCTTGTCCTAATTAGTCCTACCCTTCACGTGCCTTGTACTCATTCGTAATTTAGGGGACCCCATTTTCATTTTCATGATATTTTGCAGCCCTTGCTAGTAACCAATGACATTAACTCTTGCTAATAATTAAACCGTATAGATCAAAATTCCGTCTACACTTAGATTCTCTTGTCGGAGTATTGGAACAATTTTCAACCGTCTAATTTAAATTAAAGAACTCATACTTCAATTTTCAAGATAAATCTAGAACACAAAATTGGAATATGATTAAACAATTCAAATGCACTATATATTATATCAATCAAACGGTTTATAACAGTAGTCATAAATTTATTTAAAAAAATTTAAGTCTCACGTTGAAAAAAATTAAAGTTTGAAAAGAATTTATAAAGAGTGATATTTTTTATCTTATATGTCGATTTTGTAAAAAATAGTCCAATTTAATATAAAAAAACTAAAATAGTATCTAAATATTTTTAAAAAAAGAAAACATCACACTTTATAAATTGATTTTATAAGAATTCTTACTTCAACTTAGTAAAATAAATCTAAAACACAAAATCAGATGATGAACCATCTGATCACGATCAAACGGTCTAAATACAAAAATATATGATTGGATGACAACATACAATCTCCTTCCCTCCATATTGACCTTCTCTATATAAAGCCACCAATCCTCACAAACATCAATTAGAATTCAAAAGAGACAAAGAGTGAGTTGAGAGGTCTAGGACACTCATTAATCTCCACCCATCACACACTTTCTCAAACACCCTTTTGTAAGCACTAATAACCAAACATGTCTTCACAACTTGTAAGTGATGTAAGATGCAACACACTAATGCACTATGCAGCTTCTTATGGTGAAAGAGGGAGCAACAACTACAAACTAACTCGTCGACAAACCTATGAATATCTTAGAATAGAGAAGAATAGCATCTCCCCTGAAGAAGGAAACTTCAAAGAACACAACAATAATGAAAAGGGTGCAAAACGTAGCACAAATTATCAAGCTAGACAACAAGCACAAAAGCTTCACAGGTTGGGATTCTCATATCTTGCATCATCTTTTATTTACATAGTAATTAAGGTTAAAGCATTGTACAATGGTTTCCTTGGAGATGTTGCTAGTGAATCAAGAATTGTGGGAATTGAAGCACCAATGGCAGAGCCTTATTTCTCTGTTCCAGTTATTCCAAATTAATAATAGGGGCAATATGATCATGTTTGTAATGTCTATTATTAGTCCAAAAGTATATATTATATCATAAATTACAATGTTTATGTATATATTGTTCATGAGTCGTGAGTTCAGTGGTAAGAATTTTACGTGGTGTCACCTCATGGGTTTAGTTTTAAAAAGTGTTTATATATATTGGTATCAAATTTGAGTTAAAGTTTGTTAAAATGTTCCCTACTTATTTTTGCAGTAAAATTATATTTATGTGAATTGAGAAGTGATTATTTTTATTTAATGAAGTAATCAATAAAATTTAAGCAAAATACTATAATTAATTTCGTGCTATAGTACAATGATTTTTTTTTTCTTTCCAAAAGCTGGTCAACCTCAATATTGTGTGTGTGTTGTGACAAACACACATAATGCTGAAGTGTTAATTATTCAATACTACTCATCATTATGTGGTAAGATTAATTAGCAAAATTCAACTACTAAATTTTGAAGTGTCAATTATGTAATGGCATTAGGTTCAACTAAGTAGCTCTGTCAGCCATTTGAGAATTAAAGTCTGCTCTAGTTTTGATGAGTCTCGAGACAAAATTTATCTTAAAAAAATTACATATATAATGGGTATTTTCCATTCTACAAATTCTATTACCATGTAAACTTGGATATCTAACAAAACTGGTACATTTTCATAAATCTCACTGCTAAAATTTCTCTGTGATGCTCAAAGACTATATTATTCAATTGGCAAATAGGCTCTAGAACATTCATAAACACATTTACATATTAAAATATAAGATACTTCATTTGATCTTAAATATAAAAAAAAAAATAGAATCAATAAAAATTGATGTATTTAGTCTAAAATTTGAATCAAATACATTTATTTTTACCAACTCACTTTTTCTTATATTTGAGATTAGAAAGAGAAGTTTCAACATAAATGACTGAATTTATGTCATGTTGAATGTGATATTGTCGGCCACATATATTACATTTCTTTGTCAAAATGGAATTGGTTGGATGCCAAAACTCGGAACTTAAATCAACACATATGTGCCAAAGTGCTCATTATGGGACGAGTCATGAATTGTCTCCACTCACCTTGATGGATTTGTTGGCTTCTACTTAGTTGTGTAGTTTTTCAAAGACGGGACTTTCCTAATAAAATTAGTTTATATAAGAATGGAACTCCCAAATTAAGGAGAAAGATTAGACACATAACCACAACGTAAGATTAAATTGAAATGGTTAAATTATTAGTTGAAGGGAATTTCAATTAAATATTAGCATACTAATATTAACTGAAATTCAATAATATTAATTATATTAGTATACGTTTTTAATTTTTCTAGTTATTATAATAACTAGAAATTTTCCCTAAAGAAGACTCTGGAACCAATCAACTCAAAATATTTTTCTCATACTTTTATTTAGAAAATATTCAAAACACATATTAATAATTAAATATAATGATGAATTTATACTTTTCAATACATTTGAGATTATTTTCAAGAATTTTCATATCTTGAACACAAGCATTATTTAATCAAGCTTCGTCAAAAGTAAATGTCAGCACACTAGTATAAAAATTAAAAATACATCATTTTTTGAACATTTATTATGGCCACATGAGGAATTTAATTCAAGCACTATTGTTGATTGTACTTCTTAAAAAAATTAGTTGAAATGTCAAATATTTGATGGGCCTTACAAAGCACCCCATTTAAAGTTTCTGATACCGACCTTTGTGATAAGGGTACCTGTAATATTTCCTAGGGCATGAGGGAAAAAGGATATTTACCTTCCATCTAAAGACTAATTTACATGCAAGGATCTTAACAAGGGAAGAGAAGAAATTGTTATTCAGGAATAAATCTTCTTTTTTTTTTTCTCTCCACTACAATAATTTTAAAGTGTAAAAAAGATATTTAGACCTCATTTAATGTCATATTGTCATGTTTATACTTTCAAAACAATTGTACATGAGAAAATGAAAATAATGACAATTGGAGAGGATCCATTTCACTATTATTATTAGCATTTACCTAGATTAATGCTCTTGAGAGCCATGTGATGTGGTAGCTTAATGTTTCAAAATCATATAAAGATGATAATATAAAAAGCCTTTTCAAGATATGAACATTAAACATTGGTAGAGAATTTTTTGTTCTCGAGATAATTTTTTTATAAGATGTTTTTGTAAGATTTGTCTAATATTCCAACAACTTCTACACACTTCAGAGACTTTACTACTAGTTAACGTTATTGACTGAAGAAGCAACAGAATGGTTAAGTTAACCAATTTTGAAAACGTTAAACTTAAACAAACCCCATACAGCATGGCAACATGCAACTTGCAGTATTTGGTGGTCCCAAACTTGAAACAAAAGGCTCCAATAACTGTGCATGAATTCGCCAAGGACCCTACTTCAATTTAATGAAATGACATGATAGTAACAAGACCTAAGAAACACTTAAATAGGCATGGACGAGAGCCGTCCAACTTTGAGATAATGCAGTACAAATTAAGCTATGGAACAACCTTGATTTCCAGATACTAGCTTAACAAGTGTGTTTCAAATTAAAAACACAAAAACCACAGTTGTGCACCGCTCAATCAAACATACACCAAATATGTTTCTAGTGTCTTTGGATACCATTGGGGCATATTCAAAGCACGTCCAACGCCAACACAATAAATGGTTGTCGTGGACTACCAGGCATTTGGTCACTCCCAACTGCCAATCTAAACACGCTAGAAAGCATTGTTGCACTGACTCTACATAATATGTTATGACTCAAATAGAATAGATTTAGACCCAAAATTCATTAGGTAATTTAGGTTATGAGTCACCACATTCTAAAAGGATCTAGAATATATCTGATAAACATTGATAATTTTAGTTTCAAGATCAACAGAAAAAATGTAATAATTTATTTTCCCCCATTTTTGCTTTGAAATTAAAAAGAGCATTTGTTTACTCCTAAAAATGTTTCTGATCCAAAAATAGTACATCGCATAGTATATTATCTAAAATCAATGAGATATATGTTACATAAATCAGAAGAAAACAAAATTTTCAATCTGTCAAATTTGGTGTTATAACCACTTTCTTTCTTCAACAAGAAGCTGCAAATTTATCAGAAGTAAAAAGTCAAACCAATGAAATTTCAGTCATGGAACAAAATATCTTAAGCTGTTCGCTTTTTGGTGACTTTTTCCCTTCTAGCCAAGAGGCTGTATTGATTTCATGATTATGATAATACTCATTGTGCACTTGATCCTCCGATAGACTTGCCCTCACATCTAATTTCAAGATTGACAAAGGGGAAAGGATATGGAACGTGAAAAATTGAGCTCAAATAGAAGTTGCCATACCATATTTAATCCTTGATGATTTCAAATTCAGCACCAATTGGTAGATGATCACTAGGATGACTAAAGTTTGGCAGTCCACCAACAATATCAGCTGCTTCAGAGTCTGGAAGCTCGAGATAACTAATTGGTTTAATGTGGTTTGAGGGGAAAAATAATATATAATCGAGTGTTCCAGTGAAGCCAGGTGTATAGTTTGTAAATGGCGGCTCTCCTCTTGTAGAAGCATAGACACTACTTAGAGGAATGGGAGGCTCCTCTATACAGTCGGTCATCTGTTTTGATGAAGGGTTGCCTGATATGAGGTATTGATAAACCTGTGAAACACGAGACCAAACAGATTAGTAAAACGTTGTAGGAAACACGGTTCAAATTTTGAAAGCACGTCTAAAGCTATGAATAAGTGTTCAAGCACGACTCAGCAATGTGAATGAACCAATTGAAACAACAAAAGAGAAAGGGGACTTCTATGGTACATTTGAAAATCAACATGTTTTGGTACTATCAAATTAAATCACCAATAGTTGAATAGCATGTATATGTGAATGAGTTTGCCCATATTTTAGATTTAACACCACTAAAATTTTAAGTTTTATCTTTCGAGTCTATTTTAAAATAAAGTTTTTGTTGTGATTTTAATTAAAATTAAAATTTTAATTTCAATTATGGAAACAATTTATTTAATTACTGAGACCAAAATTGAATAGATAAATGTACCAAAATTCTTAATGTAGTCAACTTTAATAGATACTATGGTAATGTCCACGTGGACAAATTAAAGAAAATTATTGGTCAAAACATTCATAGTACCGATACACAATCTTTCTTTATAATATAGTAGAACTTTTCAAAGAGAAATGGTGATACAAATTCCTTATAATATTGTATTGTTTAATCTTGTTCTAATTAAAGATTCCCCACAAGCTGCTCTACTATAAACTCTACAATGTATATTGATGGGTTGAATTGGTTTAGCCAATGGTACAAAGATTATTAGTGTACATGGTGATTTCATATGATTTAAAATAAAAATTATTATTGGTTCATTTTGCTATCAATTAAAATATAAATCGGTATGTCCACCATTTTTACAAGAAAGGGGTTAAAGTGTACAACATTCAACTATGAGATCTGTGGCCACACTTTTTTTTATTTCCCATTATCTCAATATTCCTCTTTTTTTAGAGTCTGAGGATTAATACACAAGTTGATAATAGGTTCATGCAGCATCAAAGATTTCATGGCAATAACACTAAGTTCTGAAATAGGAATAGCACCAAAGATGAAGACAAGAGTCAACCAAGATATGAACATCACAACGGTACAGGGACAAGAGAATCTAGACAAAAATAAGAAAGAAGCAACTTAAGATTTTAGAAATGCTAGGTACCATATCTCCTGGCATAGAGTTGAAGTCACCAGCCACCATCACTTCAGGTATGCATTCATATCTATCGGATATCAGTGTTTTAAATTGTGACAAGCGAGATAGAAGATATTTAGCTTGTGCAAGTTTGACATCAGCCCACTCAGGATCCCTGGTACAGAAATTTGTATAATAATTTATAAATTCTATCACTAAAGTTAAGCAAACCCATATTTCACATTACTTAATCCACATTAAATCAAAAATTCATTTGAAGTCAGCAAATGAGAAAAACAAATACGCATACACGGAAGTCACTTCATTACCAATAAATATGTGTGTTGGCTACAATAAGAAATTGTTGAGAGGGACCCTTGAACTTGAATGCAGCCAGAATTCCAACACAATCCCGCTTTAGTCTCACACGAGGATCATTTGGATCTCCACGATCTTCTGTACCTGTTTTAGGTCCTGCATCAGAAAACTAGTTAATAAAGAAGCAGAATGCTCTGAAGTCTGTACAAGTAACAGAAACTTCTCATTTTCCGTGCAAAAACAATTAAAGCAGCATAAGATAATACGAAGAAGAAGAAAAAAAACAGAAGAAAATACATCCAAGGAAGGATAGCAAGAGAACAGCAGCAACATCAATGTAGTACAAAGTAAGTTTTGCTTCCAGAAGTTTAGCAATAAATATGTAATACCAAAACAATACAAGCTCAAGAGTCAAGATACTTGCAATTAAGAATAAAATTATATATATATATATATATATATATATATATATATATTTTGTTGAAGAATTAAGGAAAATTAGATTTGATTTTCTTTTATTTTATATTATTCTATTTATTTTTATTTTATGATTATGTCATTATTACTCAGTATTATTATTGTAATTTTATTTTCTATATAAACAGCTTAGGGCTGTAGTAATAAAATATGAAAGTATTTTGCCTTTTACTTTCTTCATGGTATCAAGAGCTATTGGTTAGGGTTTTGTAAAGCTTTTTACAACCCACTAGGGTTTGCTGCGTTCTAACCAACAACTGAACTATGGCACACAATACCTCATGGAAGGCATCCTTTACCGGTAGCGGCGACTATGGTTTGGGTGAAAAATCAGAAGTAGCCAACAACATCGGTTTAGGCACTGGCGGCGGCGATTATGGTTTGGATGAAAAATCAGAAGTAGCCAACAACACCGGTTTAGGCACTGGCGGCGGCCCAAGAGGCAGTGGTAGTTGGAATGGTTTATCTAACAACGGTTTTTCCAATTTTTTTGGCCATGAGGGAACTTCTAATACCCTCAAAGTTGAAATCCAAAAACTTAATGGAAAAAATTATGTCGAATGGTCCCAAACCGCAAGATTGATCCTAAATGGTAAAGGAAAATATGGTTTCCTCACAGGAGAGGTGCAAATACCTGCCACAATTGATCCTAATTACAGGTTTTGGAAATCTAAGAACTCTGTTATTATTGTTTGGCTGCTTAGTAATATTGAATCAACGATTAGAAAACCTTTTATGTTTTTGCCTACTGCGAAGGAAGTTTGGGAGGCTGTCAAAGAAACATATTCTGATATTCAGAATTCTTCTCAAATTTTCGATCTCAAATCACGATTGTGGCATGCCAAACAAGGAGATAGAGATGTCACTACCTATTATAATGAGTTAATGACACTATGGCAAGAATTGGATCTCTGCTATGATGATCATTGGAAGTATTGTGAGGACAGTGTTTTGTTTCTTAAGAGACAGGAGAACGACCGAGTATTCATGTTCTTGGTTGGGCTTAATAAGCGACTTGATGAAGTTCGAGGCAGAATATTGGAAAAGATTCCATTGCCATCACTTCGGGAAGCGTTCTCAGAAGTTAGAAGAGAAGAGGCAAGACAAGGTGTTATGATGGGTAAGACACCTTCTGTTGTTGAGGTTGAAAGCTCTGCCCTAGTCACTAAGAATGAAGACGGGAAGAGAGATGACAAGAAACCATGGTGCGAACATTGCAAACGTTCATGGCACACACGTGATACATGTTGGAAGCTCCATGGAAAACCTCTAAATTGAAAGAAAAAAGGAGGAAATGAAGGTCATGTCCACCAAGCTGGTACCTCTGATCAAGAGAAGCAGTCTCCTTCAAGCCCACCTCCTTTCAGCAAGGAACAATTAGATCAATTGTACAAACTCCTTGAGTCTCAAACTCCTTCTGGCTCTATAGCTCAGAGAGGTAATTTTCCAAATACTGCTCTACTTAGTGTCTCTCCCAGCCATACTTGGATTATCGATTCTGGTGCTACTGATCATATGACTGGGGAGTCGAGTCTGTTTTCTTCTTATAGTCCTTGTGCAGGTAACCACAAAATTAAAATTGCAGATGGCTCTCTTTCAGCCATTGCAGGGAAAGGTTCTGTTATTCTGTCACCTGTGTTAACCTTAAAAGATGTCTTACATGTTCCCAATTTATCATGTAATTTGTTATCCATTAATAAATTAACAAAGGATATAAATTGTCAAGCTAACTTCTTTCATTCTCATTGCACTTTTAAGGATTTGAGCACGGGGAAGATGATTGGCAATCCTAAGGAGAGTGGAGGACTCTATTATCTTAATAATGGACTCGACTTCAAAGACCAACCAAAAACAAGTACCTGTTTTGAATCTATTTTTGTTTCTTCTAATAATGATGATATTATGTTATGCCATTTACGGTTAGGACATCCTAGTTTTCCGTATTTGAAACATTTGTTTCTTAAATTATTTTCTAAGGATCTGTCTTTATTTCATTGTGAAACTTGTGAATTTGCTAAACATCACCGTTCCACTTTCTCTACACAACCATATAAAAAATCAAAACCGTTTGCAGTTATTCATAATGATGTTTGGGGTCCTAATAGAATAAACACTTTTTCTAATAAAAGATGGTTTATAACCTTTATTGATGATCATACTAGAATTTGTTGGGTTTATCTATTGAAAGAAAAATCAGAAGTTGGACAAGTTGTCAAAAATTTCTTTAAAATGGTGCACACTCAATACCAAACAAATATTCAAGTCTTTAGAAGTGACAATGGTAAAGAATATTTTAATCTATTTTTGTCTGATTTTTTTCTTGCCAATGAAGTTGTTCATCAAAGTTCTTGTGTTAATACACCCCAACAAAATGGAATTGCAGAGAGAAAGAATAGACATTTTCTTGAGGTTGCTAGAGCTTTACTATTTGCAAATAAGGTTCCAAAATATTTGTGGGTGAAGTTGTTTTAACTGCATCATATTTAATTAATCGAATGTCATCTAAAGTTTTAGATTTTCATACCCTTCTTGATGTTTTTCGAAATTATTTTCCTTTGACTAGTGTATCTGCTGATTTGCCACTAAAAGTTTTTTGTTGCACTGCTTTTGTTCATGAACATAAACAACTTGACAAACTCAAGCCAAGAGCAATAAAATGTGTGTTTACCGGTTACTCTCCAACTCAGAAGGGGTATCGGTGTTTTGAACCAAAATTACAAAGAATTTTTGTAACCATGGATGTTACTTTTGTGGAAAATCAACCATTTTTTATTGACATTCATCTTCAGGGGGGAAATTATAAGGAAGATTCATTTTTTACTTATGAAAACATCATTACTTTAAGTGATATAGTGTCGCAAAATTCTGAGACTTATATTGATGCACCAAAAGAAAATGCCCAAAAATCCATATTAGAACTCAATCAACTTATGAATGAGGTTTCGACAGATTCGGGGGCAACAATTTTAAATCAAAATCACACTGATCAAATTCTTGATCTCAATAATAATGAAGGACCACCTGAAATGCCACAACATAATAACTCAGATAAAGAGACACAAAGCAGGTTTACTACCATTGACCCTACTTGGAAGGGAAATGTCTTTGAAAGAAGAAACCATAAACAGAGAAATGAAGGACCCATTCTCCGACCCTTCCAAGATTCCGAACCAATAGATAATCCAACACATCATGTTGATACAGGTAAGTCCTCATCTGTTCTTAAGAGTCATGTCGAGTATCCTGATATAGACCTTCCTATTGCAATTAGAAAACCTGTTAGATCATGCACTAAATATCCTTTGTCTAATTATGTGTCATACTCAAAATTGTCTTCTTCATTTGCTGCATTTACCTCTAAGTTGTCTACTGTAGAAATTCCAAAAAATATACAGGAGGCTCTAAAAATTCCAAAGTGGAAGGAAGCTGTTCTTGAGGAGATGAGAGCTCTTGAGAAGAATCAAACTTGGAGAGTCATGACGTTACCTACAGGAAATAATACCGTTGGCTGTAAATGGGTATTTACTGTGAAATATAATTCTGATAACACAGTTGAAAGATACAAGGCACGCTTGGTTGCTAAAGGGTTTGGCATTGATTACTTAGAGACTTTTGCTCCTGTTGCCAAGTTAAACACTATTAGAGTTCTCTTGTCCTTGGCGGTGAATTTAGATTGGTCTCTTAACCAACTTGATGTAAAAAATGCTTTCTTGAATGGTGATTTGGAAGAGGAAGTATACATGGATAGTCCACCTGGCTTTGAAGATAAGTTTGGTTCAAATGTATGCAAACTACAAAAATCCATTTATGGTCTCAAGCAATCTCCAAGGGCTTGGTTTGAGAAATTCACTCGGTCCGTCAAAAAGCAAGGATATATGCAGGGACAATCAGACCATACGTTGTTCGTGAAGTTCTCTAATGTTGGTAAAATTGCAATTTTAATTGTATATGTAGATGATATTATTCTCACAGGAGATGACATTGTTGAGATGGAAAGATTGAAGAAAAACTTGACAAAAGAATTTGAGATCAAAGATTTAGGCACGCTCAAATATTTTCTTGGTATGGAAGTTGCTCGCTCAAAGAAGGGAATTGTTGTTTCTCAAAGGAAATACATCCTAGATCTCTTGGAAGAAACTGGGATGAGTGGGTGTAGACTAGCAGATACTCCTATGGAATTAAATACTAAACTTTGGGAGAAAGGCAGTGTTCCTGTTGAGATTGGAAGATACCAGAGGTTGGTTGGCAAACTTATTTATCTAGCCCACACTAGACCTAACATCGCTTTCTCTGTGAGTGTTGTAAGCCAATTCATGCATTCTCCCTATGAAGAACACTTGGAGGCAGTTTATCGAATCTTAAGGTACTTGAAATCCAATCCTGGAAAGGGTTTGTACTAATGACAGAGAAGTCTCTATATTTACAGATGCTGATTGGGCAGGATCAGTTACTGATAGAAAATCCACTATTGGATATTGTGCCTATGTGTGGGGAAATTTAGTCACTTGGAGAAGTAAGAAACAAGGGGTTGTTGCTCGAAGTAGTGCAGAAGCTGAATTTAGAGCAATGGCTCAAGGAATTTGTGAACTTTTGTGGATTCATAAACTCTTGGATGAACTGAAAATGAAAGTTGACTCACCCTTAAAATTGTTCTGTGATAGCAAAGCAGCAATAAGTATAGCTCACAACCCCGTACAACATGATAGAACCAAACATATTGAGATTGACCGCCATTTCATAAAAGAAAAAATTGATGCCGGAATTATATGTCTGCCATTTGGGACTTCCAACCAACAAACCGCTGATATCTTGACAAAAGGTTTGGCAAGACCCAATTTTGAGCGACTTATAACCAAGTTGGGCATGACAGATATCTATGCACCAACTTGAGAGGGGGTGTTGAAGAATTAAGGAAAATTAGATTTGATTTTCTTTTATTTTATATTATTCTATTTATTTTTATTTTATGATTATGTCATTATTACTCAGTATTATTATTGTAATTTTATTTTCTATATAAACAGCTTAGGGCTGTAGTAATAAAATATGAAAGTATTTTGCTTTTTACTTTCTTCATATATTATAAACAGAATCATTTTATTTCAATTTGCATTTACCATTTTTGGTCGCAACATCCTTTTGTTTATCTGGCTGGGCTGTCTGGACATTGCTGTGTTCATCATCATTTGAAGAGTTCCCATCTTGAATTGACTTTACAAGATCATTATATTCAATTTTTTCCTCCAAGACCAGCTCTGCACTAAAGAGCACAAGGTAAGGATAAATTTTAATAAAGATTATCAGTAACAAAGAGCATCAATGAAGATATAACAACATCCATTCCGTTGTTTTTCAGAAAATGAAAAAACCCAAAAGATGAGAAGGGAAAGAAACAGGACAGATAAAGAGAACCATAGTTGCCTGAATACCAATTAACTAGCAAGAGTGCTGTAATTGCTTAATTCAATTACCACACAATTACATTTGGATTTTTGTTGTGCATCTATCAGTTTAGCTATTAACCAAATTTTCGTAGGAACAATATCAAATAAGTGCTCGAGAGATTACTAGAATAATGTTCAAATCCTTCCAAGCTTAAAAATTACACTCAACTAATATGCTGGCATGACATGAGAGAAAAAGGGTTTTCAATTTTAAAAATCAACATAACACAATCTTCGGGCCCTTGGATTAGCAAATTTATTGTAGTTAATCTATCCAAAAAGCATACATCCGGGTACAATATCCTAGCTAATGTTTTTCAAAGATTTTGGGTTTTAGGTCTAACTCAACACTCCAAAACTGGCTTATAAGGTGACGACTGCCCAAGCCTTATAAGCACTGCTTAGATCATACCGCTAGTTGGCATGGAACTCTTAATTAATTGGGGTGGAATGACAAGGGTCTGAACACATCCCTTCAAGTCTAAGACTGGACATCTAAAGCGTGGCCAAAAACTGGTGGAATAATAGAGATCTTGGCCAAATAATAAATCTAAGATAGGCTCTGATACCATCTACAAATTTGGGTTTTAGGCTTAACTTAACCCCACAAAAGCAGCTTATAAGATGAAGACTTTTCATGTCTTATAAATACTACTTAGACCATAACACTAGTAGATGAGGGATTCTCGATAACTTTAAATCACAGTGGCAAATGCATTGCGATACTTGATATTGCGGAAAATTGATCCTAGGTTCCTAGATACTCACAGGTTATAATTCCACTCTAAGTAAAACTACAAGAGTGTTGAATTTTCCAAAAAAGGTTGTACATACCGATGATGCTTGTAAAATAACCCACACCCATCACGCTTTTTCTCTCCACTTCTCTTCATATAAATAGAAGAATATCCAAGCTCCTGCATCCTTCCTTTGTAAAAGCTATCAAACTCATCAACTTCCTGAAATGAATTTAGGATAACAAAGAACATTATTCAAAAGAAAGTAATCAAATAACTGAAACTCAAGGCAAAAGTGTGGAATCAAAACAAAAGAAAAAACCTGTAGGCAGAAAAAATCAGCTCCCAGGTTCTTGAGAACTTCTAAAATCGAGTTTGAACGATGTTTCCATCTGCAAAAAGGAAAATCAATTATTACAGCTAAAATTCAATTTACACATGCAAAAAAATTGTTATGAATATTCAAAACTTAAGATGAAAAAAAAGCATATTACTTGAGAGACGAAGGAGGAGAGTGTGGGAAGAAGGCGCTCTTCACATAAACCTATGCATTAAATTAAAATAAAATGTTACAGAAAATAAATACATTGAACATTATCTGTAGCTTCCCAATTTATTTATTTATTTATAGTTTATAAACAATAATCATAATAGTATTATAAAAAATTAGCATACCTGAGCCAATATGTTATACGAGACAAGGCTGAATCTAAAGCCTGAAATAAAATAAAAAGTAGATAAATAAATAAATCTGATTGAATTATATTGTGATAGAATTATAAGAGAGGAATGCGTTACCGTCAGATTTAGTTCTGGAATGTATATCAGAACCTTCTACTGAAATGAATTTGGGATATGTTGGTGTTGGTAATGTGCTCATTTTCCTCAAAATTACACTACACGCCGTCAAATTAATTGAGTTAGGAAGACATAAATAAACACCTGGAATATTATTAATTAGTTAATTGAAATTTAATGACTGAAAATAAATAAAGACCTAATTTTGGAGATCGAAGGTGGAACCGCAGCAAGAGATTTTAGCATATCTTGTAGTTTGTATACTATTTTATGGATTTGCAGTTGCAGGAGTAACTGATAAACAACGCCTTCTTTTTTTCAAACTTCAAATTTTATTTGTTAATTTCGTTGACCCTTACTACTTCAACATTGGCCCAGATCCAGAATTGTTGGGCAATTCAATTCGTGCCCAAATGGACCGGCCCAAACTATACCAATCCAAACATCCACCAATTGTGCTTACTTCACTTAGAAATTAACAACAACCTAGTAGAGGGAATTTCAAACAAAAAAAATTGCTAGTAGAGCTATAAAAGAAAAACAACAAACTAGTAGAGAATCCACACGGTCCCCGCAACATAGGAGTGTATGTGGTGCGGGTTGGATCTGTTAATAGACGAGTGTCAACATTGTTTATAAACTAACTTTAGTCTGATTTACTACCATTGCCATGTAATTTGAGGATTTTTGGTGTATTGAAATTGTAACCCTCAATCGAGACTAAGGGGATTAAAGGGTTTGTAGACCCTTGTGTTTGGTTTAGAGTTTAAACCCCTTATTTCCTACAAACAAAGTCATTATTCCAACCATATTAATTAGGTATTGTCCACTTTTGGAACTTGTGCATAAGACATCATAGTTTTATCCTTAGTACAGAATATTTAAATGGATAGAAGAGTGTGAGTGTTGTTTATAAAATAACCTCAAGTGTCAAGTAATGTGAGATTTTTTTGTATACCAAAATATAACTTTTACATTGTCTTTTCTCAACCTTGTTAGCTCGTGATTTAAGTATATCATTTGCGATGACTTGGTTTGTTTCTTTCTCGTTTTCATTTTTCTTTTCTTATGCAATTAAAATAAAAGGGAAAAATGCAAAGTTCTAGCCAATACAAGCAGAAACAATCTCTATATAGGATGCAAAGCTCACACTTATCGAGCCTTAGTCACTTTATCAGAAAAGTCAACTCGATTGTTTTTTTATCATATTTACAAACGAACTTGATTGTAATAAAATAAATTCAAAAATAAAAAAAAATACGGATCAAAACAATGCAAATGAAATCATTTTAAAAGTGCAATAAATAAAATAATTAAACATTTTTTAATGTTAATTTTTATTTTTGTAATATAAACTAGTGGTCTTTACATTCAAACAAATCCAAAAAATAAAATAGAAAATCACTAAAAACTGATTTTTATTAGATATTTTCAAATCGCCTTTTGTAAAAATCAATTGGATTAGATTAAATTTTAGATTTATTTTTTAAAAGCGAAGCAAACTAAACTACATGTATAAATTTAAATATTTATTTATTTTATTAATATTATGAGATTATAAGTTTGTATATTTTTATTTTTACCAATTAATATATTATTTGTTGGTATTTTTGTTTTTTATTTAGTTTAAAGTCATTTTTTGTTTTTACTGTTTTATATACTTCAAATGTAATTAATATTTATTATTTTATAACGTTAATTTTTAATATGTTATATATAGTAATATGTTATTTGAAATGTGCGGGTAAAAGTCACGTGAATCGATTCAATTCAAATCACACTTAATCATTTTAATTTTTTACATAAAGTAATCCAAACTAAACTATATGCTCCCTTAATATTTCATTTGGATGATTTCTATCATAAAACTTATCTAAATCGAACGAAAATCGTATAGGAATGTGAATAAGGCCAACCAATGAATTGATAAGGATCGCTCTATTTCACAAAAGAAATTGAAGTGTCTATCACCCATAATGTTTCAATTTCAACGTTGAAATGATGATGATAGATGTAAATCATGAACATTACATTTTGGATCGATGTGAGAGGGTAAGCCATTGACACCATATCCTCGTAAACTATAGCTCTTGTGGGGCCAATGAGGCCCCAATGCTACTAACCATTTTCAACCAATCGAGGAGCAGCTTTCAATTCTTAAAGTAAATGAGATTAAATAATTAATAAATTTCAGTTAATAATAAATTGTTTGAGAAAATTTAAAATTAAAAATAATTTTTATTTATTTTTAATAAAATTTTAAATTACTATAGTTTTATCCTCTTAAAAATTATTTAACTGAAAAAATCATTTTGATTCTAGTTTCCACTTGCGTATCAAATAAGTGAAGGAAAATAGTATTATTCTTTTTCTAGAGTGCAATCAAAAATGATTGTAGTGATCGTCATTTTCAAACATTAAAGGGCATGCATATCAAAGAGTTTCATTTCTATACGATATATGTTGATTGGTTGAACTGTTTTGCATTTAAAGGGCTATATCCAGAAACAGTTTATATTTCTAGGCGGCTTCTAATGCAATCAAGTTGTAATTAATGTGCAATATTCACCCACTTATCAATAGTTTAATACCCCATTGAGATAGGATTGCACAAACAACGACTAGTGTTTTATTAGGCACCTATCAAAATAAGGACTAATTTATTATTTTATAAATTTTTAAAAATTATATTATTTGATCTCTATATATATTTTTAAAGAATAAATTATTGATTCACTTGTTAAATTAAATAACAAAAATTAATTAACTTATTTAATAGAAGAAAAATAAAGTTAAAATATTTTCTCCTCTTCTTAAAAATATATAAGAAGAAACAAGCACACTTGTTATTCTCGTCATTTAAAAATATTATTTATAGCAAATGATAACTTATGTTTTAAGAAATTATATGTAAAAAAAATTACTTTAGAATTTGCATATCGAACTCATTAAAAGTTTAAAAAGTGTTTTTTTTAACAAAAAAGTCTACTTTTTGAATGCTTAACATGAGTTTTTATGACACATATTAGCAACATTATTTATTTCAATATATCAAAAAGTCTCGCGTTGTTTGGAAATTGAGGTTAACCGTAGTTTATAAACAATACCTATATTTCTATATTTATTAAAACGTTTTTTATTAAAGACAGAGTCGTGAGACCTATGCAAGAGAAACTAAAGTGGACAATACCTTGTGTGTGACTTGAAGTCTAAATAGTATTCATGTAATACTATTCTTTTTTCTAATCCAAATTACTTAGTGTGTATTTAGTTCTACGGGGACAAAAATTTAATTATTTGAAATTTATTTTGTAAAATAGATTTAATTAAAAGTGAGTTAAATATAAAGTTATTTATATTTAAATATATTCATGTAAAGTGAGTTGAACAGTTTTATTTGATAGCAGTCAAATATATCAAAATCAATTTTACACCTTATAAATGATTTTAGTACCTTAAAAAATGAAACCAAACATAGAATTAATATGGGTTTGGATTAATGTTTGCCAATGTACTTTTGAGTAAACTTTATTTTACAAACCTACTTTTAGTTAAAATTGAGTTTTCTATAACATAATTTATGTTTTGATATTTTTGCTACAAAAGTCGTTTTATAAAATGAAATTCGTTTGAATTATATAACCAAATGTATTTTTAAATGTATATTTACTAAAAAAATGATATATATATATATATATATATATTATAATATAATGTGAATAATATGTTTATATGTATTTTTTAAATAATAATAATTACTACAAAGAAAAATCTTAATCACAAATAAATTAAATAAATAATGAATGGTTGTGATTGACTGCCAATATAAAATTATTTTACATTTACATTGACGGTATACACCCATTAAATCTCTATTATTATTATTATTATTAATTATTAATTCATTAAAAAATAAAATATCTTAACTACATAATATTAAAAATAGAACCTTAAAAAATATGTGCATAAAATGATTTTGATATGCACCAAACTTTTTGGGGTGCTTATTTGCCTTGAATTGTTATTACTAGGATATGCAGTTGCACATTTTTATGATTTTTTATATGTGATTGTAAGGATAAAATGGGAACTATCTATTGTGTTTGTAAAGATAAAATAGGAACATAGTATTCAAACGGCATCTTGTCGAAAAAAATGTATTCAAACGGCATATAAAAAGCAAGGAATTCTCTACTTTTATGGTAAACGTTTTAAGGTAAACGTTATTTTGCAAACGGACAAATATAATTTACCAAACAAAAAGTCAAATGCAATTTTCGGCTCTATGGTTAATCAAACATGCTCTGCTCTTAGTCTCACCCAATGTTTTCACATTAGAAATGACATCAAACGTAGTTTCCAAACTTCTTAAATTCATAACGGTTAAATTACTTGTTTTGTCTTATCGATATTTAAAGTTTTTGTCCACGTATTAATAAATGTAATAATTAAAAAAATAAAAATAAAAATTATTTTATCATATTATTCATTTTTATTATTGATCGGTTTTAATTTTACTATTATATATGTAAAGTATAATAATATTTTAAAAATTGTATATATAATAGTCGTTGAATAATAATATAAAAAAAATATACACAATTGTATTGGTGACTCTATTTTGAAATAATAATAATAATAATAAATAATTAAAAAATTAAAATAGCATCTGAAATTTAAAAACATCGAATCCAATAGATGAGAGAAATTAGTTAGAAGCGTGATGGGTGCCAACCCAATTTACCCAATTAGCACGTCTCCTATGTAGCTAGCTCTTTGATGTTTACATGCAGTTACAATTAGTTTTAAGATGATTAATTGGGTGGCCAACAACATGACACGTGCATGTAGTCGTTGCCTTTTCTCTTTGTCTGTTAAACCAACTCATCTCAACAAATGAAAGCCTCACTTTACCATCCTTCCTTATTCGCCAATGGGATCTTGCACTTTGGTTTCTTCCCAACTCAATTTCGAATCTTATCCGATAAATATATTTTTTGAGTTTAATTACAATGCACGATTATCAAAATTTCAAATTGTGGATATATGTGGTTGCAATGTCATTGTAATGACATTAAAATAAAATATGTAATATTATGGTTACAATTATGTTACATACTACAGTTTAAAATTATAATTGTCGGTGTAATTTTTATTTATATATTATCAGCATATCACATCATTCATAGAGATGACGTTAGAATTATTTAATAAAAATCAAATATCTTTAATGATCTAAAAAATATATGATTGATTGATAATATAAAAATTATTTAAATCAATAATATTTATAAATTAATTTTTTCTTCATCATTTCTTTCGGTTTTTTTATAAAATATAATTGAGTTGATAAAATTAATTTATGTATTTGTAATGTTAATTAAATAATTTGTTGAGATAATATTTGAATTAGTACTAATACATGATTGAAACACCTGTCCCTTTCCCATGCATGCATTCTCTAATACAAATAATAAAAGACATACTAACATGCTTTGCAAATTAATTTCTGTTAGTAGTAGTACTACTAGTGTTGTTTAATTATAAATCAAAACATAAACACGTGTCCTGTTTTATCGGTCTCGTTTGTTGACTTCACCAGTTGTTCACACTTGTCATGAAAGGAGACAAGGCAAATGTGATGATTTCATCCTAATGCATTTATTAATGTCTAATTTTAAGTCAAATTCTATTGATGATATAGATAAATCGAATACATATTAATTAAATTCCTAAACATCAAGTATTTAGGAAGGTTTGCATTTGGATTGGAGATGGGGTTTAGGTTTAAGAAAATACTTTTTGGCTTTGGCAGTTAGCGCAAAGGGTGAAAAGAAAAAACTAGTGGTGTTAACTAGTGCAATTAACATGGAGAATTTGTTTTGACTAAAATAGAATGATTGTATATTAGTATTCGGTTCACGAGGGTGAAGCTCTCGGCTACCTGTTAGGGTTTGAATGAGTTTAACAGTTACAGCTGGAATATGTAGAGTTCAAATTAGATTCGAAAGTGGTGGTAGATAATTTTCATGTTTCATCATCTAATCCATCAAAGTTTAGTGATATTATAAAACAATGTAAATCTAATTTTTTTTCATTTTATAAAATCTTTTGTGTTGAGTTTGTTAGAAGACAAACGAATGAAATTACTTACGTTCTTGCAACGGTGGCCATATCTTATCCTCGTTTCTGTATTTTGGTAGAAATATCACATTGTATTGAACATATTATTATTAATGAAATGTGATAAACGACGTTGAGTAAAAAAAAATCGGTGCAGGTAAATATGTGAATTATGTCTCTTAAACCAAATCAACTTGAGTTTTAACTCAATTCAATTAAGTTCTAGTCTAATTCAAATCACTTCGTTTAAATTCAACGATTTTCTATTTGGGTAGCAAATATGATATTTTGAATTTGCAAACCCAACATGTTGACCTGATATATATTTTTTATTTAATTTTTTTTATTATTGAGGTATAGTTATATATAATTGTTGGAACTGATTTAAGAATTTGTTCATAATTTAGTTGTTATATGTATTTTTTGTGTTTGTGAATATGTATTTTAAGTATTGAATGATGCGATGTGATTGAATTTTATGATTTATTTAGATGTTAAAGTATTAAAATGTAATTACATTTTTTAGAATAAAAAATATTTTATTCTTTATGATCCATAATCTAACTCAACTCATTCATGTCATGGTGGTTTGATTCAGATTTGATGTAAAAATTGTGTTGAGAACTCAATCCAACATAACTAAAGTTGATTGGTTCGAATATTAGATTTAATCCAAATTAATCCATACCATCCTCTAAACACCCTTGGAAAAAACGATAAAATAAAGTTTTTGCCTTTTTCACGTTTGTAAAAACAAATTATTTTGATATTTAAAAATTATTGTTTAGAGATTTTTACTGAAACTATTTTGTGTTTATTAATTGTAATGTAAATATTATTTTTTAGAACAATCATTTATGAAAAATGATTTTTTAAATAATTTATTCAAAACAGCTTATCATTTAACTTTTCTTTTAGATTTTTTTTTTATAGATTATCATTTCTCTTTTAAAACCTATAGCAGATGCATGAAAACATTTTAAATAATGATTTTATCACAAAGAGTTATAATTTATCATTTCAATAATATTCTCTTTGCATTTTTTGTTTGCTAAAAATTTATTTCATATATTAAAATAGATTTTCACATACTATTATGACACGCCATTCAATATTGTGTCATTTCTTTCAAATATTGTCACGTCAACAAAAATCTAAAAATTTGCACATTTAAATGTTTCATCTTTCTTATTATTCTACTTTCAATTTACTTTAACATGCATTTTACTATTATTATTACTATTTAACATCTAATATTATGTATAATTATTAATGTACAATGAGTTACAAATTAAAGCACAATCAATTTTATGTATAACTATTCATGTGTCATGCGTGGTTAGGATATATAACTATTTTATTAAAACAATCCCACAAAATAGGATGTTGCCATCTCATTATTAATTTTGCTATATAAGTTTTTTTAGCATATATATATATATATATTATTCTAATGCATCAAACAATCTCTCTTAGTGAGCGCTCTCTACAATTATTGTTTTATTAAAAACAAAATTGAAACTTCAATATTTACTTTGTCGTTGTATTTTGTTTAATAGCTATTTTTATTGCATTGCAATCCTGGGCCTCCTCCAATTCTGAATTTGTAAATGGTCAATAAATTTTTTTTTCTTTTTGTAACCATTTTCACACACCTTATGCAATTAACTGCGCAGACCCGCCACTGCCACGAGAAAATCTTCCCCATATGTATGAGTTTTCACAACCTCACTTTATCAACTCAAAAGGAAATCTCTTTGCAGCCCAATTATTTTCAAATAAGTAGATAGAGTTGAAAAATTCTTTTAAAATAGATTGTCACATACTATTGTGACACATCATTTAATATTGTGTCATTTCATTCAAATATTATCACATCAACAAAATTTCATGTTGCACATCTAAAATGTCCTCTCTCTTCTATCCTCCTTATTATTCCACTTCCAATTTACTTTAACATACATTTTATTATTATTATTATTACTTTAAGAAAACATATTACAAAACTGGGAGATAGTTTAATGTTTTTAAAGAGTTCATGTCATAACGTTACTAGAAAAGTGACACAAACTTGTTAAAAAGAAAAATTAATTATAATATGAGATGCCCCTAAAGCTTATTAAATATATACTTTTTAAATTATGTAGGTTTTTTAACTAAAAATATAATTTTTTAACTAAAATATAAATATATTGATGCTCGTGTACAAATAAAATCATATGGATTCACACATTTATCAAATATAAGCAAGTATATGTTATAACCGAATCATTTAAACTGGTTCAATGTTTTTTCATGTGCGACTCTAAATTGAAGCAATTCAATTAAATTTGATCTCTTATAGACTAATTTTACGTCATTTAAAATAGATCACTCAATTAGGCATAACAGCAGGGTGGAGGCAAGTTTTGCCTTTCCACCTCCACACTGGGTTAGTCAGAAAAACATCTACTTGTTTCTTTGTTGGTATGAAATTTAAGTTTCAATCCTTGTTTATGACGATGTTCGAATTTATGCGTCAGACATCTACATTTATTCATAATATATAAAATAATAAATTTAAAAATTATATTTATTATTTTACAAAAAATAAAATTTTTAAAAAAAATATTAAAATCATATTTCTTATAGAGAAGAAATTATAATTTTTAATATTTAAAAAATATTAAATATGTATATATATAAAATTTTTTTAAAAAGTCAACCATGTGCGGGAACAAGTGAATATCAATACTCAAAACTCGTCTGGGTTCCCGAGTTTAAATATTGAGAAAATCCGCACTAATCCAATAGAAGCGGATTTTCCCATCTAAAAATAGACAAGCTTCGGGTGAATAATTGCAGATGCAAGTTGTGTTATCATTTCTACTTAAAAATCTAGTCAAAAATAAAATTATTTTTAATAAAATTATTTTATTTTACATTATATTAGTAGAATTTTACGTATTTATATATTTTGTTAACCATTATATATTATTTATGTACTTATTTTGATAGTTTAAAAAGTCTATATGTATTGTTTGTAAAAAGTTAATTTTTATATACTTTTAAATTGTGAAAAAGGTTGTGCTTAGTGAAATATAATCGATGTGTATACTTTAAATTTCTAAACACTGGTGGGTAATGGGTATAGTATTTTTTTACTTTTTATTTTTGTCGTCGTGTTTAGTGAAATATGATATGATGTCATGATATACTAGCTAGTTACATAGTACTTGTGGCATTTAAGAATTAAGAAAGCACCGCACCGTCAATCGCGTGCCAGTTGTGTGAAACACTTCCGGTCTCCAGCCACCTCAACTTTCCAATATTCCAATCATGAGATTCACATTCCTCTAACAAGGATTCATTAATTAATACCAGCTCTGTTTCTTATTACATGTTATTGTTTTTTTTTTTACTCTTGTTAAAAAACACGAGTCTAAATATTCTCTGTACTAAGGCTTTAGAATTATATAGTAGTCAAGAGTAGAAATGGAGAGTTATGACCCAAATATGCGATCTGATTTCATTGGTTATAATTGATAATTCATCGAATAATGCTTTTTTTTTAGTTCAATCATTGAAGAATGCTCTTACATTTAAAGAGTTCCACCTATATTTTGTTAGGACTAAAATAAAGGAAAAAAATAAGTAGTAATCTGGAAGGAAAAGCGAGCTTAGGAATGCAAGAAAAGGATCACCCTCACGAGATCGTGGCTCCAAAACTGGGGCTTCAATATTTTATTTTATTTATTTTAGTCGGCGCTAAAAATTAAGAATGTACTCACATCCCTTAAATGAAAAATAAAAATAAAAATTTATGATTGCACATTTGAACCACTCATTAGTGTGGAAGGACATATGGAAACGCACAAGTTTAAGGACAATTCCCTTTATTTTGTCAACGACACTCCACTCGGATCCTACCCTACAATTTGAATCCATAAAACACATCAATAATCGTTTTACTAATTAATTTTGATGCATTGTTATTATAAATATTTTATTTCCTCAATCAATCACAAAATATTCTTTATGTGTTTTAACTCTTTCTAACAATTACAAAACTTGTACTTTCTATGATTTTTTCAAACACTACACGATGAAATATAATATTTTTCAAAATTTTATATGACTGTTTATATGGTTTATTGTAGAATAATATTTAAAAATTGTTGACATTTCTCAAAATAAAAATTTACCATACTTTTTATGTTTATATTTGAGATTGTAATCTAATTAACGTCAAGATCAACAAATTTAATTTGAAAAACATATTCATTTTTTATTTATTTTTATTGAATATCAATCATATTGTTTTTCTACATCCTAAAAATAAAATAAAAAATTATAAACTTTCACTTTTATAAAACAATATATATCATCATTGAAATTTTAAACGATTTTTAAGTGACAAAAAGTAATTAATTTACCTTAACACTTGGTTAAAAAAGAAGATGCCAAATCTTATAAAAATAGTTTTTAAAAAATAACTTTGAATATTATATCTTTTAAAAATATGCTCCAACCTTGCTTTTTAAATAAAAGAAAAACTCAAATAAAGCCGCTGCTGTTGTATGATCTGTCACTGTTGCACTCCAACCTTACTGAAAGGAAAAAAAAAAAAGTATACATATAAATAATAAATTACACATAATATTTTGGGTATGGTTTCTGTGCAAATACGAGTGTCGGTTCTTGGGTTCTGTGTACAAACTGAAAAACCTTTGTACTCTTCTTCTCTTGACATCACACACAATTCTTTAACACAAAAAAAAATAAAAAAAAATAGAATAAAATTAACATCCACTTCTCAATTCTCATTCCAATCACTTTCTTTAAATCTTAACCAATTGAATCTCATTTTTTTGTCACATAAAATAGACTTATCATCAACCATTGTTCATTTTGTTAGTTACATTCTGTTTCTCTATTTTACAAGCCATCACATTCACCTCAACAAACTTCATTTTAAACTACCACTACTTGATTTCATACCTTATTCTTCAATTCAGGTATACTTTGTTTGTGGGGTTGGAATAAAGTTTCTGATTTTAGCTTTAGAATCTTGGATATGTTATTGGGTCTGAATTGGATCAATCATTCATTTTGTCTACTTATGGCTCATACTATGTAAAATGCAAGTTTGTGGATTTGATTTTTTTCATTGTGGAAATTGGAAACCAATGAAGTATTGGGGTTGGATTAGTTCGATTGGATTAAACCACTAAAGTTTCGTTTTTTTTGAATTAATAGTAGTTTGTGTATTTATTGAATTGGATTGAGTTTTCAGGCACCCTTTTGATGAAGTAATTCACTGGTCCTAAGATCATGATGATATAATAAAGTTGCAATATTCCATATTGCTTTTGATAAGGATATTGAATTCCATAATTTTTATTTTTTTTATTTTTTTCATATTCTCTTTTTCTCATTTCTTTTTTATCTGCTTATCTTTCAATGCAAGACTTCAAAATGAATATTTTTTTCTCTCCTTTACAAAGGTTTCCTGAAAGATGATAACAAAAGGGAATATCATAGGTTAATTGTTTCATATTTATTGGATTTTTGCAGAATGGAGAGTACAAGATTAAGCCAATGGTTAAAGTTAAACCTTCTGGTGTTTGTACTTGTATTGTTGAAGGCAGAAGCTGCTTATGTACCAATCGCTTATGTCCACAACGCAGTAACAAAAGGAGCTGGTTAGGATTTTTTCTTTCTATCTTTTTTGTGTGTGTGTGTTTGTTCATAGTTAGCTTTATTGATTGTGCTATTAATTTCATGCTTACTATTTTGATTGATGTTTATGATAATTTGGAAAATTGAAATTTTAAATTTTTGTGCAGTTTGTTTGGATGGAAGTCCACCAGCTTACCATTTTGATAAAGGATTTGGAACTGGAATTAACAGTTGGTTAGTTCAATTTGAGGTATGCCCATTTCTAACAAAATTCCTTCAATAATGGAAGTTTCTCTTTTATTGTTGATGGATCGAGTTGTTAAATAGCAACTATAGAAGCGCTATAGCGTAGTGGAATTTAAACAAATCGATATTGTTCTGTGATACGCTATTTAGTATAAAATGTTGTCAAATAGGAACTATAGCGGCGTTATAGCAGTGTTGTGTAGCAGAATTTGAACAAACTGCTATTTTTTACTATTATTGCTTGACAATACTAGATGAACTTCAATTTCAAATTTTGTTTCTATTAGGGAGGAGGATGGTGCAACAATATCACAACTTGCCTTGCTCGCAAGACGAATCGTTTGGGTTCATCGAAGCAAATGGCTAAGCAAATTGCCTTCTCAGGAATTTTAAATAACAGGAGACTGTTTAATCCAGGTATTTCATTTTCTTACTAGTAAATGGATCTTGTTTCTCTTCATGAATTTCATGTTTTGTTCTAATGAATGTTATGAATTGCAGATTTCTACAATTGGAACAGAATCAAGGTTAGATATTGTGATGGTTCATCTTTTACTGGTGATGTGGAAATAGTCAATCCAGTAAGTTTTACAAAATTCAAAATCTAAATTTCCAAGAAAATATTAGCTTTTAGTATAAAGTTTTTCCTATTTTTATAAGATGAAATTTTAATAATGTGATGTGTAAATCAGGTAACTAAGTTGCACTTCAGAGGAGCAAGAGTTTTTAATGCTGTCATGGAAGATTTGCTAGCAAAAGGAATGAAAAATGCTCAAAATGTAGGACACAATTACGATTTTCCACTCTTTTTCTTCCTCTTTATTAGTATTTTTTTCATTCACTCATCAGAACTTGTAACTACAGGCTATTATCTCAGGATGTTCAGCTGGAGGATTGACTTCAATACTGCATTGCGATCGATTTCGAGCTCTTTTACCGCAAGGCGCTAAAGTAAAATGCCTCTCCGATGCCGGTTACTTTATCAATGCGTAGGCATCACCTATAACATGCTTCTTAATTAACATTGTCCTAATTTTTTTGAGGTCGCTTAAATCATTTTATATGATTGAATATGTTACTGTTAACAGAAGGGATGTATCTGGAACACAGCATATTGAACAGTTCTTCAGTCAAGTTGTTACTACACATGTAACCTTCCTAACTCTGATTATTTCCCATATTAGATAATTTAATTTGAAATATACTTTCTGAAGCTTTATATCAAGGGAGATTTAAACGTTTCTAGTCTAATATTTTTTTCTTTCTATTAGGGGTCTGCAAATAATTTGCCTAGATCATGCACTTCAAGACTCAATCCAAAGCTGGTCAGTTTGGGAACTATAGTTCTATCTTCCTGAGTTTGCAATTCCTTCTTTGGTTTTGTTACTAATACTTCTGACTTCTGAACTATCTTGCAGTGCTTTTTCCCTCAATATGTTGTATCACAAATCACTACACCAATCTTCTTTGTAAATGCAGCATACGACTCGTGGCAGGTTAGATTACTCTGTTGCTCAACATAAATCAGTTTATTTGAGTAGTGATGCCTGCAAGTTGGATTACAGTTTGAATTGATGTTGTAGCATTCTTTGCAATATTGGTGAACTGGGTTTAGAAGCATTGGAAAGTGTTACTCAGATGAAAAAAATGTATATGGAAAATCACTATGAAAACATGCCATTTGATGTTTTTTCTATTAGCTCTTAACATGAGATATACAACAAAACTTTTGTTTGATCCACAAGATATTGATTTGATTCAGATTAAAAACATTTTGGCGCCGGGTGTTGCCGATCCTCATGGACACTGGCATAGCTGCAAAATGGATATAAACAACTGCTCTTCTAATCAGCTAGATCTAATGCAAGGTGAATATTCTGTTCTTAATTATTTTGTCTCATGAAAATAATGCTACTAGCAATAGGTTGTCACATCCTTCTGAATTTTACTTAAAGCTTTTTAGGGGCTTATGGAGTTCCTAACTCACAGCATTTATCTAACTTCTCTTTCACCAAAACATGATTTTCAGGCTTCAGAACAGAATTCCTAAGAGCATTGACTGTTCTAGGAAACTCTCCATCCAAAGGAATGTTCATAGACTCTTGCTATGCTCATTGCCAAACTGAAATGCAAGAAACATGGTTTAGAAGCGACTCTCCATTGTTGGCCAAGACAGTAAGAGGCGCACTATTTTATTAACCTCCCTCCCTTTTCTCCATAAAATATAACACAAGTTTTCAATTCAGATCTTTTGCAGCAGCTGCAGATTTGTTGGATCTAATACAGATACAACGACTCTGCTGCCGCCACAGAGAATCCTAACTTATCAGTTAATTTGTGTGGCTTTTGGTTTGCAGACCATAGCAAAGGCTGTAGGAGACTGGTTTTATGAAAGAAGGCTTTTCCATCAGATAGATTGTCCTTACCCTTGCAATCCAAGTTGTCACAACCGTGTTTTTGAACCACAAGACAACCCAGAAGTATAGATTCATTTCATCAAAATCAATCCATATACATAGCATATACATATTTCATCATTCTTATATAAAACCACAATTATTGGTTTTAACTAGTGATTGAATAAGAAAAAAAATATATGATTTTTTACAAATTTATCAAGCTATCAATATAAGGAAATGCTGCCACTGCACTAAACTTGTGTGCTGGGCGCCCACCATCATTAATTGTTCAATGTCAGAGTTACCATATTCTTAATAAAAATATAAAGTATAGAATACTATTCTTCTATGTTGATGCTGCTATTTGATTTGTAAGGGATTTATTTACATGTTGTGTGAATGTTAGAAAAATGTCAGCACCAAAGGAACTTCAGGTGCATCAGCTATAAAGCCCAGTTTTCCAAAATTATCAAACAAGGTGAGCTTAATTGCAGTATTCTGCATAGAATAGTACCACTCCTTAGTCCTTTCCAATGTACTATAAATGTCACACAGCAAATCAATGTCTTTAATTTAAAGTTAAATTTCATGCTATTTTCTTTGCCTATTACAAATACGGTCAACTAGCATTGCATCCAATACAAGTTTTTGAGCGAATTTTAACAAGTATAAATGAATTAATGGAACATAAAAAGAGATAATTCTCTATAATGTTTTATTTTGATATTCATTTTTCAACGCATACAATTTCATTTAATGACGGTATTATAAAATCATCTTATCAAATTAATATTTAATATATATTTCATTCAAAGACATTTTAAACAAGAATTATTAAATGGTAGTGAATATTTTAAAAAAAATCTAATAATTTATTAAAATAAAAAATCTCATAAGAGATAAGTTAAGAATTCATCGTTAACACATGATTAGTGCTATTTAATCACGCGCTTTTAGTAGTTACATTCTACTTCTTCTTCTCTTGAACTCAAGTCTTGTTTATTAATTTGCGATTCTCCGATCTGCGTCGTTACTCGCCGTCGCCGCCGCCGCCGCGACAGTCAAACTCGGTTATGTCTATCACTATTTCGTTCACTTTCGCTACGAAACCTAAGTACGAACATGTATGTATCTGAAATTTGAAATTTCGCATTTAAAACCACACAACAAAACTAAATGAACTTTGAAATTGAATCATATAAGTATCAGATATGTGTTGTGGCTTTCAATTGTGATTCATAGTGAAACAAAAAAATTTCTTAATAAAATCATACCTACAAATGTCTAGTTCTTGGAATTTATTTAATTAATTTAATTATTTATATTTTCACTACAGCGATTCTAGCATAGGTTTGAACTTGAAGTGAGTTCTTTTTTTGTTTTTTAATTAATTATTATATCAGGCACAGTGGATTGAGCTTTTGTGCGTTAGAACCGGTGGGATTCTACTAACGTTGGTTATTCTGGTAAGCATATATCAACGTTAAAGCTGTTAAATTGTTAATCTTTATTTTTAATTTGTAAATGCTGTTTATTAGTGATTATTATTTTTTACTGTTCATGTATCTTGTAGGTCATTCTATAAACGCTGATATTTGCCGATTAATTTTGACCCAACTGGGCCATTTCGCCTTACAAGTATGATTTATATGAGTTATTACTATAATTGATATGAGCTTTGGTATTTATTCTTTGTTGAACAAATTCTTGAAACTTTTCAAATTTTGTCTGGTGAAGTTCAGGTTGACTTATATGAAGAACTTATATTGGTCTTTTGCATTTTTATTTGTTATTTTAGAACTAATGGATTTGTCAAATGGGTGCTGACAGTGTTGAGCAAGAAGGAATGAAAGCCAATTCCATTTATTTGAATCACTTTATACTTCATACATTACTTGTATATACTCCAGACAGAGAGCTTCATTGTTAGGTCCAATTAGCAGCAACTTCTCAATTCATGCATCAAAACCTTAAACAACTTATAATATGAGACCGATGATAGTAATAATTGAATTAGTGCAAGGTGCACAAAATCTACTGGTGAAGGTGCAATTTAATACTAACAGCTGAAGATCTATCTGTAATTCTGTATCATATACACCTAAGGGCTGATTCCTTTTTCTGGTGGCTAATTCCATTTGCTTTTTCTGTACTTCTTTATTTGTCAAGACAGAGACCATTTTAAATGTTACCCTATCAATATAAGTACCTATAGTTGTAACTGTTAGATTCAGACAGGGATAAATTTGTATGTATTCCTTGCAATGTACCAATATACCTATAGACTATAGTTGTAATTGTTATCTTCACTAAGAGTATATTTGAATTGGTTTTATAAGGTGAAATTGAGTAGAATAGAATGGAATGAGCTAATTAAACAAAATACGCTAAATTGCATGAATAAATTCTTATCTAGCAGTTCAAAGTTCAAACTATGGATGTATTTGTGCACTTAATTGAAATAAGAAGATACATTTTTGAAAGTTAGTTTATGTATTCTGAAATTTAAATTCCAGAAATAAAAAAACATGCAATTTTTTTATTCTAAAAAGGAGAGGGCAATTTGGGGACTACATTATAAACAGAAGGTGATGGTGTATTTAGAAAACAAATGCATGTGAACAGCAGAACCATACCTCAATTATAAGACTTTAATGAAAGGTGCACCAACTAACTGCTGCTAATGGGTTCAAATTCAGTATCCTAAGTTCCTAACTCATAATCAATCATTGTTGACATTGCAGTAAGACTAAATTATCCAACACTAATTACCACACTATAATCTTATTGTTTGTTATTTTATTTATTTATTTTTCATATGTTCTCTTCATTGGAGTTAACTTGTTTAAAAGTAGTTCATCACATTGTGGAGGACTAATGTCTTCCACTAAACTCAACTCCAATTGGTAATTGAGTTATTTCTTTTAATAGGCTCAATCATCAACATCATCACACCTAAACCTAAACCAGATTAAACATCCAACTTAATTTTGAAATTTTCACATTTTGAGTTCCACAAGTGATTTCCTCCACGGCTACTCCCATGTCCATACAACAAGCAGTCAAGTAATCTTGAAGTCATGTTGAACTAAAAAGTAAAAACCAGTGTTTCACAATGCTCAATAAAGCAAAGTACTAACTCGTACATATAGATACATCATCATTGATTTTGACACAATGCCGGAAGGGGTGCGACGGTATGAAGTTTGAACACCAAAGAAAATTCATGTTGTCCATAAGCGTGCATTGGCTACACCAAATATGTTACTACTACTTTTGATATCCTACCTTTGATGCTTTTTTATTTATTCTTCTTTGCAACATGCACTATTGTTTAACTGTCAATGCTGGGTCTTTTTGCAACAATATTAAAGATTGGTATCATTTTAAATTGGATCATATTAATTAATGTTTCATTTCATATCATAATAACTTAACATCTCTTTAAAGGTCATTTAACATCTCTTTTAAGTATTTAAAAGATCATCATACACATATTTTCAATACTAACTCTAAACATCTTTAAAGTAGGTAATGTTGTTCTTGTGACAGAAAACTGAGAGATTATCTGGGGCCTACAGATCACGGATTAGGTGGCAACAAACATGGTTACCAAAAGGTTGAATTAAAGCAAACCGTTTTGTTTATAAATCAATCTCAATATTGGGTTTTGACCATTTTTATTATCTTTTACAACTAATTGACCATTAATAAGATTTTTTATATTGTTGAACATCAGAGTCGACATTGGCAATCTAAAATATACCTGTGAAAAGGATCAATATGAATGAGAGAAGACTTGGTAACACTATGAGTATTAGAGAAAAGATAATTAAATGGAATTTGCTCTAGAAACACCTCATGATAATGACAAGAGACATGTAGTTTTTGACTTCTTGGATGCATTAAACATCACTATTTAAATTTATTTTCAAACTGAGTAAACCAGCTGAACGGTCTCAGGATATTGTATGAGGTTCTCTAATTTGTTTTACGAATATGTCAAAAATGTTCACGAAAGAATCATAGAGATATAAGGTTGATTTGGTGGCTATGGTGCGAGAGTGGAATGATAAGGAGGTCACAAGTTTGATTTTCACTCTCAATAAAATACTAACAATATTAACAATACTAATTACTAACATTGATCGTTGCAAAGAATAAAAAATGGATGAAAGGATGAGTATGAGAAATTTTACATAATTAAAGACTGATTTGAAATATTCATATCCTCTTATACTAAAATGACAGTGTCTCACATAATCAAAAACTATTTTGGTGGCTTACTCTTCTATTGTTTATAAGATTGAACTTTAAGTTTGTCATGGTTAATCAATAAACAATGAAAATAATAATAAATGTGAATTACGTTAGACAAACTCGATTGAATGTATGTTTGATTTTACTTTTAAATATAGTCAAATTGGATTCTATTAGTATTAAATTGATTTTTAGGTGTTTGTAAGTAAAATTTGATTTTCTATTTAGAATTGATTCTAATGCTCAATAATAGATTACCTTGTACAGTCAAAAACCATTTTCAAACTCTTTTACCACCTCTTTTTTCTTTTTCTTCCAATAGTCTCCACCACATCCTTTTTCCCCCCTTGAAATCTTTATTATTTTTTCCCTTACAAAAGAAACTTGTTGTCCCGTTTACCTGCGAGTTGTTTTGTCTCACTCATCACCAGCTACTCCCATCACCCTCTCACACACGCTCCCTTCACTATATTCACTACTTACAAGTTACTACAACACACCCTCCAATTCTTTTACTTGCACCCTTCAACACACAATTCTCTTTACACTTTAATCAATCAGCTCAAAAATGCACCAAAACACCACACAAAAATGCCACTTTACTTTACCACCACTACAGATCTGAAACTCATAGAATCTCCAAAAGAACCAATTTTGATTTCTGGGTCTTGCTCTTTAACCTATTGGGTCATCGAAAAACCATTCATTTTTTAGAATTTGTAACGGAAGCGTTGTTTATAGAAAAATGGGGTCTAGTGGCAGCAAAGCCACTTCTTCGTGCAGTTCGTCATCTTCTTCTTCTTCGTGCAGTTTACGAAAAGGTCGATCCAAACGGCACAGAGGTTTTCCTTCTTATTGTCTTGGAACAACTTCTGGATCTCGTGACAGTGATAATGATGACCAGGTAAAGTAAAACTCACTTTCTTGTTTGAACAATTTACCAATGCCTCTTCTTTTTTTTCTTTTCTTTTTCATCAAATCCATTTTTAATAAAATTGTTATTTTTCTTTCTTTTAGTTCATCCTTGAAAATTTTTATGTTGCTGGTGACTTGGATCATACTGCTATGGATTCTGAAACTTCTTGTTTTCTGTTTCTTTTTGCTATTAGATGAATTAGATTTTAAAGAACCACCTTATTCAAGATTTTAATTTTGTTTATTTTATTGAAAATATTATATGAAATATATAGGACTTTTTTTCCCTTCATTATAGCATTTGGTTTTACTATTAATTATATTCCATTTTCATGGTTGAATTTCTAGCTGCTTTTAAATGTATTTGATTTGATTTGATTTAAAACATAATATTCAATGTGACTATTTCAACTATCTGAATTGCCTATTAGGAATTTATTTATTGCATTTTAGTTGTTGGTTCTGCTTTGGTCATCCTTTTACATTTACCACTTTTGTGGTTGTTTCTTGCCTTGCAATTTACGGCTGAAAGTCTACCAAGAAATGGTTTCTTAATGGAGGAAATGACGTAATTTTGATAAGCTTCTAGATAGATGCAATATGATTTTATACAGTAATAAAGCTATACTAACTAAATATGTTGATTTCCTTTTACAATTCACTAGTTTTGGATTTTTTTTGTATCATAGTAACTTTTTTGGCACTATGTCTCTTTCCTAATGTTAGCCTCATTGTCCTATCTGGCCTTTTTTTAATTATTATTAGTTTGATTTTTTTTCAAAAGTTATGAATTTACTCTGTCTTTTTATAATTTGTTTTCATATTTTTATTTATGTATAGCTAATAGCTATCATGTATTAGTTACAGTTTTGGTTACTGGTCAAAGTTTTGTGGTGTTAACTGTCTAATAATTCTAGTTTGCAACTCATACTGTAGGTTTCTGATCAGAATAAAGTAAATGGAAGTGATGCTACATACACCTGCAGCAATGACATTGACTCGGACGAAGTGAAATCAGAGTCTTTTCGAAAAGTTAAATCTGATGAAACACCTTGTGTGCCTTCTAACATTGATCTTGATGAGTGGAGTCACACTGCATCCAGAACCGCTAGTAGCTCTGCCAATGGTTCTTCAACTCAGTCCACAAACCCTACAAGTCGGTTTCTTTCTCGTTTTAGTCTCATTCCGGGTAATATAAGCTTCAGACTTAGCAGAACCACCAGTTTAGGGTCATCTCGGCCTTGTCCTGTTTCATCGGCAAGTCTTTCGATATTTAACAATGAAGACGAGCTTAATAGAAATGAAACTCAACAATGTAGTAACTTGCTTAATGCGTCTTTTGTTAATCGAGTCCCTATACAGTATCATCAAGATGATCCTAATAATTTAACTTCAAATGCCCCAGCATTCGGTTTGGCTGGCAATTTGTCGAGCAGTCCTACATTGTCTCCTATGCAGGATATGGTTAGAGATGGATATGCTACAAGAGAGATGCGTGATATAAACCTGTTTTCTCCAAGAATTCATACTGAGACGGGAAATGTAGAGACCAGGCATATGGATAGACGAAATGGAGCTCGTGAACCTGTAGACCGCAATGTTCGTTTCAGCCGAACTTTAAGTGTTGGAAGGCTTCGTGACAGAGTTCATCGTCGATCAGCATTGTCTGACTTCACTTTTTGCCCTCTGCAACAAGAGAGAGATGCTAATGAGGATGGTGGAAGACAAGTTGGGGAGACGGGTACAAGAGTCTCACCATCTGATCGTAACGCTTTAAATTTTCATACTACATCCGGATATCCTCTACACAACATGTCTAGCTCCCCATTTAGCACCCAGGACTATGAGGTCGAGGCTTCACGGTCAAGAGAAACTAGGTATCAGGATCTGCTGGAACATAGGTCCAATTTCCTTGAACGGAGAAGAAGAATACGATCCCAGGTTTGTGTTTTTTCTGAATAATAACAGTGATTTTTTCTCCACACCGTTGATTTATTCAAAGTTAATTTTTTCCATTTTAACTGTTTTAGGTTCGTGCTCTTCAGCGGTTGGGCAGCCGGTTTGAAAATCTTTCTGGACATGACAGATCATGTATCTTGTCCGGTCAACATAGAAACGGTCGTTGTACATGTAGAACAAGTAGCCGCGATAACAATTCAAACGATGATACCAATGCTAGAGCTAGCATATCAAGAATTGTTATGCTAGCTGAAGCCTTATTTGAGGTAACTATAATACACACTCTTAGCAATTCTGGATTGCATTCATTATATTTTTATACAAGTTGAATATTTTGTACATATGATAATTAGGTTCTGGATGAAATTCACCAGCAATCTGTTGTTTTATCTTCCCGCCCTTCTGTATCTTCTATCGGATCTGTTCCTGCACCGGCTGAAGTTGTTGAATCCTTGCCTGTCAAATTATACACCAAGTCGCACAAACATCAAGAAGAACCTGTACAGTAAGTATTCTGTCTTACTCGTCACTTTGTGTCATTTCAACATTTTATTTAGTATGCAAATGTGCATTTTGATTTTTGAATTTAGACAGTACTATACAATTTAAACTAGTTTGTGCATTTTACTAATATTGGTTTATGCTATTTGATATGCTTTTTGACTTTGGTAATTCTTTAATTTCACAGATGCTATATATGCCTTGTGGAGTATGAAGATGGCGACAGCATGCGAGTACTGCCTTGTCATCATGAATTTCATACAACATGTATAGACAAATGGCTTAAGGAGATTCACAGGTATGTCAGATTAGGGATTTTGAATCTTCTTATTATTAACAATACAGTTATAAACTTCAAATTTATATAAAAAAAATTGCTGCTTATTACATATATTGTTGCCAACTAAGTGTATTATAATTATAATTTATATGCATGTGACGGGGCTCAAAAATTTAAAAATGATAGAACTTGTGTAACATCGACACTTTGGGTTGAAGGTGTATCTGGTGTCCAATATGACACCAGTACATGTAGTTACATTCAACCACTTTCATTTTTTTAAACTATCATCGTTGTCTACATGTAAGTGTCAATATCGTAACTGTCTATCTGATGTTTGTGTTGGTGCTTCATACGAGACAACATCAACAGAAATTGGAACCGGTATTAATTACAGAAATTTACAGAATCTATAGCAAAGATGCTGTTAAGGCTCCATCATGATAGGAGCTTTATAGCACTCCCATAAATCTTGGCAATTCATTTAATATGAACAACTTTAAGTGGTCCCTCCTATAATAAATGTTGAAATTCTTTTTCATCTTCAAATTCTTCTTTACACGCTCTGATATTTCCATGCTACTATCCTTTTATTTGTGTAATAATTAATTATTATGTTAGCAGCTTTACATTGCATGTGGTAGAGATTTGTATTGGAAATGTGCGACTTTAACTTTTTGTATATTATGATTATTTCACAGGGTATGTCCACTATGTAGGGGGGACATTTGTATATCAGATTCACTGCCAACAGAGAACTAAAGTTGCAAATTGTTAATCAGCATATATTTTTTTCTGAGACCATAGCTCCTCCTCAGGGAAAGTATTATTGCACATACACTTATGTGACTATATTAAGCAGCTCAACTTTGTATTCTCATTGTTGTTGTCAATGATTATTTAATCCAATTTCTGAATAATAAATATCAAACATTTGAAGAAATAGATTGGAACCAATTACTAGCTCTCTTTTTCTATCTATCCAAGAAAAATCTTCTACACGTGGTGAAGATGGTATTAAATACAATATTAGTCACTATAGTTAGTTAGACCAGTTGGTTATTAGTTAGACTAACCTAATAACGAACTACACTAACAACTCATTAGTCCAACTAACTAGTGTGACTAAAACACATGATTCTGAATTCACTGATGTAATTGCTGATGCAGTTATGCACAATAAATAATCTTGGTCATTAATTTAATATTAGACACTTCAGATTACACATGGTGAAGATGGTTTTGATTCACTAATGTAACTACGTAATGCAATTATAGCAATAAATAATTTTAGTCATTAATTTGATATCAAGCGGTTGTTTACCAAATTAGCTTTAAATAGTATTTGTAGTTGATTGATTTGAATCAGATGTACGAGATCATTGTCACGCAATTACCAAGTAAAATTTGATTCCCCTAAATCATGGAGTGGGGGCTATTGTTGTTAGTGAGGAATTCTGTCAACATGTTTGACTAAAAAAAGTTGCTTGTTTCCTTTTATTTGTTAAATTTACACGATTCCGCAAAAGGAGGGGGAAAAGGGAGTCAAATAAGCCCTTTTTTTCATCACTGAGAAAATTGGTGATTTTAAGAAAGCATCTTTGACTGAAGTGATTGAAAATAATAAACGGTTGTGCACGCGTGTAACATCCTTTTCACTTTTTCAGGGAAAAAAGGGCAAAGAAACATTTGAAGTGTAGTATGAGGAGTAGATTAGAAAGTTGTCCGGTTTATTTGGGGGAAGGGGAACGGTAATTTCTTATTGTCTCCTAAAAAGAACAAGTAGAGTGCAGTTTGTACAACCTGGTCTGCCTCATGTGCTTTTCTGTTGATATGATGTAGTATCACAATTTAGTACAGCCACCCACCAACACCAGCCTATGTGTTTGGTTTTATTTTTAGATGAGTTTGAAAGTAAATAATCGATTTTTGGATATGTTTTAGATTTAAAAAAATGATTTTCACTTTATATTTCTAAAAATGCTATTTATGAGAGTTTATTTAAAAATAATAGAAATTATTTTGAACTTATTTGTTATTCATTAAAAAAAAATTTGGACATTCAATAATTTAGATATTTATTATTATAGATTTTTAAATGATAAAAATCACTATTTTATATATAAAAAAAATGTATCTCTCAAAAATGATTTTTATGTAGAGTTTATCAAAATAACTTTTTATTTTAATCATTTTTTCAAAATTTCATTATAAAAAAAAATTTGTAACAAAATTGATGAAATACTTAAATGATGTTTTAAGATAAATTATTTTAACCAATTTTTTATTTGAAAATTTATTTTAAAAATTCATATTTAAAAAATAATAACAAAATAAAATAATTAAAAATTATTTTTAAAAAATCTGTAGCAAACTGCCTCAATATTCGCGGTTTGAATGTGTTGAGTAGCGTTACCTCTCTAGAATTGTTCACTGCACATGCGCTACTTCTAGGGTGTTCATGGGTGGGTAAACCTGTAAATCCGATCACTCAAATCAATCTAACCCGTATTTTGACCTAACTTATTCAAGTTCGGGTCTAACCCATATCAACTATTTGAAACTCAATTATGTTTGGTTCGAGTAATGGATTTAACATTTTAAACCCACAAATTCAACCAATTGACGTGACATATATTTTTATTTATGTATTTTACTATTGATGTATAGTTAAAATTTAGTTGTTGGACTATGTTTGAGAATTTGTTGCTAATTTAAATATTTTGCTGTGTTTGTAAATGTATTTTAAGTACCGAATGATATGTTGAGATATAGTTTTATTATTATTTTATATTTTCAAAGTATTTAAATTTAATTACATTTTTTAAATAAAAATATATATTTTTCTTTATTACCCGCAAATCCAATCCAACCTGCTTATAATATTAATCGAGTTGTTTTGTTCAATTTTGATAGAAAAGTCACGAGTTGAGAGCTCAACTCAACTCAAATAAAATTAATCGGTTTAAACATTAAATTTGGTTAGAAACGACCTAACCCAACTTGTGTGCATCCCTAACTACTCCTATAAGTAGCTAGGTTGATGAGATATTCAATCTCTAAAAAAAATTAATATAATTATTAATTTATTAACATTTACTTACTAAAAAAAATCTATATCTAAAATAGAAGTCAAAATTTTAGAAATTTTTCCTACAAAATTGATTTTTATTTTTTAAAAAATTATTCAATAATCTAACTTTTCTTTTCGAAAATTTTTTTACACGTTAATGAGTCAATACACAAATCATTAAAAAAAAAAACTTATTTTTCGATAAAATGACTAACCGATTAAGTTGTCCTGATTTTAATCGGTATAGAAAAACTAACGTGAGAATCACGAATAATTCAGTAGACGCTACCTCATTTTTATGGCTGATAAGTTGGAAACACATATTTTGCTTGGTTAAGGACTACACTTAATAGGTTATATTTCCAAACTAATACAAACAATATTTGCAAAAATATTATCAGTAATATGGAGCATTGATTTTATTCACCTATACTAGCAATCGTGTCTTCGAATTCCATATTTCTATGAGCAATGGAGTATAAGCGGAGAACAGTGATACATAAACAGATAAAAATGGTGTAGAAACTCACAACAAAGGAGAAGCATATGTGTTTCCAAAAAAAAGAAAAAGAGGAAGAGAGATATATAAGTAAAAAAGGGGGCTGCAAATAACAATTCCCTAATAGTTATGCAAACAGTGAAGCCCAAGAAGGCCCGTAATACGAGTAACCCAGCCAGTGTTAAACCGGCCCAGGCCTTTATGTTCTGAGAATTCATTTCGAGAAAAAACATTGAGTTGAGTTGTGACTTGAGAATTGAACGAGAGTGGAATGTGTTTGATTGAATAGAATGATAGTAAAATTGTAAACAAAAAAAAAAAAATGAAGAGCATAAACGAAGATGCTTCCGCACTAGATCTCGACCCTCAGAGCGACAACAGTTCCGATTACTTAGCTCAGCCTCAACCCCGCCGTCCACGTGGCTTCGCTGCTGCGGCGGGGACCAATTCCGCCGGAAAAGGGAAAAAGGAGAGAGAAAAAGAGAAGGAGCGAACGAAGCTCCGTGAACGACACCGTCGAGCTATTACCAGTCGCATGTTGGCTGGACTCCGTCAGTATGGTAATTTCCCTCTGCCGGCGCGTGCTGACATGAATGACGTACTCGCTGCTCTCGCGCGTGAGGCTGGTTGGATTGTTGACGCCGATGGAACTACTTACCGCCAGTGTCCCCCTGCTTCTAACATGGTTTACTTCCTTTGCTTTCAATTTCGTGATTGAGCTTGAATTGACTAAACTAACGATTCTCTTTTGATTGTTGTATAATGTTCTAATTATTTCATAGGTTAGAACCTCTCAGCTAGAGAATTAATCAATTGTGTTAGTTTGTTGCTTAGATTTTCTCTCTTTTTTTTTTTTGGGGGGGGGGGGGGGG
>JBBPBO010000002.1:8263285-8312717 GCA_037974295.1 Cicer cuneatum | reverse complement strand
GTAATCCAAAGTTTGGATAAAAAATTTAATTAAGTACTTATATATGCTATTTCTATAATAAAAAATAAAATAAAATCACTTTTTTTTTTCTTCATATAAGTGATAAGCTATTTTCGTAAAGTATCCTGCATAGCTTATAGAAATTACACAGATATATCATAACTTGTTTCCATAAGCTCTTAAGTAGTCAAATCAAATAATTAAAAAAAGCTGAAAACAATTTCACAAGTATTTATGTCAGTAGATAAACTCAAATAAGTTAATCCAAACTGGCTCCAAGTAAAGTTTGTCCAAAATTGTTTCTGTTAGAAACTGCTCAATCAATTCAAACTTAACTAAAGGGTACTAACACTTGATTTAGTAGTTGCTTAGATTGATCAAAGAAAATAAATAAATCAGTGTATTGAAATGTTGGGTTGGGAAATAATTTGTGATCAATTTTTGAATCTTTAGCGTTTATGTTTAATTAAGGTATTACTATGCAGGGATCATTTGCGGCAAGGTCAGTTGAAAGTCAACTATCTGGTGGTTCTTTGAGAACTTGTTCTGTTCAGGAAACACTAGAGAATCAGCCACCAGTAGTACTTAGAATTGATGAATGTTTGTCGCCTGCATCTATTGATTCTGTTGTAATTGCAGAAAGGGACTCGAAGAATGGAAAATATGCAAGTGTAAGCCCCATCAATTCAGTTGACTGCTTGGAGGCTGATCAGGTGATTTTGGTGACTAATTCGATCGTTTTGTATCGTATTTGAATTTGATGCTGATTTACTTGTGAAAACGGCCATTATCCTCACTGTTTGTGTTGATATCTGAAATCTGATTAATAAATTTTCTTAGCATAATCTGATTCTGTGGTCTGGTGTTTTTTATATTCTATTGGTTGAAGATTGTAAATTGGACATTCTTAAACTAAACTTTTCTTATGAGCCGGAGTTGCAAACCAATTGCATAAAGCTTAAATTTGTTATTGTTTTTAGCCCAAGTAGTGGGTTTAAATTTATAATGTGATTGTGGAGCAGTGATTGAGTAGGACCATCTAATTTTGTAATTTATTGATGCAGCTTATGCAAGATATTCATTCCGGGGTGCATGAAAGTGATTTCAATTGCACACCATATGTTCCTGTTTACATTAAACTTCCAGTAAGTGTCTTCTATTTGCTGTTGCCTAATGTGCAACTAGACAAAAAATTATACGTTTACAGGTTTCACATAGTGTGTCCTTTTGAGACGCTAATTGTGTTTGCCTTGTATTTGACTATAGGGTTTCTAAAATTAGCCTTTTAATGCAGGTTGGTATTATTAACAAATTTTGCCAGTTGATTGATCCTGAAGGCATTAGGCAGGAGCTACTTCATATTAAGTCCTTAAATATTGATGGTGTTGTTGTGAATTGTTGGTGGGGCATTGTTGAAGGCTGGAACCCACAGAAATATGTGTGGTCTGGTTATAGGGAGCTTTTTAACATTATCAGAGAATTCAAGCTGAATTTGCAAGTATGTGTTTTAATTTTTCATATCATGTTGTACATGTATCCATGTCCTTCAAAATAGAAAATTTATCTAAACTGGTTACGAATTTGACTTGTCTATGTACTATATATATGATGCATTAATAGGACCAACCAAATCATTTATTTTCTATTACAAGGGTATGCTTCCGGGTTTGGAATTTCGATAGAACTAGAAGTCCCCTCCTTATAAAATTCTTAAAACTATTACAATACATGAAGGACAGAATAAGGACCAAAGAGGGTGTGACGGAGTAAGGAGTTGGATAACTAGTGGATGGATGATGTCAGTTGTACTATTTCTTAATTTTTAAATATTTTTCCTGCGCGGTAAATAAAATTGTTTCCCAATCTTGGTTAGTATTTGAAAATGCAACATTACATGTTTTAATTGGATGTGCATCTTTGTCATGGGAATTGGAAAGCATCTTTGATGTTGTTGGAGACCTATCTTGATTCTTATTTCAAATTATGAAGGTTGTTATGGCATTTCATGAATGCGGAGGGAATGATTCTAGCGATGCATTGATTTCCCTCCCACAGTGGGTTTTGGATATTGGAAAAGAAAATCAGGATATATTTTTCACAGATCGTGAAGGGCGGAGGAATACTGAATGCCTATCTTGGGGAATTGACAAAGAGCGAGTTCTCAAAGGAAGAACTGGAATTGAGGTATCTAATAGATATATTCCTCTCCACTTTCTTTGATTCCACAATTTGGTGCTCACTGCCAAATGTCTGTTATTTATTTATGTTAACAAACCAATTTCTAGTATATTTTCTTTTCACCTAAAAGGAGAAAAATAATTATTTCTTGTATGTGTGCAATTGTACACATTATAGGAGGTTCTGTGTTTCATAGATTATATACTATGTAAGTGTTGCTGATTTGCCTTCTGCAATATATATATATAGGTCTATTTTGATATGATGAGAAGCTTTCGGACAGAGTTTGATGACCTGTTTGCAGAAGGTTTAATTTATGCTGTAGAAATTGGACTTGGAGCATCTGGGGAGCTGAAATACCCTTCTTTTTCGGAAAGGATGGGGTGGAGGTATCCTGGTATCGGTGAGTTTCAGGTACCTCATTTTTTTGGCCCCATTTCAAAAGAGTTGCATTATTCTGTATCATTATTAACATAGTATGTGCTATCATATTTTATATGCTAATAAAGAAGTCTGGTTTTCTATCTAATCCTCTATGAGCAGTGCTATGATAAATACCTGCAACATAGTCTGCGCAGAGCAGCCAAACTACGTGGTCACTCTTTCTGGGCTAGAGGACCTGATAATGCTGGGCACTACAACTCTATGCCACATGAGACTGGATTCTTTTGTGAGCGGGGTGATTATGACAACTATTATGGACGCTTCTTCTTGCATTGGTACGCCCAGACTTTAATAGACCATGCAGATAATGTTTTGTCTCTTGCAAGCCTTGCTTTTGAGGAAACAAAAATTATTGTTAAGGTAGTTTTTCTGGTATATCATTTTTTTCATATAGTGGTTTCATCTTGTAGTTGTGTGACTAAATTTGGATGATGCTAGTTGCTGCTGGTATTAAGTGCATTCATAATAGATAGATGATACCTAGAGTCAGTTTGGCATCCCCTTAAAAACTGAGGCATTTACCATACACTTAAAATTTAAGAGACTATTCATGAAATAAATAGAGTGATGGTATATATTTTCTCATCCTTGGAAATTATAGATGTTTAGGAAATAAATAAAAAATGGATGGTAAGCAGCTAAAGAGGACCACAGTGATATCTTGTGAGCTATGAGAATGTCAGTATGGAATTGAGATTCTATCATATCTCAAAGGAAACATTCAGAATCAATAGCAGATCTTGAAATTCATTAACAGCTATGGAATCAATGCCCAAACTCATGTGATGGCATTTTCATGCAAATAAACCCAAAGGGTTGTGATTATAGTTGAGAGATGCGATCATATGAGAGATTAGAATGTTATTTTGTATAAAGCTCACCCTTGAATTTTTCATCGCTTTTTAAGGGGATATGTTTTGTATATACTTATTTTAAGGGAATATTGAACTAATACTAATTGCATAATATTACAGAATTATTCTTGCTTGTAGTGTTTGCAAAAGCATGATTAATTCAGTCCGTCAAAGTTATTCTATTCTGCTCTGCAGTGTGGTTTAGTTGAAAAGAGATGGATTAGGGCTACAAAGCTCCTACCATGGTAGGGTTAATAGAAGGGTTGGATCCAATGATCCATTATGGGTCTTTTGTAGATAGTATTACCATTGATTCACGACTCAAACTTGTGAATGAGGCTCTCTTCCTTGGTTATTGCATTAAAGTTTAAACTAAATTCTGTCAATTCTTTTTAATAGCTTAACGTGATAATCCTTTATCTGGAATTGTAGTCAATAATAATTTATTTCTGATGCTTGTTTTCATTCAGTGGAAATGCTTTTGTTAGAATTTTTTATGGGTTTGTCTACTAACCAGTATGAGATCAGAAATCAGGAATTAACTATCCAATGCAAAAACGAAAAAGCAACTTTAATCATCAACTCTTTTTTGTTTAGATGTTTAGTACTTCCGGACCTTGACATTTAACGTTAGGAATGGTTCACTGCACCTGTGAAAGAAAAAACATATTCTGCATTGAAAGTAAAAGCATGCCAACTGAAGTTGTATCCTTTTCTCTAAATTAATGAATATATATGCTGCAGGTTCCTGCTGTATACTGGTGGTACAAGACTCCTAGTCATGCAGCAGAGTTGACAGCAGGATATCACAACCCCACAAATCAGGATGGATACTCTCCTGTGTTTGAGGTTCTGAGAAAACATGCTGTCACAATGAAATTTGTCTGCTTAGGATTTAATCTTTCCAGCCAGGAAGCTAATGAGTCGATGGTTGATCCAGAGGGGTTGAGTTGGCAGGTAATTTTAGTTTCCTACACCTAACTGCGAATATAATATTTCTTTGGATTAGTTTTACAACCTTAATCCAGCTTTGAAGTGACGTATAATGGGTGAAGTGGTATCTTTTTAGACAGTTTGCAACTTTACATTGATTTGTAGTATTTATTTTGATCAACTTGGAGCCATGCATGTTTTCATTCATTTATTATGATGATTGCATAGGCATTAAACTCAGCTTGGGAACGGGGGTTGATCACTGCTGGAGAGAATGCACTCTTTGGCTATGATAGAGAAAGGTACAAGAGATTGGTTGAGATGGCGAAGCCCAGAAATGATCCTGATCACAGACACTTTTCATTCTTTGTTTATCAGCAACCATCTTTGCTTCAGGGAAATGTTTGCTTGTCAGAATTGGATTTCTTCATCAAATGCATGCATGGTAATAATCCTTAGAATTCACTTTGATATATGTTGGAAAGATTCTTCTAGGCGTTGTTTCCACAAAGAATGGTATTCTCCAAGATCGTTGTTCCACTTTTTTTCTCTTCTTGCTCTTGGTGGCACATCAATGCCCAATTTTCACTATCAGAGTACCGCATGTCCAATGGTTGTATGTTAGAATTTCCCTTTGACTTTGATAAGCCCTTTATAGTCAAGAATTATTTTACTTGAAGCATTTTTTTCAATTTTTTCACCAACTGAAGAAATAATTTTCTTGGGAAGTTTCTTTGACTATATTATTGAAATGTTTTATAGTTTTTCTTTTTAGCAAATAGTTTCCATTTAATTTTTCTTATAGCTTGCTATCCTTGCATTGCAGGTGAGATGACAGGAGATCTGTGATGGCCGCAAATTTTACTTTTTAACTAGGCCATTTTGTGGCTTCATAGCGACATGCCTGCAGTGCAATGTCATCTGTAACATCATTTGTATGTACAATATTTATAGGCTACAGGATATGGTTATGTAAATGAGTCAAAAGGAAAAAGGATATGGTTATGTAAAGTCAGAATTTTAAGTTTCTTAAAAAAACCATAATTCTGAGTTCTATGAACTGTCAGTGGAAAAAAAATCAGTTTGATGAATTCCAATTATTACTTTTTTTTGTAAACATGAATTCCGTTCTGTATAAGTGATAAAATTGGTAATTGTATTACCGTGTGGATGGCAAGATTTTATGAAGAAAATTACTAGGGATGATAGAAAAAGCAATCCAGTCTTATTCTCACTTTGTCTAGAATTCGTTATTCTTCGGTGGTTTCAAATATATTAAGCCTCAAACATGAAGCAAATATACGCTCCAGAAAATATTCTTTTGTTTTAAACTAAATGGTACAGTGATACTCTAATTATGAGCAGTGGTCGAGTAGTTCTGCAGATGATGCTACAGAAAAAGCTTTAATGCTTAGTAATGGAAAGAGAAAACCATCGTTGCAATTTTATCTGATTAAAGAGAAAACCTACATGGAAAGGTAAGATAACTAATTGGATTCCAGTCTGTCGTCCACATTCATATTTTTTGTTTCTAAATTAGGTAGGTATAGGCCATCTGAATGTTGGACATAAACAGCTAGCAAAATGAATCGCTAGACTAATTCAAGTACAAAATTGACCCAAGTTATCTTGAAAGCTAATATACTTGAAAGCTAATAAAATAGCTATAAATCTGATCCTTGAAAGCTAATATACTTGCAACTAGAGTCATGTATGACTACAACTAGAAAATAGTGGGATTATTCATGTGAATCATGTCTCATACCAAGAAAATGAAGAAGTGAAACCTAAATATTTTTCTGTGCAAAATTAGCTCATAAATCATGGTCTTCCCATCAAACTATTGATTTCCATTCTTGGTTGTTATGATTGCAAGTTTGTTTGAGTAAAGCCGATTCATCAGCAGGACCATCACCTGTGTAATGACCACAACAAATCCTACTTAAAAAAATAAATTTATGTACATACAAAGTTCACAGATATAAGGGTTAATCTATTATGCACCCATACAAAGTGTGTGAACTGGTTAATAATGAGATAATAAAAACCATTAGATCAAAAATATTTAAATGGATGGTCAGAGAGCTTTTTACCCTGCTGCTGTCAACCACATAACCCACATGCAAAGTTAGGATAATAGCCACTATAAAACTCATAAATGTTCTTAATCTAGTTCTCAAAAATACATATGGCATTATAGTATCAAGAAACAACAAAAGACTGCAGAACATACCTCAGATTATATTCATCGCAACTCTCAAGAACAGATATTTGATGCATTACATTTTAATCCTTCTTGCCATTTCGGTCAAACCTCATTTTCGAGAGTCGCAATACTGAGGATATTCACATTTGCACAAACCTGCTCTAACCTGGTATACACAATTATGTTACTTTTAACATAGGAAAGAAAAATGTTGGAATATACAATCACTAGTTACTAATTATTTTAAGTGAAAGGTTGCAGACACTTACATATCTCTTAAAATTTCAATACCATCAGAAATGCATATCATTAACTAAAAGTCTAAGTACATTGTATCATATAAAATATACTAATTAGGAAAATGGTATCTCTGTAATTATTACACTTTTTGTATAAATTTCAAGTCTGTTTTGTAGTTGAAATACATGGTTTTCAACATATGCTTCTCTGTTCCCTTTCTTAAATTAGTATCATAGCCTCTATGATAAGATTAAAGGCCTTAGAGTTTAATTCTTGCTACTCCCATTCTGCAATTAAAATAATGACATTCAACGGAACTACGTAATGTACTTCATCCAATAGTTTACAGGTGGACATTTTACAATAGGTGTCTATTGTAACTAGCAATCTATCCTGTGGGATTCCAGTTCAAATGGTAAGCGAGCTTGTGCAGATGTGGCAGCTAATGAATAATTGATAAGGGAACTCTGCTGATGGTATTAATTCACTTGTCAATATGAATTTTATTTTGCTATTGTGCTGAACAACTAGATATTAAATCACTATAAGTAAAATATACCAAGGTTTTAATATGGTTATAGGCACAGAAAAAAAAATAACCCATGACATCAACACACCTTACGAAGTGTAAAAGATACTCTTCTTGAAGCCCTTCTGATGACTCTTCCATTTACTTTGTCTATCTGTAGGGGAGAAAATATATTCAGATGCAAAAATATATATCAAGGCACAGATAAATGCACTAGAAGCAGAGGATCAATAGTACGTTTTCTACTAAGAATTGAAATTAGAACAACAAATTCCTACCACAGAACAAATGAAGAGAAATACAAACTAATGGAAAAAAAATTTGTAGCCAACATCGTAGTTTTAGTTGCGTTATAAGTCCACCAAAAGACCATGTTTTGGATTTAACATTCCCTTTAATGCACTCATAACCTCATGATAAAAAAAGAGGGTTTTTCTCTTGCACTCTCATGAATTTAGGAAACGCTTCACATGATTTTTCTTGGAAACAGGATTCTGAAATGTAACAACTTTCAGTATGCAAAGGTTTGAAAGAGTATAATCAATTCTTAAACATTTTTACACCTTGTGGTGTGGAATATAATGATGCCATGCATATCGTGCTTCACCGGATATAAGTAGCAACGATCTAGGGGGGAGATAGATAGCCTTCCTTATAAAATTAGAACCATCTTCTGGACTTTCTACTTTTGTAACAGAGGCAACTCTAGGGAGTTGAGCACCATCTCCGAATTGTCTGAATTCCATTATACAAGGCCCTACTAATGAAAGGCTGAAAATTAAATCTTCAAATGCAGAGTGGGTGTCTATGTGAGGGGACAAACCGACTCCAGGTGGATACTCATTTACCTATAAGAAAGAAACATCAATCATTAATATTCAACAACAATCACCAAATACAATTTTGCGGATGAATGAATATAAATAATACATTTTATTATTAGATTAAGAGTTTATCAAGATCGAGTCCAGTAGTAAGTCATCATACTTCATACCGTAAGTTGGTCCAAAATTATACTATCGGCATTCTTGAAAGCTGGACATGATGATATCCTTTCAAGTATTGGAGAAAGAAATGAGGGAAGCTCACCTAAGCATCGCTTTGTATTTACATTCCTAATCTGGAAAAAGTAGAGTAGAGAGTCAGGACTGATCAAAATTATCAAATTACTCTGGAAGTTATTGATAATAAATAACACATATTTCCAATTAGCTCAGAATAAGATCATCAATTGTATTAAAATAATTGTTTTGCCGGCTGAACCAAGTTTGGATTTCACACTAATTTAGGTACAAATGAAAGGGACCTAGAAATAACAGGGAAAACGAAAACCCAAATAATCCTTAAAACTCACATCATAACAAAACTCATAACCATAGTGTTGAACCCTTCTTTTGGCAAGACAATTCCAAGGCCTAGAGTCAACCGCTTGGAGCAAATCCTGAGAAGATGCAAAATACCAACATTTGAAAATAAAGTTCAATACAGGCAACCAAAAAGAAAACTATTTAAAACAAAGGAATGCATGAAAAATGCAAATATGTTAAGCAAAACAATGTAGCATTGACATTGAAGGAAAAGACCACTAAACCTCTTCTTCTTTAGCACTAACGAAGTCATGCACTAGGTAAATGCCTGGAATGTTCAGATCTGAGGCTGTCATAGATATAGGAACCAAGTCCTTCACTTGATCCTGAACAATGTAAAGTGTAAGTACATGAATAAGCATAAACATAAGGCAATTGCAAGGTTGAGAAAGTGTTTCATGTGGCCTACGGTGGATTGATGCTTAGAAGTTCGATGGCGACCGATGTCACCAATTTTAAGTAGAAGTTCATAGTCTTCCTTGTCTTTACTGTTGATACTGTCACCCAATCAGTGTTGGATTCGAGAAAAACAGAGAAAATGAATATAGGTTGAGTTTTTGAATACTAATATTCTTTTTCCCTGTTTTTTGATGAATTAGCACCGATTGGATCACCATCCCAATTGTGAGAACTAGTAATACTATAAACTTCTACTTACAGTTGCTAGAGTTTCAAACAATTTTCAAGTTTTGTTTTCGGTAAACTAAGGTATCCTCTGCATGCAAGTGCAGCGACTAATTCCCCAAGGCAACTAATATTCATTTAAGTTATTGACCTATCCCAACATATGTTTTTCCATAAGCATCCATCAGGGATTGAACCCCTAACCAAATGGTTAAGGGGCCCAAACATCTACCACCCGTGTCACCGTAGACCATATGAGATATTTCCTCACTCTAGAAGCCAACTAAACATAAGTAACAAATAAGAACACGGAACATAAACATAAATAAAAACATAGACATAAAACATAAAGGACATGAACATAAACATGAAACATTGCAACTCAAATGACAAGTATCTACCTATCTATCCACTACCTGTGGATTTGGCTGAACCACTGAATAACGAATATACAAAGAACGACCTCCAAGTTCAGAACATGGTTGTCCATGCAATGCCATCATAGCAGCTTGAGCAGAACCCAATTCAGAAAAAGATACAATAACACGTGTGCCACTCTCATCTGCAGCATAAACTCCATTGAGTTCTCCAAATTTGCAGAAAACAGAAGCAATGTCATCATGAGAAAGTCCCACAGCTGGCCCACAATTTGCTACAAATAGGTTTGAGCTCACTTCACCATCGCTCTTTGGACGACCAAACCTTGCCAAACCCATGATAATGATAATGGATCAAAGATTCATCTATTTTTGAAAATTTTCAGTTTCAAGTGGTTTAATTGAAATTAGAATGAAATCGTTCGAACATGGTGTTGAGGGTACGAATCAAGTTTCATTTTTGACCGATTGGAGGGAGAATTTAAACTGCGCAATCAAAACCACAACGCTCCATCACATTGGCTAGAAGAAACCCTAGCAGCCATCATCAAAGTTTTTTCTCTTCAAAAACATAATTATCAATTATTTTACTTTATTAATTTTTTACCGTAAAATAAAACTTATTAATTATTCAAAAAAATTATAAACATCCTTACTTATAAATGAATAAAAAAAAGGCTAGAGTAAAAAAACACAAAAAGGGACTTGTATTCTGTTTTTTTTTTACTTTATTTTGTCTTTGGCAAACAGCTTATTAAAATGGGATTTTACTCCTTGGTAAACTTCTTTTTTGAATAATCTCTTTGTAGTTTTTTTTAGATTTGTAGTTAGTAATATTTTTTACTCAATTTAATTGGGAATTATTTTTTTACTCCATTTAATTAGAAAGTTGAGAAAATAAATAGTTGTATGTTAATTTTTAACCCATGATAATTTAAATAGTCATCCAAATTTAAATGAAACGGTCATAGTTTAAATATGTTTTTTAGTTTATGCAAAAAAAAAATTTGTCCTATAATTTTTATTTTTTTATCTAAGTAAATATATAATTTTTTGTCTTCATTTTGTTTTAATCTCTACATATTTATTCATAGTAAAATTAATCTCTTAATATATAGTATATTTAATTTTAGTCCGATCAATATGAATAAATTTTGCAAAACTAAATAAAACAGGACCAAAAAGAAATAGTAGTATATTTAAAAATATATTTTTACAATGAATGAAACCAAAATTAGACTAAAAACACACAAATCACTTGTATTATACTTCATATTTTTGAATCCATAAAGTATAATGCAAGTGATTGGTGTGTAGTGTGTGTTAATCTAGTAAACCTCAAATACAGAATTCGATTCATACTTGTCAAAAATACATACAAACATTTAATATCAATTATTGATTTATTTATCTGAGATTGAGTTTTTTCTTCAAAATAAAATTATTCACTTTAGAATGGTCTAGACTAGTTCCCTAAAATAATATGAGATGAAATAATCTATTGTTGTATGTTCAATAAACAACAAACTCATTTCAAAAGGAATTTCTAAGATACATGTTTGAAAAACATTTTAAAGAAATAATTGTAATTGTTGAAATTGTGTGATTTTAGAAAAAAGGAGGAGAGAAAATAATAACGGTTTGAATATTATTGATAATAGCTTTATGATGACTTTTACAAAAGACTTCATATTAATCTCTATTTATAGAGAAACATAGACTCAATTCTAAATAAAAAACAAATCATAATAATAATGAGAGATATTCTAAGATGCCTTTATGATTATAAATTGAACATTGGAAATAACTCAAGATAATATAATATAATAGATATTATAAGATATTTTATAATATTCTAACACTCCTCTCAAGCTAAAGCTTGTTACAAGAAAACAATGTATTGTTCCGCAAAAGAATAAAAGTGGATGGAAACGCAACTCAGGGATGCATGTGAAGTCGGAGAGAATTACTATAAATATAGCCTAGCCAAATAGCTTGATTGATCATCAGCCTGAGAGAAATCCATGGCAAACAGTTGAACAAAGCAAGTTTCATTCTTCTAAGAAACTGCATTTGGAAGCTTCAAACCAATAATATCAAAGACTCAAAATATTTAAACTTAATATGCTTAAAGGAGAGAGCGGCATGCTTCAGGGAGAGAAATGCAAGGCTATTACATCTGGGACAAAGATGGGGCAAGTGCATATGAGACAAATTGCCAAGATAAAGCGAGTCATGAAAATAAAAGACACCGCCAAAATAACTATCAACGGAGGACAAAGTCAAAACTAATATGATTCATATGTAGGAAAAAAGGACACCACCAGAATGATCGTCGGTAGGAATATAAACCACTGTTATAATTTATTAGTAAGAACTAAATTGAATGATAAACACCAAAGAAGAAGTAGTGCGACTCTAACGAAACGAAGCCATGATCGATCAACAGAGTGAGAAAATGCGTCCAAAATAGGAGAGATAACAACTGTTTGAACAACGACGCATATTTTCATTGATCAAAATTGGAAAGTAAGGGCAAATCTGGAACCGTCGAGAGAGAATAATCGTGCACCAAGGAAGTAAAGAGGAAGTCCAAAATGTTAACCACACCCAACAGAAGCAAAAAAAAAAATTACCCCAATACCTGCCAAATACAAGAACCCAAATGCACAAACTATAGCCCCAAGCTTCCCCATTGTTGATGATATTCCTTGACAAGTAGATCGGAATCTAACAGGAAAAATCTCTGTCGGCACAACAAATGTGGTAGCATTTGGTCCAAAATATGCAAAGAAGAAGGTCAATGAATACAATGCGACAAATTCTATACACTGATCCTTATGAGTTCAATGTTCATAAGGAATGGAAAAACATGAAGACAATCATAAAGAAGAATCCCATCAATTGAATTGCAAATCTTCCTATCCTGTCAATGAGTCCCACTGTATACCAGTAGCCTGGAACAATACTCCATAGAGCAATAAGCGTTTGAGCTCTTGCGATTCTGTAAACCTCCTCAAGTGCATTCATTGTTTGTGCAAGAGGTATCCAACCAATTGTGCTGAAAATATCCTTCTGAAATAGATTTTGGCTATAAAATGCAATATCAAGCAAAACCAAGTACTTGATGTACCAAGTAAATGTAGTCCATGGCGACTGAGGAATTCCTCTGAGAATAAACCATATGATTTTTTCTGCTCGTTTGTCTTTGGTTCAGCTTGGATCTCAACCTGCAAAACCTTAGACATATCTGTTGCAGCCTTCTTCGTGTTCTTGGCAACTAGAGCGGTGTAACGAGTAGTTTCAAGCATCTTCATCCGCCAATAGTAAGTCAATGCAACTGGGAGTGCTCCTACCATCACAATTAACCTCCAAATGTAATCTGCTTGTGGAACAGTTGCACCAACTGGATCAACCGAGTAAGGTGGAGAATCAAACCTGGTTTTGAATGCAGCTGAAACTATGATTTCAAATACACACCTACAAGGACAACATTGTTGACACTTTTTTTGTCCATCTTAGCATCTCTCAAACATTTTTCAACTGGCTCCATATATTTCCTAAAGAGGTCCATGTTGAGCTCCTCAAACCTGACACGTGTTATAGGGGAATAGAGATCAATTCCCTCGTAAAATGAATCAATTTCAATGGTGGTATTAGAATATATTTATATTTGTGTTCGGTCTCTTCAATATCCAATGACCCAAATGGAGATGTACCATAAAAGAGACCGGAAAATATGTTTATATTAAGAGTTTAATGGAGATGTACCATCGACGTCTAATCATTACTCATAATAATGCTACATAAGTCGAACATTATAATTACATTTTCAAAATAACTTCAAAATATAAGATTCTCATTGATAATATACCTATTGAAAAATTCTAATATGGATTATGGTTCACCATGGACCATGTTTCAGAAATGTTTAAAACTTTAACAAGCACAAATGTTGTCTCTCTCTTAAGAGTAGACTGTAGCCATTAATGATTATCTTCATTTCCATAACTGAAATAATGACTTAAATGATTCGATAAAAATACAGGAAAAACAAATGTGTCCCTTATTGAATTTATATCAATCAGGTCATCATCTTATCCGTAAAGCCTAGGAGATCCTCTTCAACTACTTGGCACATGAGCTCATGTATAAGAGTCTTCTCTTCATCTAACACAGAACCAGAAACCTTCATCTAAGAGTGTAAACCAATTTCTGACAATCTATCTAGTCCACAGGCAGATTAAACCTATAATTCAAATTCCTTCATTTTGTTCATCAACCGATTGAAGCTTTTATCTCCCTACATTTTCATTTTGGTTATACCTTATTTTAGTTTCAAACTTAGGCCAAAATCAATTGCCTTTTCACATTTCCAAAATGATGAAAAATAATAGGCCTATATCCTAATTAAGAATTGTTTTATTTTTTAAAATTGAAAGAAGTTTGGCCTTAGTAATAATTAACATCCAATCACAACCACTGATTATAATGACTTTACTTTTCTGTCCAATTTGGCTGCATGCCATAAGCATTGTGATCAATACATTATCCTTATTTTACTATAAACATAACCCAGTTTGGAACAAATAAAGCAACTAAAGAAGGAGTGTCATTGCTTCTTACATATTTCCTACAAATTTCCAAATCCCATTAAAAAAAATTAGTGGAAGAAAAAACACACTATCCTCTCAAATAATTTAACTTTAAGAGATCATAATATATATACACCATCCTATATTCAAAATCCATAACAGAAAAACAGCCTTTGGTATTCATAAAAATAAAATAAAATAATAATAATAATAACTATCAATACAGTATATATACCTCTACAGTCTACACTACACATCTATCAAACTAAACATATTCTTATTCAAATTCCACATTCTAAAACAATCTCTTTCCTGTCATGTTTCCCACACTTTCATTTTGGTTATATATTTTCTTTTCTTTCAACTTCTCCCAAAAAACAGTTACTTCTACACTAGGAAACGAAACAGATAACTTGGCCTTACTCAAATTCAAAGAATCAATATCCAATGACCCAAATGGAATCTTGGCCTCTTGGAATAGTTCAACTCACTTTTGCAAGTGGCGTGGAATCACATGCAGCCCCATGCATCAAAGAGTTACAGAGTTGAACTTAGCAGGAAATCAGTTGCATGGATCCATATCTCCCCATGTTGGCAATCTCTCTTTTTTAAGAAACCTCAACCTTGGAAACAATAGTTTCTCCGGAAAAATCCCACATGAACTCAGTCGTTTGTTTTGGTTACAGCGACTCTTTCTCACCAATAACTCCATGACAGGAGAGATTCCTGCAAACTTGACAGGTTGTTACAATCTTGAAGACTTAGACTTAAATGGAAATAATTTGATTGGTAAAATACCAATTGGAATAAACACTCTTCTGAAGCTTCGGATATTGAGGATTTCAAATAACAATTTAACCGGAGAAATTCCACCATTCATAGGAAATCTTTCATCCTTAACAATTCTCTCAATCGCTCTTAATTACTTAGAGGGAGATATTCCACATGAAATTTGCAGCCTAAAAAACTTGACAATAATCGCAGTGGTTAGCAACAAACTATCTGGTACATTTCCGTCTTGTCTTTATAATATGTCATCTCTTACTATTATATCAGCTGCAGAGAATGCATTTAATGGCTATCTTCCATCCAATATGTTCAAAACACTCTCCAATCTCCAATATTTTGCAATTGGAGGAAATGAATTATCAGGTCCAATCCCCATTTCTATTGCAAATGCTTCTGCTATAGAAGTACTTGACTTAGGTTATCAAGGCAATTTGGTTGGACATGTTCCAAGTCTAGGGAAGTTACAAGATCTTCGATGGCTAAGTTTGGGATCCAACAATTTAGGTGACAACTCAACTAAGGATTTGGAGTTTTTAAAATCACTGACAAATTGTAGTAAACTACAAGTGGTTTCTATATACAGTAATAATTTTGGAGGTAATTTGCCAAATTCTGTAGGCAATTTATCCACTCAACTTACTCGACTATATGTTGGGGATAATCAGATATCAGGAAAAATTCCTGCAGAATTAGGAAATCTAATTGGCTTAATTGTCTTGAGCATGAAACTTAACCACTTTGAAGGAATGATTCCAAATACTTTTGGGAAGTTTGAGAAGATTCAAAAGTTAGAATTGAATGGAAATAAGTTTTCAGGAGAGGTACCATCCATAATAGGCAACCTCAGTCAATTATATCATTTGAGTATAAGAGATAATATGTTTGAAGGAAATATTCCTTCAAGTATAGGAAACTGCCAAAAGTTACAATACCTAGACCTTTCACAAAACATTCTTCGAGGAAACATACCCTTGGAGGTTTTTAGTCTTTCCTTTTTATCAAACTTACTTAACTTGTCAAAAAACTCATTGAGTGGTAGTTTACCAAGGGAAATGGGTATGCTAAAAAGTATTGATCGGATAGATGTGTCTGATAATCATCTATCTGGTGACATTCCTGAAACCATTGGTGAATGCGTTGGTTTAGAATACCTCTTTTTGCAAGGGAACTCTTTCAACGGAACCATACCACCCTCATTTACTTCACTAAAAGGTCTTCAATATTTAGATCTTTCAAGAAATCGGTTGTCTGGACCAATTCCTAGTGCTCTACAAAATATATCAGTTTTAGAACACTTGAATGTTTCTTTCAAAGTGTTGGAAGGCGAAGTACCAAAAGAAGGTGTCTTTGGAAATGCAAGTGGATTAGCTGTAACTGGAAACAATAAGCTTTGTGGAGGTATTTCAAAGCTTCATCTACAACCATGCCCTATCAAAGGTATGGAACCTACAAAACACTATAATCTCAGGCTAATAGTAGTAATAGTTAGTGTGGTACCTATTCTTCTTATTGTGAGTATTATTCTAACTATATGTTGGATGAGGAAAAGAAACAAGAAGAAAAATTCTCATTCACCAACAATTGACTCTATAGCTAAGGTTTCATACCAAGACCTTCACCAAGGAACTGATGGGTTTTCTGCTAGAAACTTGGTTGGATCAGGAAGTTTTGGTTCTGTGTACAAAGGAAATCTTGTATCAGAAGATAAAGTTGTTGCCATAAAGGTGCTCAACCTTAAAAAGAAGGGAGCTCATAAGAGTTTCATTGTTGAATGTAATGCACTAAAAAATATTAGACATCGAAATTTGGTTAAGATTCTGACATGTTGTTCTAGTACAGATTACAAAGGTCAAGAATTTAAAGCTCTAGTATTTGAATACATGAACAATGGAAGCTTAGAACAATGGCTACATCCAGGAACAATGAATATAGAGAATCAAAGAACGTTGGATCTTGATCAAAGATTAAATATCATTATTGACATTGCTTTTGTGTTACATTATCTTCATCATGAATGTGAGCAATCGATCCTTCATTGTGATATCAAACCAAGCAATGTCCTTCTTGACGATGACATGGTTGCTCGTGTGAGTGATTTTGGCATAGCAAGGCTTGTCTCAGCCATTAACAACACCTCTCACAAGGAAACTAGTACAATTGGAATTAAAGGGACTGTTGGCTATGCTCCCCCAGGTATTTTCTAAACTCTTAGATCACTCAGTGTTTCATTCAATTCTCCTATCCTTTGGTTTATGTTTGATATTTTACTAGTCCCAAAGTATTAAATGTTTTTGCTTTATCTTTTAGAGGATGGAATGGGTTCTGAAGTGTCCACATATGGTGACATGTATAGCTTTGGGATGCTTATGCTGGAAATGCTTACTGGAAGAAGACCAATAGATAAAATGTTTGAAGATGGTCAAAATCTGCATATGTTTGTTGAAATTTCATTTCCTAATAATCTTATACAGATTTTGGATCCACACCTTGTACCAACAAGAAATGAAGAAGCAACAATAGAATATGGAAACATTGGAAATTTCACTTCCATTGTAGAGAAGTGTTTAGTTTCACTTTTTAGGATTGGACTTGCTTGTTCAGTGGAATCACCAAAAGAAAGAATGAATACAGTGGATGTCACGAGAGAGTTAAGCATAATCAAAAAGGCTTTTCTCTCTGGTAAGATTGATTGAGATTTTTAGATGCTTAATAGCATATACCATTAGCTAATGGCATAATGCAGTTAATTTAATTTCCTTCCATCTTTCTATGCATTTGAAATTTCCTAAACTACAACATACAAAGATAATGTGTTTCTTCTTGATTTCAGGTGATCACACTAGTGGTTAGTTAAAGGTGAAACAGACTTTCATGGTAATTTAAGAAAAAGAAGTGTATGTATTATGATGCATTGCCACTAGAGGAGTTGAATGCAAATGCAAAATTGTGTGACAGATTTCCATCCAATTCTAGCCATTTGAATGCTACAACCCAAATAACCCATCCTTCATGTAATATCTATCATATACTACTTACTACTTGATAGATGTAATATAGTATAAATGAAAAATGGACTTATTGTATTTTCAATATATTTCTTTTCTCGTATATCACTCCTATGATTTTTCAAATTTTACTGCAAAAGCATCAAACATTGGGCTTAAACCCATTTGTGCCTTCACTCAACAACTTAAGCTTTTGGGTAAGTTGATTCACAACAAACACTAATGATGAAACCATTAGTTATCAAAATGTTTGTAAAGCATGTTCGACCCTTAAACTAAGAGATTTAATATGGTGTCTAGACAGACAATAAAAACATGACGTCAACATACCTTACAAGATGCCCTTCTTGAAGCTCTTCTGGTGACTCTTCCATTCACTTATTCACTTTTTCAATCTGTGGGGTTAGAAAATATATTGTCCATGCATACCTTAATGAATAACATGGTATGACCCAATTGGTAGAAAAATACTTGTTGGCTGAGATCCGTACTAGTGAAAAATACTTGTTGGCGAGATATCAGTCCCTTGAATAAATCTCATATGTTCGAATGATTAATCTTTGACTTTTGGCTGAGGATATTTTTTGGGCAACCAAAAAAAAAACTTATAGTATAAAAAAAGGAAACGAGTACACCTTGATCCACTTAAAGCAAATATTATAAGAGTTCATTAATGACCATTCATTGTTATTGTAAATCGTTTTACGACGACGGCTAATACAAGTTGTTGATTATATAATTATTTTATGAAGACAGTTACGATCGTTTGATGAGAAAACAAAATCAACGTTTTTATTGTCAGTATAAAACTGGTTTACACTCACAATGCATTTTCCTTTTTTTCATATTATAAACTTTAAGTTTTCTACAAATAATACAACACACTAGCTTTCAAATGAAAATGTCAAAAATTAGGTCAACAAAGTTCCTTAACACATAACTAATGAAAATAGGTGAAAATTGGTGGGATAAAAACTACAAAGACTAATAGTACTTTCCATATTTTTCATTTCCCATATCACTGATTTTAGAATTTTACTGCAAAAGCGTCAAAATGCTCCCAACCCAAATTAGATCCACATTACCACACCATTTTTCTGGAGAGTTTTGTGAATCCAAAAACTTGTCTTTAATATAAAGACCTCTCAATTTATAGATTTTACATTGATTCCATATAGTCCAAGTCTTGTTGTGATATCCAATGTTCAAAGTTGAGTGAGGCACATTTATAGACCTTTCAATTTAGTACGACTAATACACTAAATGAATTAAGTATCTAACTAGAGATGCTTAAAGCAATTGAATTGATAAGTATCTAATACATGTTGATTTGGCTGAAGCACTACACATACACATGCAATGAACGAATACTCTCACATCATCCACTAAAAACTGTAATGAAGTAAATCATATGAAGTAAACCTTTAAATTGTTGAGGGTAGGAATCAAATTTAATTCTCTTTCGACATCATTAATTACACATTTTTTTCCCTCTCAATTTGCATTATCGAAAAATAAAGAAGCTAGTCCTTTGAAATTTATCGGTAATTATAGTTAAACTAACAATTTGTTTTTTTTACTTATTAGTAGAGAAACTAGTCTCTTTTTCAAAGGTAGGATAATTTAAAGCAATCATAACTCTTAAATCAGACGATGACGTTAATAACTTATTATTTGCAAAAAATAAATAAATATGATTTTATCATAAATTTATTAAATACTTAATAATTAAAATGCAAATTTAATATAATATGAGTGTCACATCACCTTATTAAATTGTCACATTAGCAAAATTAAGAGTCAAATTAAAAATTGAGTAAAATATCAGAATTTAAAAAAATATAAAGAATAAAATTATAAATAAAAAATAAGACTGGATTAAATAAATACAGGAATCAAATATTTAAGTTTATTTTATTTTACTAACAATTAATTAAAACCCTATTATAAAAGAAAAACAATTAATTAAAACCCTATAAAAACCACCAGCTCTGTCTTTGTATCAGAAACACAAATCGGAGTAATCGGATTTGCGGCAGCGCACCAGAGAATTCAACTCCACACCGCAATTCCGCCACTACTCTCCAAAGCACTGCCATTTACAATACAGTTGAAAATTAAGGTTTTAGGGTTTTATCAGTGAAGTAGAACAAGAGGGTTTATCAATGGCAAAGAGAAAGGAAAGGATTCAGAATCCCGAACCATTCGTTCCAGATGGCATCGACTATGCGAAATCGAAAATAAGTTCAAAAGCTCCTAAAAAGCATCAAAAGGAAGGTGACCTAATTGATTCTCATATTAGTTCCAAGATTATGAAGGAAGCTTTGATTCAACTCAAAGAGGTCGAAGACGAAGAAGATGCTAAGGAGCAAAATAATACTAAATCTTCATTCAATCGTCTCGAAGAGCTTCCCAAGGTTGTAGAAGAGAATGATGATGATATTGATGACTTTGCTGGCTTCTCTGAAAATCAAAGCCAGTTTGCGGAAGTTGAAGTGAGTAATTTCTCTGTTTTTTTTTGTTTTCTTTTTGTTTGGATGAGTTTGTGTTCTACTCACAAGCATATATAAATTTAAAACTTTTAGAATCTATGAGGAATTAGGCTGAGAACTTGAGAAACCATTAAATGCATTATGCACTGTTTTCTTACATGTTGTAAGTGAAAAAAAATAATTAGCAATGCTTATTTTTATATTTTTAAATGTTTTTGTACTGATTTGGGTTTATTTTCTTTAACCTTTCATAGCTGAGTTTGAATAAGCAGTTTAATTAAGTGCTTATAGCATGAGTGCTTGTATTATAACTCTGTAGATAAACAACTTATTTAACTTATTTAAATGCACTTATGTTTAAGCGTTTATGTATTAATTATTTTTATGACAAAAGATAAAATAAAGTAAAACTATTTTCATATAACCTGTAAGCTTTTTTATAAGCTATCCTGAAAAGTTTATGGAAATTAGCAAAAAACAGCTTATGAATATGTCACAAGCTACATCCATAAGTTATCCCAAATAGTGTCACAAATGGTTATGCCAATACATAAGTTTAAATAAATAAATCAAAACAGGCCCATAATTTCTATACCAAAAGATTACAGTAAATAATATCAAAATGTTTTCATAAGTTTACATGGAGAGCTTATGAAAATAAGCTGAAGCAACTTATGGACATTTTATAAGCTCTCATAAATAGTCTCACAAGACACCTTTAAATGCATTATGCGCTGCTTTTTCACATGTTGAAAATGAAAAAATGTTAGCAATGCTTATTTATATTCGTAAATGATTTTTTGTACTGAGTTGGGTTATTTTCTTCAACCATTTTTGTTTATGATAGTGACTTTGGTTATTCTTTTTTTACTATTTTGAATTCAGGAGATTAATGAGGACGATGAGAAACTAATGGAAGCATTCTTATCCAAGGACTTGGGTGGCCACAAAACACTTGCAGACATCATTGTTAAAAGAATAAAAGAAAATGATGTTTCTGTTGCTTCAGGTAATAATAATATTAAACATCAATTTCTTTTCCCTATCTTTGTTACATTGTATTGATTATTGTTAGCTGTTTGTTCATTTCAGCCTGATTTGGGGTCTGATTTTTAATGTTTCTTTTCGTTTATGAATTGTTCTGTGTGCAGAAAATCGACCAGTGCCTAAATTGGATAAATCGATAATTGACATATACAAGGGGTAATTACGATTTCCATTTCAAATTGTTTTTATGAATTTGTAGATTAGACAAGTGAATTCATTTCCATTTAAATACTTAGCTGGTTAGTTTGAAGTTCTCATATCATGCTGGCATCACTGCTTGTGCCATCTTTCATATTGCAGGGTTGCAACTCTTCTTAGCAGATATACAGTAGGTAAAATCCCCAAGGCATTTAAACACATCCCCTCAATGCAACATTGGGAGGAGGTCTTATATGTTACCGAACCTGAAAAATGGTCTCCAAATGCTTTGTATCAAGCCACTAGGATTTTTGCTTCTAATTTTGGTGCGAAAAAGGCTGAGCGCTTTTACAGGCTTGTGTTGCTTCCAAGAGTGAGAGAAGATATAAGAAAGAACAAAAAACTGCATTTTGCTTTATACCAAACACTGAAAAAGGCTTTGTACAAACCTGCTGCTTTCTTTAAAGGAATACTGTTTCCACTATGCGAGGTACATAATCATATCAAAGTTGTTTTTAATTTTTATGTTCCTGACTAATCATTCGTCAATATTTTATTAGGTTCTGTTTGTGATATATTTAATCCTTTAACTTTTGGACATGTTAATAAATATCTTTCTGATGTTTTCAGTTTATGCATAAAATGGGATGTTAATATTTTTTTTGTATTTGGGTGTTGAAGAATTCATGTGTTGCACATCCTCTAGAGAGTAGAATTATTACCTTTGTTCATTTTTCTGTCATAATTATTGGAAAAGATGGAAATAACTTGGGCATGGAATGGTAAATGAACTAGAAACAAGTGTTTTTGGCTGTTTCAATGATCATTCACATAAAAGTGAATGCACCTTGCTGATAGTCATAATTTTGAATTTATTCATTGAAGGAGAACATACTATATTTATTATATTTTACATAAGGGCCTTGCTAACGAATGTCTTAAGAGCATTATTTAGAGATTCCGAACAAGGTAATTATTCATTGAAAAGTTAAGTATATCTCTACTCAGTGTGTTCCCGAGGTGTTAGCCTAGTGGTAAAAGCTTGACATTGTAAGCTCAAGGGACATAGTTCAAATCCCTATGGGATAAAAATGGCCATTAGTGCCACCGTTATTAATATCTTCTCAATGTATTAAATACATAACTTTTAGATAAGACTTACCTTTTTAGACTTGTTAAAAACAATGCCCTCAGGGTAAATTTTACGTAAATTTTAAAAAGTGGTCTAAACAAAACCTAGAAATCCATATATTCATTTGTTCCTTTCTTGTTTGACATTTTTCTTCATGTGTACAGTCGCGCACATGCACTCTCAGGGAAGCGGTCATTGTTGGAAGCATTATAGAAAAAATTTCTATTCCTCCACTTCATTCAAGGTATGCTAACTATTTCAATAATAATTTGAATTATTTAAAATAAAAGAAGTGAATGCAAGGAAGCAAGTGTTTGCTTTTCTATTTGTACAGTGCACTGCACTGAAGTGTGTCATAGTGTTCAAGTGTTGGTTTCCCAAATTTAAGTTCTGAAAATTTGGTTATATTTCTTTAAGCAGTGCAAATTTAGTTGATCTTGATCGAGTACCCTTATTATATCATTGCTCAGTAAATTTGGTTACATGTTTTTTCATTACCAATTTTGATTATACAATCGTGGGTTTCCATATTTTCCCTCATAACACCTCTAATTATTATTGTAGAAAGGAACTAGGGATGAGTTTTTTTAGTAATCAGTGTGAATTTATTCAATTACATCTCCTTACTATCATTATGCAGTGAAGTTGCTTAAATTCTTTTCATTATCAATGTTTATTGTGCAATCTTCAATTTCTATTTTCCCCCATAGCACCTCTAATAAAAAGAAAATATATATTTTGAATTATTTTAAACAGGAAATGCTCCGTTTTGTTGAACTATTTTGCTTCTTATCTTTTCTTCTATATACTATGTACTAACATGGAAGAAAGCAAAAAATATCATGGCAAATCTATTTGTTTGTATCCTTAGTGCTTAAAAGTTACTGCTATAAGTGGATACTTGGTGTACACCTTTCCTGTAGTGGTTGAAATTATTATTTTTTAATTAATTCTAGTTTGAGTCATGTGACTCATGTCCAATGCTTGACACACCTTAACTTCTGGATGTGTATACAGTGTTGCACTATTGAAGCTTGCGGGGATGGATTATTGCGGCACTACAAGGTATTTATCATGGTAGCCATTTGTATTTATCATGAATAGGGCTTTAACCATAGGTATGAATGTATGATAGATATCATGATGTAGGAATTCTCATGTAAAAATTTTCTTAAAATATATGTTCCACATGTTGAATTTTAGATAGAAATTTCATGCAGTCATTGTATATATGCTATAAAGATAGCAATTTAAAATATAAGTATACTGTATCTGTTGTATATATAATATAAAGATAGATAGATGAATAGATAGATAGGTGTGGGCATTTATTATGTTATGATAGAATAAAACATGTCATTGTTACAGAAATGTCATATTTTGAATGACTAAAAACAAATTTAAGCTTCGATAATATCATAAAATAGTTTATTGAACAATTTGGCACATAACTTTTAAAAATTATGGTTATGAGAGAAGAGGCTTATCACACTACAACACATTTTGATGAACTGATTAATATGTTCAATTAACATTTTACAAAAATAGGGCACTATAAATTTTCTCGAAAACTCATTTTTTCCTCTCAATATCTGATAGACACTAATTGTGATAATAATTGCAGCTATTTCATAAAGCTTTTTCTGGAGAAGAAATATGCTTTGCCGTATCGTGTGGTTGATGCAGTTCTTGCTCATTTCTTGAGATTTGTCAATGAAACTAGGATGATGCCTGTTATATGGCATCAATCACTTCTTGCATTTGTGCAGAGGTCAGTAATTCACCATTTTCTGTAATTTTTGTTGTACATATCAGATAGTGTTGATTGATATTTGATACAACATCAACCAGGAAAATGAAAATCCAGTAATGGAGTCGAATATTTTAACGAATTAGTAAAGGAAAAAAAAAAGAAAATTTGGATACTAGAATCAGTGTTGTCAATAGCACACTATAACAGTGTAGCGGAGGCTCGGAGCATCCCCTAGCTACTCCGTGGTATACAGTAGTGGAGTAGCATATTGTAGCTGCCACTATAGTGGCCATAAAAGCGGATGTTGCAGCCACTATAGTGCCACTCCTCAAAATGTTATCAAAATTTTCAAAAATCCCTTAAAATGTTTCTGTGATCACACTGATTTAGAGTTGGATGAACAATATTCAATCAAAATTTTATTTTCTTACCCGTTTGTCATATTATCTGATTCAATATCTGTTGGTCTCATGTGATTTTGCTGTCCAATGTTCTAGCAATGATTGATGTCCTTTTGCCTTTTGAATATTAAGCCTTTTTGATATGATATTTGTTTCAGGTACAAAAATGAACTGCAGAAGGAAGATAAGGATAATTTAATGTCTCTTCTGGAAAAGCAAAATCATAAATTAGTAAGAGCACTAGAACTGAAAGGCTGTTTATATCCTTTTCAATTGTTTTTGTGATTAACATTAATTTTCCTATTGCAGGTTACACCTGAAATTAGTAGAGAGCTAAACCAAAGCCGTAATCGAGGTGAAAAGGAGGATGATCTCATGTCAACATATATCCTTTTCTTTATTTTATGTCCTCCCTTTCCCTACATTGCTTTCATAAAGTTAGATTCATATTGCATTGCATGTTCAGTATACCTCGAGTTAGAGGATTAGGGCAGGCTTAAGGTGAAATATCAGAGCTTTAGCAAGCTTCTGAATGTTGGGATTGCAAAATATAAGAATTCAGACTATATAATAATATGGCAAGTCTTTGGATTACTACTCAAACAGCAAGCTGATCATGAAACTTTGCAATAAAAAAATATAGGATCTCCTGCTCATCTGTAGATGTATTGATTTTTTTTGGCTGCCAGCAATTCAGCCTTGGCAACACATTCTGGACAACCTTCCTTCCAGAGCTTAAATTCCAAAGAAAAATGCAGATAGCTGTAATTGATAGGAAGACTCTGACAACATAAATGATAAAAGATAATTTCTCCTCTTTTTTCAATTTGATTTTCCACCACACCAGTAAGAATAAATTATTCAAAGTAAGAAAATACATGTGGAAATCTCTATTTTTACTGCAAGGGGCATGCATTCAATGGCTGTCCATTATTGTGAAAGGATTTTCTTGATCCAAACCAAACGTCTTTTTTATAATATAGCATGTGCCTGGTTGATTTTATCTTATCTGAAACCAACCATGTTAAGATATGAGAAAATGTGTCACATACTTTTTCCTTGACAACTTAATACCTATAATAAACAGGACTATTGAAGAAGATAGGTTTGACATTCCAGAAGTACCAATGGAGTTGGACTAATTTATTGTGGTATGATTCTGATCTTGTCTATATTTTTCTATTTTAGTGATGGTTCTTTTCTATGTTTGACCTATCCATCTTTTATCAATAATTCTGTGGTATTCCCTTTATCATATATATCTTTTATATATATATATATAGAGAGAGAGAGAGAGACAGAGAGAGACTAAAATACCTCTTTTTAGTGTTAGAGTGTAGTTATAGATATCACATAAATTGATAGGACCTATGAAGAGGAAGGCCCAAGTGGAGAGGAGAGTGCTGTGTTAGTCAGAGAGAGTGAAAATACACGTGTCGGGGTGTTGGTGGTGGTGTTACAGGCTTATAGCAGAGATCCTCTTGTAATACATTTTTCCTTGTTTTCCATTCAACTATACATTTTCTTTCTTCTCTTTAAATCGGAAGAATTGAACAAGTGGGCATTTATGAGGATGGATAGTGTCTTAAATCACCACAAATAACCAACCAACTAGTGTCATTGGTGGGTACTAAAAAGTCAAGAATAGAAAAAAAAATATCACATCAATGTCTTGAATAATTATTTGATAATGTAACATTAATTGACAGAAATGAAAAAAGAAATACTTCGGTTACACTTAAATATTAAAAAGGTAATGAAATAACATGCCACAGAAGTAGTTGGGATGTTAAAAAGGTTGAAGATTTAATTGTAGTTTTAATCCGTTTATTTTTGACAATTTACGAAATTGGTTCTATTTTTAAAATTGGCCAGTTTTGATCATTTCTTAAGATATTTAAATTAAAAAATAGTGATGTGACGTGTTATAAATGATGTAACATATAATATGATAATATAAAATGATTAACATTCATGAAATTGTCTTATAACTCTAAAAATATCAATTTCAACTTTTGAATTTTTTTTAATTTAATTAATAATATAAACATATAATGCATTTTGATAGTTATACATCGTGAAATTGTATACCATCTCATTTAAAATGTCATATCACGTATATTATTTAATTAAAAAATATGAGAGATAGATCAAAACTATCGAATTTTAAAATAAAATATTAACTTCATGAATTAATAAAAATTTTGGGACTACAACTGTAATTAAGTCAAAGTCAAATTAATTTATTGGAGGTTTATATACCTATAAAGATATTATTAAAATATAATTAATATTTTTTGAAACCTTTCAATCTGCAAAGAATTTTGGACAATCGATGGAAAGTAAGGAAGTTGAATGAGTTAAACTCCGAATTATCTGTTTTGTTTACTTTTTACACATTCCTTGTAAGCATGGAAGCTGAAGAGTTGTTTGCTTATCATTTTGAACTCATATATTGTCTGGTGGTCGTCCTTTTCTATGAGCTGATTCCTATTCTTTTTTCTTTCTAGTACTGCATTTTTTTAAGTCTTGAAACATTTGTTTTCTGTAGGCTTTAACGTCGGTTTTCCCATTGGAGAAACTGTACATGCCCTCATTTTCATGGCGAGTGTAGTCAGACAGTCTCCGCAATTTTGTACTCTTTATATGAAGTTAGACTTTCATGCTATGCTATGTAATTTTGTTTTTGAATTTTCGATAGCTGCATTTTTGCTGTTTCTTTCCCGAATATTCTTTCCATCGGGGTAGTTTAATGTAATCTAAATTTATTTTTTTACCAATGTAATCTAAATTATTAGAACACATCCACCGTATGATATATTATTCTTCTACTGTTTTTGGTGTGGATTAAATTTGAGGGTATATTTATTTTCTAGGGTCGTTGGACATTTATTATATTAAAGATCATTCTGATTCTTATATGATTATGTAAATGATTTGTTTTATTATTGTTATATAATATTTATTTACATATTATTCTGTTTATATTTACTGTTTTGACTAAGTTTATTTATATAGATGAGTTCAGGTTTTGCGAAAAGTTAATGTAATGTGAATGCTAGAATATTGGCTAAGAATACCTAAGGGGAGAAAATGGCTTTGGAAAGTGAGGGAGGAGTGGAACAGGAAGCTTTTTACTTTATTTGATATAGTCTGTTAGTAGAGATTGGGAAGGAGATGTATATGATTAGTATTAGTATATTTTAAGTTTTGAGATTATTATAAAGAGATGAAAAGTATCTGAAAAATAATTGTCGCTCTCTAAAATTATTCTTCAATAGATTTTGAGTTACTCAAATTTGGGGAGTTTTTATATTATGAAATATAATTAAGCCTCTCATTTAAATTGAGAAACTATTCTTTCTTCACTTCGATCTTATTTTTCAAAGTCCTCATCTCCCTCTTTTAATGGAGTCAACGGATATTTGACTTTGTTATTGTATCTTAGAAGTAGAGATGGTCTAAAGTTATTTGGGTCTTTATTTGTGTGATGTGTTATCACAATAGTTTTTGAATGTATTAAAATAAAAACATAAAAAATATAAGTAAATATAACTTTTGTTAGTTATTTTTGTCGAGAAAAGAGTTATTCTTTTGTGGTAACTCTCTCCTTCCTAAAAGAAAATAGTTCTGGTAAAGTGGTAATCTTGTTTGGGGTAAGTAAAGCCTGACTAATAAAAATTGGATATAGACTTCTATTTTAATTGTTTTTTTACATATTTCACAACACTTATTTTTTTAACACAATAGCGTTATGTCAAATAACTTGTATGTCTCCAACTAATTAATCTTTAGGTATTTCTTGATACATAATTTCTTCTATAATGTTTATATGATTCCATCTATTTCTAGCTATTTGACTATCTTTCATATGATTTACTCTCCTTACAACACAATCTACATGTTTCTTTGCTACATGCTCAAATCACCTAAATCGAGTTTCCACGATAGGTGTGTTGAGAAAAAAAAATATTTTTGATATATTTTTTTAATGACAACAAACCTTATGAAATAAATGATTAAGTTTTATGAATGATGATCTACTAATGATTGCACTTGAGTTTTATTTAAGGAACATGAATTGCATAAGTGAACAAACATTCATACAACATTCAAGAGAAGAAACATGTAGATCATCATTCATAAAACTTTGAGCTGGTCATCCATTTCCAATTTAGTTAAGACATGATTTGTTTTGATTTGTAACATGACGTGATCATTGATTGTTGTATGAATGTATTTGATCACCTTCTTCAAGAAGATGTTATCTTGAAGATGTAATAATCATTCTCTTGAATGATTGACAATCTCCAAGAGGATCAACAAAGGGAAAGCAAAACATCCAGAACAAATAGAAGGATCAATCTCCAGATTGATGATTAAAAAGTACAGCAAGGACAAAAATACCAACATTGCATCTTTGAAAAAAGCAACACGCGTACAGAGCAGAAAAATATGACATACAACAGCTGTCAAAATCCAGCATTCATACAAAACAGAAACCAAGAACGTTCTGGTTTTGCAAAAGAACATTATGATTATTCACTTTTAAAAACATAATTAAAACAAACAATTTTCACAGTCTAAACCACAATTTAAAGAGTATCAAAATTGCTTAAATCAATGGTGAAGCCCATAACTTGAGCTGGATGCCCAAAGGAGGAAAATAACCTCCAAGTTGATGACAAGATTGATCTCCAAAGTGATGAGTTATGAGCAAGGAAGCAAGTACATTGTACTTACATTTTCTACAGAAAGCTCTGCATAATTCTGATTTAAAATAGTACAAACTGACATTTGACAGCTCATTCACTCACTCATTCACGTTTTCCATCAAACTCAAAAGCAAGAACGTTCTTCGTTTGTCAATAACGTTATGGACAACAATATAAACACATGTTTAAATTGCTTTAATATATATCTAACACTTGTGAAGTGTGTCCAACGACAATATTCAGTTTACACTGAATATTCAAAGCTTTTTATCATCTATAAATTGAAGATCAATTGGAAGATGAAGACAAAAGTTCAATTTACAAATCTACCAACACTAGTTCAAGTGAGAACTAATCAAAAACTCTTCAAACAAACTCCAACTCTTTTCACTATATTTGTGGATCATCATTTACTGAGTTTGTCTTTATTTATCTCAAACAAGTGTTGAGAAGTTTCAAGATCCCAAACATTTTTATCATACACATAATTTGTAACTCAAGTCTATCTTTTTTGTTAGATTGAGACTGTTTGTAAAAATCATTTTCAGGCTGAAAGGTGATTGTAAAAATCCTTTCTAAGTTGAAAGGTGAAGATTGTAATTGATCAATGTGTGATCAAGAGAAAAGGTGTGAAGGAGAACATTCTGGTTCTGAAACTCATAGTGAAAATCTCACAATTGTGAGGACTGAATTAGCCTGAGTTGGGTGAACCAATATACTTTTTGGTGTGATCTTTTTATCTCTTATCTTTAATTATTTGCACACACAAATCACACTTCACTATAAACTATTTATTTACTTCTAACATATCAAGAACATTCTGGACATTTTGTTTTAACCAAGGTTGATATTGAATTAATTTAAATTAAGCACATGAATCAAAATTTTAAAAGGATCACAATTCAAACCCGCTTTTCTTGTGATTGACATTGCTACTTCAAGGTGGTACCCTAACTCTCTAATATTGTCATTTTTAATAGGGTTAAATAAGTTTTTAGTTCCTATAAATTTTGAAATTTTGTTTCTAGTCCTATAAAAAAAAGTCACATGTTTTAGTCCCTACAAAATTATTCTATAACCTCTTTTAGTTTTCGCTGACACGAAACATATTTAAACTTTTAAATTTTTGAATAAGTTTTTGCAAGCATATTAAGAACATTATTAAAAATTCACTCGCATAAATATATAATTTTTTTTAACTTTGAATGAATCAAATATGAATTTTTTAAATGTTATATGTTCAAGATAAAAGTTATTAAAATATGGAGCTAGAGATCAACTTTTGAGCTCGTTTTTTATAGTGTTGTAAACATGTACGCAAAACAATCATTCAAAAACACACGTTGATGCTCCATGAAGTACTAAAACTGGTTACATAATAATTTTGTAGGGATTGAAATATGTTTTTTTTTTTATATGGACTAAAAGCAAAATTTTACAATTTGATAAGACGAAAAACTTATTTAATTTTTTCTAATATTATATTTCTAGTCTTTCTACTCATCCAACACATGATTTTTTTATCTTTGCTATACTTATTTTATTCTTGTGTTGATTTTTAACTGTCCAACACTTCGTTTCATACAACATCGTCCATCTGATAATTGTTGTGAGATTAAAATTTCCTTTTAATTTAAGTGGTACTTTATTATCACAAAAACACCTAAAACATTTTTCCATTTGAACCATTTATCTTGAATTCTATAATTTACATCTTTTTTATTGTTTGTTGTTTTGTACTGTAGATCCAAGATATTTGAACCGTGTGACGTCCATCTCCAAGTTAAAAATGTTGCACCTTTTGTTAAAAAACTCTTTTGTAAAAATACTCTTATCAAATTTGTCCTTAACTCAAGAATGTTTATTAGGCAATCAAATGACATGTCTTTATTTTAAATTTGACACTTTTAAAGTGTTAAATTCATTTAAAAGATAAAGCGAATCATTTAAATTATTTGACAAATAAATCGCATATGCATAATAAATCATGCATAATTAAAATATTAACAAATCTTTAAAACGTATTTTACTTTAATATAATGGTTCACTCTAATTTACTCGATATTAGATGTCACTTTCATTTAGACTTAAATTATTTGAATTGACTCTCAATCAATAATTTTGGGAGAAAGTCGTGTGACACATAAAGAGGAAGCAAAATTTAACAGTTGCTATTTGTTGCGTTTGATTCCTAAATCTTCCACTGTCCAAGCAAAGTCTCATGTTTAGTTTTGTAAATGAAAAAAATATAATTAGAAAGAAAGAGACTCTATTAAAAGTGACCAACCCAATTCTCAAGTAGAACTTACTTAAGAGTAAAATTAATAAAGGCTCTTAAAACACTTATTTTAAGGACATTAATTAACGTTTGTCATTTTTATTTTATTGTGAAACCTATGATATAGTTAAAGAAAATAGAAAGTTGTTTTAACATAAAAAAATCATAAGGGACTACTATTTAATTTATTAATTTATTATTGTGAACAAATTACAATGACCATTCCATATTCCCTACATTGAAACAAGAAAAACCAATAAGTGGCAACCATAATCCCCATGTTATTAGTATGGGGCATTATTCCCAACACACAATGTAGTATAACAAAATAGAGACAAAATGTAGTGGTAGCCTGGACCATTTCCGTTAGCAAAAGTGGGGCTACCAATTATACATATATTGCAAGTACAGTAGGGCAACATGTTAAACTTTTTTTTGTTCCTTAGTAGATGAAATGGGGTGTTGATAGGTATTTGGGTGACAAAATCGAACTCAATATTCTTAATAGTTACAATGCCATTGCTCGCAATATAATCAATTATTGCTCTATTTAGTGGTCCTTACTACTCTCATCAATAATGCTTTTTTTTATTTCTAGTTACAATTTTTATCACATCAAAGGTGTTTTTTATTTATTTATATGATGTGCTATGTATATTATTGCTCTTGCTCCACTCAAATAAAAATGTATTGCTAGTTTTTATAAAAAAATTACTCATACGTAGCGTGACATGTTCTTAGTAGTAATGTGTCACTGTCTTGTTTTGTTTTGGGATATAGCATTCATTAACTATATATACCACTACTAGTTTCGGTTAATTAAAACACATGAGAGTATTTAATAAAAAATAAATAAAAACACATGAGAGTATGGACAAATTTAGAGACATAAAGCCCTTAGTACCGGCGCTTTTCTTGGCCCTGAAATTGGGGAATTTACGGACATAGGTAGGTTTTGACAATTATCTCTAATTCTCCCATGTGTTAAGTTTGAATTCTGAAACTTTTTCTTAAACTGTTCAAAATTGTAGCGACTTTTTTACACTGAATAAAATTACGGTATATATGGATTGGGCCAACCTAATTAATTAGTTAGGTAAACCTATTCTTGATCGATTTTAAAAAATAGTTTAGGACGAGTAAATGGATGTAAATAAACGATTCTAATTTCGTAAAATAAAAAATGGTTAAAAAAATTAGATACGGTGTAAAATTAAATACAGTTTTTAAAAATTATTTTGTTATTTTAGAATATTTTATTTTAATTATTTTGATGCATTCTAATATTTTATACAATTTTAGGAGCTTTACAATCTTGGTAATATTGATGTTTGTAATGTAAATATTTTATGATAAAATTTATGATTTTGATATTCTCATTATTTTATGATGAATTTTATGCTTGCATGCAAATATTATATATATATATATATATATATATATATATATATATATATATATATATATATATATATATATTAGATGCTAAAATAATTGTGAAAATAAATTACACCATATTTTATGAGAAAATAAAGATTGTGCAATATTTTTTAGAAAGAATATATTAATCCATCATTAACAATTAAATTTTAAAAAAATGTAGGTAACTCAATCTACAATCTAGAAATGCGCAGTTTGAGTCAATTCAACAAACATACGGTTCTTTTACCACTTCTACATTGTTTGGGTTATGTTTTGGCTAAACTCAACCCAAATTGATTCATGTACAACCTTAAATATATCAATTAAATTAAAAAAAGGCGCTTGTACATTACATGATATGAAAAAAGACTATCTAATTTTAAAATATTTTAGTTTTGAATTGATTATCAAAATATCATAATGATTATATAATATAGGGTTAAATAAATTTTTTTATCCCTATAAATATATTATATTTTATTTTTAGTCAATCTAAAATTTTTCGTTAAAAACTGTTCATTCAAATGTTTTTTATCAACAATTTTGGTTCTTGATTTTAAGTTAAATCATGTGTATCATTCGAATTTTTGAATAAAATTTTGCCTCTACAAAAATTTAGAATTTTTAAACAAAAGATGAATTAAATATATATTTTCAAACAATAAAAGCTTAAACAAATCATATTTAATTCATCCATTGTTAAAAAAATCTAAATTTTTGTGAGAGATATTCTTATATTATTCTAAACATGCATTTTAAATATAATTTAAAAATTCAGATAATACACATGAATCAATTTAAATGCAGAGACTAAAATTGTTGATAAAAAATATTTAAAAGACAATTGTTTGAAGAAATTTTTTAGAGGAACTAAAAACGAAATGTAGTATATTTATAAGGATTCAAAATTTATCTAACCATATAATATATTTTTAAATGGTAACTTTAGCAATTAGTTATTAAAAATGTTAGATTATAACGGTGGAATGTCGCAAAGTTTGTATGCTTCTAATTACATTATGGAGATGATAATTTGATTTTGGAGAGAAGTGTTGGGATTAAAGGTGAATTTTCATAATAATATACTTGTATGTGGTAGGGCTCAAAATTCGATTTGAGTTCGTCACGAACTTATTTTTCAACTCAAACTTGACTCAATTTACGTTCACGAACAACTCGGTTCGACTCGATAATTCGAACCAAATAAACCAAAAGACAAAAAACATAAAGGAACAAATGTGTTCCTTCAACTTTAATTTAAATTAAAATATTAATGAAAATTAATAAAAAAAATTAACTAAAGCCCATAAAATTTAAATTTAAACTAGGTTTAAAAATCAATCTTCTTAGATTAAATTTCTCATTACTCTTAGAATGTTTTATGTGTTGGTGGTGCACTCGATATATAGAAGAAGAGAAAAGTGTAAGAGTGTATATTTTTCAATGTGAGACTTCAATAGTGAAGTTAGAGAGAGTTATTTGAGTTTGAGATTTTGAAGTGTTAAATATAACTAAATAACCAACTTTGAACAATATTATAACACTTAAAACAATTTTATTTACTTTCATGGCATCAATATAAATTATATACTTTGTTTTCAACTTTTAATTGACACAAGTCTCATCTCCAAATAATATCTATAACTCAATATTATCACCAGAATTAGTTGATTTGAGCAAGAAATACAATATCTTACCTTCGACTTGTTAACCATTTTTTTTACAATATTAGAGACTAAATTTGGTTTTCCTATAAACATTGGAGTAATATATCTTTTTAGTAGTTTTCAAATGATATAAAGAACTTAATATTAGTTTTTCAAATGATTTTTATTTCATTTCAAAAATAACGTTTACAATGTATTAAATATCTTTTTAGTTTACAATATCTTACCTTCGACTTGTTAACCATTTTTTTTACAATATTAGAGACTAAATTTGGTTTTCCTATAAACATTGGAGTAATATATCTTTTTAGTAGTTTTCAAATGATATAAAGAACTTAATATTAGTTTTTCAAATGATTTTTATTTCATTTCAAAAATAACGTTTACAATGTATTAAATATCGTGCATCTTCAAGCATTTTAATACTTACACCTAAATTAAGTTTTCTTAACAACTCCCAAGTGGAATTTATTTCATACAAAAATAAAATGATATAAAATTGATAATATATATATATATATATATATATATATATATATATATATATATATTTGGTTCATGAACCAAATGAGTTGAACTATACATAACTCAAGTTCAACTCATTTATTTAGTGAGCTCATTTTTTAACTCAAATTTAACTCATTTGGTTTATGAACCAACTTCAACGAGCTAATTATTGAATCGAGTCTCGAACTATTTTCAAATTGATTCAGTTCATTGTCAGCTCTAGTTGGTGGAGTTAATATTAACCACACTGGTTAGCTAAGGCATCACATGTGCTTAATTGCATTTTGGGAAATATGTTGCTCTCATACTTGGTGAAGGTGCAAACACGAGAAGGGGGGTTGAATTGTGTTTGCCAAACTTTGAATCTTTTTGTTGTTTTGTTGAGTGTTGATGTGATTTACTTGATGAATAATTAATCAGACTTAGCAGCAGAAAATAACAGCATAAGAACACAACAATTTATCCTGGTTCACCATTAACTTGGCTACATCCAGTCCCTTCATCCTAAAGGCTTTAATCCACTAATTCAAATATTTGAATTACAGCACCTGACCCTCCAAGCCAGTCTTCTCAAACAGCCTGACAACCCCAGACTTTTGAGGAACGTAAACAACACCTTGACTCTACAAGTCAAGTCTTCTCCTACCAATCTGACAACCCCAAATTGAAGAAGGAATCTACACCACTATTAGGTTTGATTACAATGGTTTGGAACTCTACAAAGTTGCTTCTGGAAAATTGATTGCTGCATTGAATTTCTCTCTCGAAAACACTTAGAAAAGTTTGCTTTTGCACTCAAGTGATTCTCTCTTTTGAACTATCGGATTGTGTTGAATATGAAGCTTGAGTTCTTGTATTTTCGATGCTTGATGCTGCTGCTTGAAGCCTCCTTATATAGCTGCGAATAGGGCTTTGTCCAAGCTTAAATTCGAAATAGATCTTGCTCAGATTTCCTTTGAAAATTCTGTTGGCCAATCATGTTTCTCTTAAATTAAAATCGTATCTTTTTAGCTTCAGATTGCATTTGAAAATTTTGTTCACCAATCTTGTTTCTTTTAATTTCAAACCATATATTTTTATGCTTCAGATTGCATTTGAATATCTTCAAGTCTTCAGTGATTTTTTTTGAATCAAATCCCCTTAGTACTTTGATCAAATTTCTATCAAAATTTAATCAAGTCTTCACTGATTTGCATCATGATTTAAATTCTGGACCGTATGATCTTCTGATCTTGACCAACTCTGGACCATGTAATCTGATCTGTACCAATTATGTGATCCTCTGATCTCGACCAACTCTGGTCCATGTAATCTGATATGTACCATTTTGTGATCCTCTAATCTCGACCAATTCTGGGCCATGTGATATGATTTGTACCATTCTGTGATCCTCTGATCTGAACCATTAATCTTCTAATCTAGACCATTAATATTTTAATCTGGACCATTGATATTTTAATCTGGACATTTATCCTTTGATCTGGACCAAACCTGGATTAAATCTGGACTGAGTATTATGTTTTGGACAATTATATCTTCTGATATGGACCAAGTTTTATGTTCTGGACTATGCTATCTTCTGGTCTGAACCAGGTCTGAATTAATTCTGGACCAAGTCTGGACTGAGTCTTATATTCACGACCACGCTATCTTCTGTTCAGGATTAAGTCTAGACCAAGTCAGACTTATGTTTCCTTCTGGTCTGGACCAAGTCTCCCTCTGACAAGCTTCCTTCTGGTCTGGACCAGGTCTCCTTCTGGACTCTGCTTCCTTCTAATCGGGACCAAGAAAGATATCCTCTAATGATGTTATTTTTCCTTCCCTTTGATGATATCCTCTGATTGATGCTATCCTCTGATGTTTGTCTTTGATGACATCCTCTAGTATCCTCTGGAGGTATCTTTTGATACCCTCTGATGAAATCCTCTGGATGTATCCACTGACATCCTCTGGCTGAACTTTCTAGTGGCATTTTTATCTTCTTCTGATGACGCCATCCTCTGATTTTTTCTTCTAAGTCAAAATACGATTTTCATAAAATACATTTGTTAACATCAAAACTTTAATTGCAGGAACCAAATTGGTTCCAACACTTTGGTCTCCCTATTAAGGGTAATATCTGATGTATTTTCTTTTAAAATATTGTTCTTGAGAATTGCAACATGTCGTTGATTGGAAAACTTGTCCTCATCAAAGTTGGCTCGTATGCCATTATGCTATATTTCCTTTCCTTCTTCAATGTTCTATCACATATCATTTCTAAATTGAATTTTATTTTTAGGTTATTTATGGGGGCGGGGAAGGTGGTAGTAAGGAGGCAAATAGGATAAGATGTGTCGAAGTAAAGAAAAATGGGGTCTAAGGGTTTGAAATATTCGATTGTTCAATAATTCTATTTTAAGAAAATGAAGTTGGAGTCTAAAGTGTGATAAGAATGAGTTATGGCATAAAGTGTTTTTCCAAAAATATGTTGGGGATATATTGAGGGACATATGTAGGATAACATGGAGTCTAAATGGTTGAGAAATTTCCAGCCAGTGGAAGAAATGTTGGGTAGTGTGTTGGTTGGGTACTTTGTCATCAGACTAAAGCGGTTGGCGGGAGATTGTTGGGATATATATATATTTTTTGGGATGACTCATTGTACTTATGAGGGGTGTTAAGGGAGAGATTTCCTATGATATTTGGTTTGGAAGTTGATAAATTTTTTGGTAGTTAACATAATGGTATAAGTAGGTGGTGAAGATGTGAGGTCAACGAGGAACCTATTTTAATGGAAAAACATGTTGTTAGATGACTGTTAAATTTGACACAAGAATGTTTCATTGCAGGATCGTATTTCAGGTAGTTGGTAGTGGAATGACACATGTGGTAGTGAATATTCAATCAAAGAGGTTGTTGGAACCAAGTTGGTTCTTGCAATTAAAGTTTTGATGTTAACAAATGTATTTTATGAAAATCGTATTTTGACTTAGAAGGAAAATGAAAAATGCCACCAGAAGATGACATAACCAGAAGCAAAAATAAGAGGATGTGAGGAATCAGAGAATGGTGTCACCAAAAGCAGAAATTAGCATATGAGGTCACCAGATGCAGAAATCAGAGAATGACGTCACCAGAGGATGTTATCAGAGGATGACATCACCAGAGGATATCACCAGAGGATATCATCAAAGGATATTATAAGAGGATATCATCAGAGGATATTACTAGAGGATATCATCAGAGGAACCTGTTAGAGGATATCATAAGAGGACCTCATTAGAGACAAAAAATCAAAAAACAGAATCTAGCTAAAAGTATGCTCAAAACAGAAACTAAGAAAAATGCTCTAAACAGAATTGGAGCAAAAGACTCAAGAAATAGAATCTAGCTAAAAGCATGCTCAAAACAGAATATGAGAAAAATGCTCAAAACAGAATCGCAGCAAAAGACTCCAGAAACAGAATCTGAGCAAAATACTTCAGAATATTCTCAAAACAGAATTGATCAAATACACTCCAGAAGTAAAGCATCAGATCAAAGTAAAGCTCTAATTTCAGCTATAAATAGAGACTTAATGCTGAAGAATAAAGCATCGAAAAACACAAGAACTCGAGCTTAAATTCAACGTTATTTGAGAGTTCAAAATAGAGAAACACAAATGTGCAAGAGCAATATTTTCTAAGTATTTTTGAGAGAGAAATTCAGTGCAACAATCAGCTTTCCAGAAGCAACTTTGCAAAGTTCCAAACCTTTGTTATATAACCCGATAGTGGTGTAGATTCCTTCTTCAATCTGGGGTTGTCAGATTGGTAGGAGAAGACTTGACTTGTAGAGTCAAGGTGTTATTATCGTTCCTCAAAAGTCTGGGGTTGTCAGGCTGTTTGAGAAGACTTGGCGGGTATAGTCAAGGTGTTGTTGTTCGTCAAAAGTCTGGGGTTGTTAGGCTGTTTGAGAAGACTTGGCGGGTATAATCAAGGTGTTGTTGTTCCTCAAAAGTCTGGGGTTGTTAGGTTGGTTGGGAAGACTGGCTTGAAGGATCAGTGATGTTGTAATTCAAAGGAGTTTGAATTAGTGAAAAGACCTTCTGTAGGAAGGAACTGTACGTAGCCTAGTTAATGGTGAACCAATATAAATTTCTGTGTTATTATGTTATTATTATCCACTGCTGAGTCTGATTAGTTATCCATCAAATAACTCATATCAATATTCAACAAAACAGCAAAAGTAATTTAGTTTGACAAACACAATTCAACCCCCTTCTTGTGTTTGCACATTCAGAGGCATATAATGTGCTTTCTAAGGATAATGAATGGAGTACTTGTCCTTTTACATCACTCATATGAAATAAGTCAGTGCCATCAATGTGAACATTTGTATATGGAGGTTTTTGCAGAATAGATTTCTACGTAGGATAACATTGCTTCACGTGGGATTCTTAACTAAGATTCATTGTTAGGCATGAGAGGGTATGAACAACTTGAAATACCTCAACACTTTTTTTTGTAGTTATTGGAGATCAATCATAGGAGCATCACAAACTGGACTACATCACTATTGACAACATAGAAGCAAGCAACACCAACTGGACTACTTTCTTCGATGTTTCGGTTTGGGGTCTTTGGAAGCATTCAAAAAATCTAGTGTTTTCAAAAGAGATCGAAATTGGTACATCTCTCACTTCCAAAACTGTTAACACAACGTATCAAATTGAGAAGGAGATCAACTCACCTTGTGCTTCTCATGACACGAGTTCTCAATAGTGCTTCATCCATTGGACCAAGTCTTCTCTTGTAAAGGTTTATGCAAAAACATGGAATCAGAAACACTCTTCTTGCAGAGTTATTGGAGATCAATCATGGTATTCAATTGGCCAGAGAAATACAACTAACTCGTGTCATTCTTGAGACAAATTCTAATCATGTTGATACTATGATACAAAATCGTTATATCCCATTATCCATGTTCAACCTCTTTTTTATTTATTATTATTATTTTTTTTGCTACGACTAATGTTAGTAATTAATATTGTTATTATTGTTATCACTCCACTCCTAAACTTTCTCACCTCAGCCACCAAACCAACATTCTCTTATCAATATCTCATGTTGGATTGTTCAAGTTAACGACATCCACCGATAAGCTAATTCAATGTGCTAATGCTCTAGCTCCAGGGGGTCGTGATTAGGGGTGGGAGTAGGTCAGGCCAGGCCAGGCTTTGAAAGGCCTGAGCCTGGCCTACGATTAATTTTTTAGGCCTAAGTCTGGTCTACGGCCTATCATAGGCTTTTTTTCGGCCTGGCCTAGCCTGAAAGCCTATTTAAAAGCCTTATTCACATTAAAATATTTTAATGTTATATTTTACATTTTTTTAAATAGGCTAAATTAGACAGTTTTATATAAGGAAAACTAATAAAATTATAATCAAATCTAATATAATAAAATAATATTAAAATAGCCTAATTGATAGGCTTTAAAATAGAAAACAATAATATTAATAAATAACATTAATAAATAATATATATATATATACTTTAAAATAGAAAACTATAATATAAATAAATAATAATAAAAAATAACATTAATAAAGAATATATATATAAATAGGCCGGCCTGTCAGGTCTAATAGACTTTTATATAAGCCTTAACCTGACCTATTTAATAAAATAGACTTTAAAAATGGCCTGAACCTAGCCTTCTTATTAAACAGGTCATACCATAAGTAGGTCAGGCCATAGGCCCCTGTCGGACGGCCTAACCTATTCCCATCCCTAGTCGTGATGTATATTTCTCTCTTGTTTGGCTAAATGTTATTCCTGCTAGTATTAGTTTACTTTTTGATAAAGGCTTAATGGGAGTTTGTCCCTCTATAGTCGCAACTTAGTGTTGTTTTTATTTTTCTCTATGATGCATATGTACAAGTATGCTATCGATACCGAATACTGGTACATGTACATGATATATATATAAAAAATTAAAGTATAAGTATGTCAATAAAAAACATGAATTATTTATATAATTTAACTAAGACAACTAAATTTTTCAATTTACAATATAAAATCACGATGAAATTTTAAAAAATCTCAAACTATATTCGATTACAACTTCAAATAAACTTAAGTACACAACTAGTATTGTATTAATATGTAATAAAATCATCAATTTTACTCACAATAAAATAATTAAAAAACATAATACTCACGAGTACGGTACAAATACTGGATAAATACTCGACATAGACACTTCACTATTTTCATAAAATTTCCTCCCCATTATATATAAAAAAAAGAATATGTTTTTTTTTATAGCACGTCCAAACACGTATTTTGTGCATGTTTGAGTTTGTAGAAAAATTGATAAAATTATAGCTGAGTCACAATTATTTTGTGAAACCCATGATCCATCCAAACATACACTAGTGCAAGTTTGATTTGACACCGACGTTAACACTGTGATTTTTTCGAATACATTTAGTATATGTTTAGTTTCATTTTTAGGTGTCTCAAAATTGATTTTAAAAATATAAAATTATTTTGACATATTTAAATACCTTCGTACGAAATTAGTTTTGTATCTAAAATTGTTTTTAAATTAAAATTATGATTTGCAATTTTTAATTTTAAATATAATTTTAATACTGAAATTTATAGTCAATTTACTTTTACATAAATATATTAAAAAATAAATTATATTATATTTAAATTATTTTTAATTAAAATTAATATTACAATTTTATATTTAAATCTGACATACAACTTCTCAAAAACCAAAACGTGGTTTACCCTAAAAAAAATGGTATATAGATTTGAAGAAACACAGTGGCTAATAGCGTAGTGTTACTGGTGTAGAATGACGAGTGAGACTATTGAGCAGCGTTTAAAAATGGAAAAGCATCACCAATTCATTATCATTAATAAAAACTGATATTGATATTGATAGGGCGCTACCCCAATTGTCCCCGCAATCTAAACCGTTCAATCAGATTCAATTCAACGGTTCAAATTCAGTTACTGCAGAAGGAGCCTTCTTCCTCTCTCTCCATTCTTAAATCCATTCCTCCATAATTTCCTTCCCCTCTCTCTCTCTCTCTCTCTGCTATTATTGAACATTGATCATATCTCTGTTAAATACTCACATCAATCTCATTCTACTTCTTCTTCTTCTTCTACTTCCCTAACTTCCTATACAGTACCACTGCTATCTGCTAGCTTGCGCATCACCATTGAATATTTCACCTCACTACAATGCCGTTCGAGGTATGTTCTATTCCGTTTCTTTCGTTTTCAACTTCGAGATGTAAATTAATTAATTAATTATTGTTATTTTTAAAATAAAGTTGTAAAATGTATTTTCTTTTACTTTTGATTGGATCTTCTTCATCTTTCTCAAACTTCACTTTTAAAAAACTTTTTAATTTTTTTGAATGCAAAAAATTAGATCAAGCAGACACAGTGGAATGGAATTTGCGTCACCCGTATTTTCTCTCTCTCTCTCTTTCTGACTTTTTGACCAACGACACTTCATAAAGTTACCATAATTACCACATTTTGCTCCATTTCACTCTACTTTTTACTCTTTTATTATTATTATTATTATTATTATTATTATTATTATTATTATTATTATTATTATTATTATTATTATCCGTCTATATATATATATAACCTTTTTATTGTTGGACAAAAATTAAAAAAATAATTTTTATATGAATTTGAAATCACTATTCAATTATTAAGGGAGATAATTATTTTTATTTATTTATTTATTTTGACATCTTAATTAAGTGTATCTTTGTAAAAATTTAATTAATGTTTTTATAATTTGAAGTGAGTTTTATATAATAGGACAAGTTTTTCTAGAAGAAAATCTTACATATAAAAGTGGATAGTATTATTTTTTTAGAAGGGACGAGGTAGTATTATTTAATAATTATATTTTTTGACAGAATTTATTTAATAATTATATTTAATTGTGTTTATCGTACATTTTGTTATTTATGTATAAAATGATCCCGTATGTTTTATACGTTGTGGCACATTATTAATTTATGTGGCCCATAATGTATTCTGAGATTTTGGGTTATCCTTGATTAATTGGTTTGGACGTGGTGGAGACCTTAAGTTTGGTACATATAGTGTGTGTATATGGTATTTGATTGTTAATCGATGATTGTGACCTTTATATATTTTTTAAATTCTAGATGTAAATTGAAAATGTACATGAAGCATGACTTGGTACGTGAAATTAAATGCTTAGGTAAGGAATAGTGTGACATGGTGGCCCATTGCTTCCTCAGTATTCATTAATTTTGAAATTTTGTACAGTATGTGCTAACTATAAAAATAAATTTTAAAATTGTTTGAAATAATAATAATAGTAATTTTAATTTGGACATTGTTGGTGAAGGGGTCTGAGTAAGAGTTATTGAAGGCACGTCACACTGAGTGAGTGAAGGGGTTGTTAAAGTGAAAGTGAAAGAGATGTTTAGGATGAGGAAAGGACTAGTTTGCTGCAGCAGAGAGAGGAAAATTAGCATCGATTTTCATGACCAAGACAGTAAGTCCATACTTTTAAACTATTAGCATGTGCTTTTTTTTTTTTAATTTTTTTAATAATTATTATTTTAAACTCATTATTATTATTATTATCATTTATCTATTCATTTTCTTAAAAAAGACACTAGCTACTAAGTTTAGCTCTCTTTTTTGTTTGTTTGTTACAACTTGTATTTCTTTGATACAAAAAGAGCATTAGTAGCCTTTTGGACCATGAAAAAAAAATTATTTAATACCCATAAAAAAATTTCCGTTGTTAATTAAATCAAATCACTACGATCATTGCTTAAAATAAAAGCTATGAGCTCATTTGTATAAGAATAAAAAGTGTTTTAGAAAAGAGCATTGATGTTTGGATTTCTTGACTATTTAGTCAATTGTTTGATCTCTAATAGTGAATATGAAAAAAAAGTGTTGTTTGATGTCAATCCAATAAATAAATTTCAATTACCTTAATATGAAATTAATCTTTTGCAGTTGCGTATGAAATACTTTAATTTATAAAAAAATTTGCTTATAAAAAAAATTACCAAACAAGAAATTCTTCGGATTCATTCAAGCTAATAGAATTGATTCAGGTGGAAAAGTCATGAAGATCTCTTTTGTCTTAAAAACATAATTATGAAGAAAGGCTTAATAATATGTATAATTTTTGTAACTTAATAGTACATCATAAAATTTGCTTTACCCATTTTAAGAAAGTGCTACAATCATATTTAATTTAAAATAATTTTCTAATAACCTCATAAGTTTAAAATTTAAAAATGTTCCTTTTACTAGCAATTTTTTCTTCATAATATGATCAAACTAGACGGCCAATACTTTTTACAGAATTTTTTAGCATAAATAGTTTTCATCGTGTTTCCTTTGAAATATAATACGTATTTCTTCCCTAATAAAATATAAACAGACAAAATCTAATCATCATAAAGATTCTCTACATAATTCAGTCCGTGGATAGTATTTTTTTAAATCCGTATTAAAATCAGGGTTTACTAACAAAACTTTTTTTTCACTCAATTTTTTATTTATAATGAGCTTACCAACAAAAGTTTAATACCATGAACGATCATATTTGAGTTTAATTTTTATTTAATATTAATAAATTTTTTTACACATTCAATAAATTATGATCAATCATATAAATAATTTTATAAACAATTATAATAAAAATTAAATATTATTAATAACTGAATAATTGTAATTAATTGACGTATAAAAACTCTTTACTAGACTATATATATATATATATATATATATATATATATATATAAATTAAATTCATGATATTTTAAATTTTTCAATGTAGACAGCCTACTTCGGAGTGTATGATGCTATTTATTTTCGTTAGTTATTCAATAGTAGTTGTATAAGACCTAGATTTGAATTTGAAATCCATAGCTACTGCCTACTTCCCTCTATATTTCTAAGTTTGAATAAATCCTTTATTGCAAGACACATTTATACCTATCCTACGGTTCTATCTCATGAATCATAAATAGTAAAATAGGCACCTTAAACCTTCACGATTGTTTTCTGCAACATATGAACATGCCATTCAATAGCGGTCTCCACATAATAAAGGATACAATTAATAGAGTTAAAGCTTAATTATTCAGTAAGTCTCTGGATTAAAAAAATGTCCTACGAGCTGACTGATAAAGTATAAATATTCATTTCATTTAAATTTCAATATTGTTACTACCTGCATTTTTAAATGACTAATTAAAATAGTGCGAAGATCCATTTAATAATATTTTATCAGGTGAAACTCACACAGATTCAATCATTTTAAAATTCCATATAAAGTGGTAAGATCAACGAAAAAATGAGTAAATATTAAAAATATAATGTTAGAGTGAGTGTTATTAATATTACTCTTACTAAAAGTTTAGTTTATAATCTCAAGATTTTAAAATTTCTAAGGTACGTTTAGTTGAAGGTAGATAGAAAAGAGGGGAAGAAAATATTTTAAATTAAATATGTTTAGTTTATTTTTTAAGAGGGAATGAGAGAGAAACAAAATTCTTTATAAAATCATTTTTGCTGTCTCTTCAAAATGGAGGAAATAAACTCAACATAACTAAAAAATTATTTAAAATTATTTTTCCCTTTGAAAAATACATAATCATTGAAAAACTTTTCCTTCCTCCTTTTAAATCAAACAATTCTCTACTTCCTCTTTTTCGTTGAACCAAACAAACATTTAAACAATTATAAAATGACTATTAGTGCTACTTTCACTAATAATTTTTTAAATTGATTGCTGCTTTCCATTTTAAGAATGAAAATGATGTGTCACCTGTTTTTCATCTAAAGACAAAGGGTGAAATCCCACAATTTAACCCGTTCGCTTCTTAGTATCAATTTAGATGTGATACTCTTGTTGTGGTTTTGATGGTACAAAGCAACTTACTAGAATAAAGGGCTGAGATCTATTCACACCTAAAAGTAATTTGCCATAAATTATTCTGTTTAATAATTTAATAAAAAAAATCATTAAATAATTTTTTTATTCAGCAGATCAACTCTATAAATTTTTATAAAATTTTAAAATTATTTGACACATCATTAAAATAATTTCAAATGAACGTATAATAAGCGTTTAAAAAATAGAAGTAAATGTCGACAGCTAGATTACATAACTATGGATTTCAGATTTATATAAAACTTCACGTGATTGACCATTAATATATTATATCAATAATCAATAATCGAATTAGTGAAATTTATCGTTTATATTAAATTATTAAGAGAAATAATTTAATATAAAATAGAGTAAACATATCTCTACCCATAAATAAATCCTCAATATACTTCTTAAACAATTATTCTCTCTATGGTATGATTCCGAAACTATAAAAATATAATAAGTGGTTATTAGACTAATTTAAATTTATCAAAGACTTCAAATTAGTCTTTCGATTGCTTTAAAAATAAGCTTAATTGTAGATTTGTAGTATTAGTTTCCTTAATTTTATCAATTCATGAAATCGATACCTATTTTAAAATTTGATAATTTTGGTCATTCATATTGATTTTTTAACTAAAAAATAAATGACAATTTAACGTGTTTTAAATAACGTGACATACGATGTGATGATGTAAAGACCACGGTTAAAAGGGATTGATAGTTTAAGGACCAAATTAATACTAATTAAGACTAAAAGTCACCAAAAACTCTAAAAACGGTCAACAGTATTCATCGGAAGTATAAATTAACAAATCTCTTTATCTTTATGACTAAGACGAAAACTTGATTAATGTCGATTTGATAAGTTTTGAATGACATATTTGTTTTCTCTCATTTTTATTGAACTAACATTGATCGAGTAATTGTGTCGGCTATCAAAATTAAGAGAACTGTTAGCTTTTACTACTAAAGAATATCGTTGATTGTCGTTAGAGTTTCAAATAAAAATAACTATATAAATTGTGTATTATATTATTATATTATCCTGTATATAAATGCATTTAATATTAATTTTTTATATTAAAAAAATTGGTAGTATTAATAAAGATATATTTTAAAAAATAATTAATGTGTGTAGAAATTTTGTAAAAGCACTTATACTTAGGACAACAAATGTGGAGTATGTTTCAAATCTCAATCTGAAATCCATTTGACCAACATGTTTGTGGACCCTGAATGTTTTTATTAGGCGTAACTACTCCCTGGCGCTGCTCAAATATTTATATTTATATTTATATACTGACAAAATGAAGTTAGTGGCTTCATAGTGGGGTTGCACCTTTTTCACTACCCTTGTCCTCAAAATTTTTAGGAAGCTATTTTTCCCATCCTCATTATCATTAACAAACATCTTATATCTTTGAAAGTGTTGTTTTAGACGGTATAAATTATTTAGAAGTGCACTTCTAAATGATACAAAGTTAATAAACTCATGTTGAGGTGGAGAAAATAGCATCCATATTCTATAGAAAATTTTCTTACTATTTGGAAAAGGATACTTTTGTGGGGTTATCTTCTCTCCTTCCATGCTCCTTCGTCCTTTGTTTTTGTTTTTTGTTTTTCTAATTATTTGTTTTAAGGCTTGTGTAGATGCAATCATTGTCCTATCCTATCATAGCCCGGAAGCTTCTATGTTCTACTAGTAGTATTTCAAATCTTTGTCCCACATAAAACGTTCGAGATATTTGTATAAATAACTATACAATGTTAACCGTTAGCGTAATACTATTTACACTAATTGTAAACACATTTTGTTTCACGCTCATTATGGAAATATCAAAATTAAAAAAGATAAAGTTCTTTTGACAAGTAATAAAACATAAAAGTTGTATGTATATCTATATACATACAACTTTTAAATACCTTAATCTTGATTTTATAAATCTATGATAGTGTGTGTGTACATGTATATCTATATAATTAATTTAAATCTGGCCTCGTTATCTTGTTGAATGATTGATCTGTATTCTAGTGCTCTTCGATTGTCAAGTTGACAGTTCTATGACCAAAACGTGAAATATAATAAAGAATGTCACATATAATACTTGCATGTGACTATGTGTGGTTTATTATTTATTATGTATAATCTATAATTGTTTGGACATATTTGACTGATGAAATTTATCCCCTTCTCAAAAGTGTGAACATCTTAGGTGTTAGATCTAGCATGCTTTTTTATAGAGGATCAAGCATTATAAAAAATTCATTAGATAAACAACAGGTTAACAATTAGCTTCTAATTTTGCTAAAAAAATGTTATTCCATGTTAATTAAGTGTATTTATGACATAAAACAAATAAGTAAATTCAACAATAATAACATACATTCTTGTCAGTATATCTTGCAATAGGAAATTAATTTGTCATGATGATCTGCAATTGCAGAGATACAAGACCTTGTTTGGAAGCCGTATAAAATTTTGTATCAAGTAGGAAGTAAACGATATCCGTGACAGAGATGCTATAGAATCTCTTTTATTCATTTTTGACCATTTATGAGATATTTGTTTTTTTTCTTATTCAAAGTTCTCGAGTATTTTTGAATTAGTACTTTTTTAAATGAGCGTAGTTGAGCTATTTGCCAATAACAATGCAAATAATTCAGATTTCAGAAAGCCTATGTGCTATTACCTAAATAATATTAATTAGGCTAAATAGTACCTGTCGTCCCTTAACTTAATTTCAGTTAACGTTTTAGTCCTTTATCTTTTTTTTTTTTTTTTTCGATTT
>JBBPBO010000002.1:8215189-8263035 GCA_037974295.1 Cicer cuneatum | reverse complement strand
AATTCAAAAAACTCATCAAAATTTTCAACCAAAACCCATAAAATTAATTATATTCTTTAATATAATACAAATTTCATCAAATTCGTAACTCAAATCTTCAAATAAACCCATACAATTTCATTCTTTGAAGATTTGAGTTTCGAATTTGATGAAATTTGTATTATATTGAAGAATACAAATAATTTTATGGGTTTTGGTTGAAAATTTTGATGAATTTTTTGAATTTTTGTAAAAAAAAGGATAACATTGTTGACATTTTAAAACATAAAGGATCAAATTGTTACTTAAAATTAAAATAAATGACCAAATCGGAAAAAAAAAAGATAAAGGACTAAAACGTTAACTGAAATTAAGTTAAGGGACCACAGATGCTATTTAGTCTATTAATTAATTGTGTAATAATGTAATAAAGTTGCTTTTATATTATGGTGGTTATGTAACCAAAAAATATCATGGTTTTAATTTTAAACCATAATGTTTAGTTATATGCTATTTTTGGATGTATGCCTGCATAGCTTATTTGTCCAACAGTAGAGAGAATATATTCTTTCATTGTTTTAGCATTGACAGTCAGGTTTCATTTTATTTTTTGGTTAGTGTTTTTTGGGTCTAAGGTTTCATTTTTGTTTGTTATTATTTTTGGTTATATGTAATATTTTTACATGTAAGTATTACCCCTTTTGGAAATCATAAAATTTATAAGAATTTAAAATGGAACATTTTCAGGAATTATGACATATAATGGCCTTGAGAGTTGCATTCTAAATAATCAGTCTTATGAAGAGGAAAGTAGAACTAGTAGAGGAGATGGTTGTATAACTGATTCATTTGATGAAGATGACTCAAGTTGTTCTTCAAGCAAAGATGTTTTTGGATCATTCTCTTCAAAATGTTTAACAATGAAAAGGGATGATGATCATGGACTTGAAGAATGGGAACTCTCAGAAAGTCCCCAACATTTTTATGTCAAAGAGAAGCCTTCTTATGCCATCCAACATTCAGATATAGAAGCCATGAAGGAAAAATTTTCAAAGCTCTTACTTGGTGAAGATGTTACAGGTGGAAATAAGGGCATTGCTACAGCTTTGGCACTGTCTAATGCCATCACAAACTTAGCAGGTATGCTCTTCCCCATTTTACTGTCATGTCTTGTTTCCTTTCATAATTACATGAAACTTTCTTCTTTTTTTATCGCATAAATGTTGGTAATTAATTGTTAGTAATGTTAGTGGAGACATTATGTTGGTGTATAACTCATAACTTACTAATAAGTGGGTACGGTTTAAAGGTAAATTTTGTAAACTCGACCATAGTATTGAAACACAAGTTTTAATCTGTAATCCTAAATTTGAGTAATAGAAAACACTGCAGTCACTCTATAGTCAGAGACGGAGATACAATTGGCCGAACTCCAAGATCAAATTTTGTGTGCTCTTTGTTTTGTTTGTCGTATCAATTCTCTTTTAAACCAGAGCTATTGTTCTAACAGATTGAAAACCACCAAACCACCTTATCCCTCTAATTACATGAAACTAATAAAATACTATTTATCATTTGAAGCTTATAAAATTTACTATTTAATATATGAAGCTTACAAAGTTTTTATCTCCAAATGTCAAAAGCATAAAAATCTTTTAAACTAATAGAATCATATAATTTCACTTGCAAGAGTACATGGACAGTTTTTATTCATTTCTATTTTTGTTCTGGTTTATTTTATAAGCCAATCTTTGTACTTCTATGATCATATGCAGTTACTGTTTTTGGTGAGCTGTGGAAATTGGAACCTTTATCTGAAGAAAGGAAGAGTAAATGGCGAAGAGAAATGGAGTGGTTAATGTCTCCTACTAAATATATGGTTGAGCTAGTTCCTGCTAAGCAAAACAATGCCAATGGTGGAATCTTTGAGGTATCTTTCATTTCAGCTAGATAGGAAAGGAAAAACTAATTTATGCATCACCTAGCAGCAAAATAAGAAGAGTTTTGTTCTTGGAACAGATAATGACACCAAAAGCTCGTGCAGACATTCATATGAATCTTCCAGCACTCCAGAAGTTGGACTCTATGCTCATTGTATGTCAACTCTTTATTCGAATTAACATTGATCTCAAATGTTTTTTTAAGTCTATCTATTCTAAGAAAAGTCTTCTCATTTACAGGATGCACTTGATTCAATGGTGAAAACCGAGTTTTGGTATGCAGAGGGAGGAAGCCGAGCTGAAGAGGGGAATGGAAGTGCGCGGCATAGTAAAAGATGGTGGCTTCCATCACCTCAAGTACCAAAATGTGGCCTTTCTGATACTGAAAGAAAGCGGCTGGTTCATCAGGGAAAGGTTGTACGTCAAGTATTCAAGGCTGCAAAATCCATCAATGAAAATGTGTTGCTTGAAATGCCTGTTCCAACAGTTATTAAAGATGCACTTGCAAAGGTAAATAGTCTTGTAATTTTGAATATGCATTGATGGCATTTAACTTCAGACACTTAAATTTGTGATTTGGTTCTTGATTGGATAACAACTATTTTAAATAGTTGTAATGCTAGTAGCAAATGTACAAAAAAGTATACTTTTGTTGGTATTTGATTGTATTTTACAGACATGCGACATTTGATTGTATGAACATTTATGTGTATAATATATAATTTTAGAATAGCTGCTATCCCTTTATCTCAGTTTTGGGAATTGACAACATAGATTTTTCTCTGACAAATGGGGAACTCTTATTTTTGGTTAAGAAATTTAAAGCAAATCAAAATCACAATATAGACTTTTAATGAATTAAATTGATCTTCATTGATATGTTTCTATGTTGCAGTCTGGAAAGGCAAACCTTGGACATGAACTGCACAAGGTTTTGACAGCTGAATCAAGTTGTGGTGGTGAAGACATACTTAAGTCTCTAAATTTGAAATCTGAACATATGGCCCTTGAGACCATTAATAAATTGGAAGCTACTATATTCTCATTGAAAGAGAGAACTATGGAACAAGTCAATGGCAAATCACCAGCTAGAACCTCATGGTCTTTTGTGAAGGGTCCTATGTCAGAGGTTGATAAAATGGAATTATTATTGGACCGTGCTGAAGCACTTTTACAGTTGCTTAAAATTAGATACCCTAACCTTCCTCAAACATTTATTGATGCTGCTAAAGTTCAATATGGCAAGGTAAGTTTTATAGTATGCTGCTTTAGACAAATTATTCTGATTGAAGAAACACACTAAAAATCACACCAACATAACCCCAAACTAAAAAACTAAAAAACCAAAACTGTAATTAAGCCTATTCAGTTTCACACTAAAAAAAATACAACAATCTTCAAGCTAATTTGTTGTGGCCCAAAAGTTTGTGCTAATTCAGTGGTAATGTAATTTGATTTATATGTCTTTATCTCTGTAGGATATTGGACATTCCATTTTGGAAGCTTATTCCAGAGTTCTTGGAAATTTATCCTTCAGCATATTGTCTAGAATAGGAGATATATTGCAAGAGGATTCTCTAAGCAGCAATTCTAATTCAATAAGTTTCTCTCCTGGAATAAATCTCTCTGAAACATGGTTGGTGGATTCACATATTAAGCAATCCTTACTTCAAAAGATGAACAAAGCAGATGGACAATGTTGTGATAGTATTTCAGATTCAAAACTTGCATCATTTGATTCCAAATCCAATGATGTAATAGCTACACCAAGCAGGAGTATGTAAAGAGGCTTGTACAAGTGTGCCTATTCATAATTCCCCATAGTGGTTTTTGTATACCAGATTTGTAAATGTTATTATTATTATATGCTCAGTTTGAATATATAGAAGCAAACTGATATGTTTGCCTTCTCATATAATTTTGTGTTGGTTTGGGCTCTGACAACATGTTGTAGTAGAGTTCTTCATTGACATAGAGAGAAACGTAAATCTCATTAGACTCAACTTAGTAAAAATAAGATTACAAATCAGTATTTATAGCTATCTAATTGTTGTTAATATTATTGTCAGTAACTAATTTAACCACCGATTACAGAGAGTTATTAGAGAAAACAATGTATTTTTTGGTGTTGCCATGTGTTGGAACAAATATGTAAATTTAAAAATTGTTGAAGTCCAACATTGGAAAACTCTCATTTTGAATAATTTTAATCACAATATAAATATTCTCAAAATTTTGTTGAAGTCCCATATTGGTTAGAAAATATATGTGGATTTGCTTCCATCACTATATAAAGAGTGTTAATTTATTGTGAAAAACACACCAAAGTTGGATGCATTTCCCAACTTTTTCTTTTCTTCCTCTTATATTCTGCTTGATTATTACCGAGCCACTTCTCCCTTTTCTTTTTGTCCCTTCGATATCTTTCTGTCCCTTCGATATTTTAGAGCGGTATTGTACTGTAGTCCCTTCGATATCTTAAAGTGGTTGTTATACCGTGGTTCCTTTAATAATTTAGAGTAGTATTGTATCGTAATCCCTTCGATATCTTAGAGGTTGTAATTCTGTCGAGTTTTGAGTGGTCCCAATACCACTATCATTTTAGAGTGGTTTTATAACGTAGTTTTGTCGATTTTTGAGTGATCATAATACCAATATCCTTTTTAAGTGGTTTTTATGTCACAGTCTTTTAGAGTGGTTTTTATGCCGCAAACCTTTAGAGTGTAGTCATTTTGATTTATGAGTGGTCATAATACCATATTACGAGGCTTTAACCGCCTTATTGAGAGTGACTTTAACCATCATATTGAGAGTGGCTTTAATAGCCATATTGAGGGTGTAATTCTAGAACGGTTTTTTACGGTGCAGTGGAACTCCGATATAGTGAATCTGAGCTGTTTTATCCCGGGGACGTCGTGGTTGATAGTCTGCCTTGCTCAATTTGAGCAGTGCCGCGAAACGTCTTAAAGAGAGCGACCTAGTCCGACTCAACCCAGTAATATCTTCGGTGGCACAAATTGTGATTTTTAAACAGTTTTTTCAAACTCAAAAAACAACAATTTTAAGACGTTTTTTATGTCATGTCAACTGAAGACATCACTGGATATGTTTCTTTGAAGCAACTAGAAAATGATAAGAAAGCTGGAGAATTAACCCATGGGACGGTAATGATTACCTATATAAGAATAATTATATTCTTAATAGATTTGCTGGTGATCTTTATGAATACTACACTTTCAGCAATAGTGCTAGACATGTATGAGATGCTATTAAGAAGGGAAAGTTGGAGCTAAAAAGTCTGTTGTAGCTTGAAATGCTATAAAAAAGAAATATGATACCGAGGAACTTCGAGCTAAAAAGTGTGTTGTAGCCGCTACCTCAAGTATCAGATTACCGATGACAAATACGTGGAGAAATTCAGAAGATAGCTCAGGAGATCATCTTAAGGTATGACTTTACATGAATTTCAAATTAATTGTTATTATCGACAAACTGCCTTTGTTTGGAAGGATTTCAAAAATTCTTAAAACAAAAGAATTTTCTCTAAAGAGTTTGATAACATGTCTCTAGAAAAAAAATGTTGTTTATTATTTTTCTGAATTAGGCAAAGTTTACTTATATCCATGGCATGTTTAAATTTAATTGTTGAAATTAAGAATGTCTCCTTTTGTTTACATGTGTAATTTTAATATTTGACATGCTAGACTTTGTCATGTGAACACATGTTATTTCAAACTTAAGTAACTCAGGTTTAATACCAATGTTATCTTTAAATGATTTTGAAAAAAAAATGTGATTTTTGTAGTCAAGTTAAAATAACAAAGAGCTCATATAAATATGTAGTTAGAGAATCTGAGTCTTTAGATTTATTACACTCTGATATATGTGAACTTGATGAGACGTTAATAAGAAATGAAAATTTTTATTTTGTCACTTTTATTGACGATCGTTTTGACTATACTTTTGTATATCTAATGAAAAATAAAAGTGAAGCGCTTGACATGTTTAGAATCATTGTAATTGAAATTGAAAAATCAATTTAGTAGAAAGATTAAGAGATTTTGTAGTATAGAGGAATAGAGTATGATTCTAGTTTATTTAATGAGTCTTATTAAACTCAAGGAATTATACATGAAACCACAACACCTTATTCACCTGAAATGAATGGTAAAGCTGAAAGAGAGAATAAGACTCTGACTGAACTAGTTGTTGCTATTATGCTTAACTCTGGTGCTGCATCTCATTGGTGGGGGAAATTATTTTGACTGTTTGCTATGTTTTGAATAGAGTTCCAAAATCTAAAAACAAAACATCTCCTTAAGATTAATAAAGAAAAGACAACCAAACTTGTCTTATATTCGAACATGTGGTTGTCTGACTTATGTCAGAATCCCCGATCCCAAACGAATTAAACTCGTCAGTAGAGCCTATGAATGCATATTCATTGGGTATGCAGTAAACAGTAAAGTGTATAGGTTTTATGACCTAAATGCGAAAGTGATCATAGAGTCAAATGATGTTGACTTCTATGAAAATAAATTTATTTTCAAATCGAGAAATAGTGGGGGCAGCGAACCAAATCATACTTCTGTGACAAGAAGCACTGAAAGCAAGAAACAAGGTGAATTGGAAACTCGAAGAAGTAAGAGAATCAGAGTTGCTAAAGATTATGAACCAGAATATATGGCCTATAATTTATAAGAGGATCCTGCAAATCTCAAAGAAGCCTTGTCATCATTGGATGCAGATCTTTGGCAAGAAGCTATAAACGATGAAATGGATTCTCTAGAATCTAACAAGACCTGACATATAGTAGACTTGTCTCCTGGTTGCAAGCCAATAGGTTGTAAATGGATTTTGAAAAAGAAACTAAAACCCGATGGAACTATTGATAAATACAAGGCACGCCTTGTAGCCAAAGGTTTTAGGCAAAGAGAAAATATAGATTTCTTCGACACTTTTTCTCCAGTCACTAGAATAACATCCATTAGGGTACTCATTTCTCTAGCAGCAATTCATAACTTGGTGATACACCAAATGGATGTTAAAACAAGCTTTTTAAATGGTGATCTGGAAGAAGAAATCTATATGGAACAACCTGAAGGTTTTATAATTCATGGACAAGAAAACAAGGTCTGTAAGTTAGATAAATCTCTATATGGTCTTAAACAAGCTCCTAAGCAATGAGATGAAAAGTTTGACAATTTGATTATATCGAATGAGTTTAAAGTGAATGAAAGTGACAAATGTATTTATTACAAATTTGAAAATGCCATTTGCACTATCATATGTCTCTATGTAGATGACTTACTCATATTTGGTTCAAACATTCATGATGTGAAATCATTGTTGAGTAACAACTTTGATATGAAAGACCTCAGAGAAACGAATGTAATCTTAGGAATCAAGATTACTAGGTCGGAAAAGGGAATTTCTTTGGATCAATCTCATATGTTGAAAAGATCCTAAAGAAATATAAATACTTTGACTGTAAACCTGCTTACACACCATATGATCCAAGTATGAAACTTTTTAAGAACACTGGTGAAGGTGTTAGAAAAACTGAATATGCAAGCATCATTGGCAGCCTCAGGTATGCCACTGATTGTACTAGACCCGACATTGCCTACGTCGTGGGACTATTGTGCAGGTTTACCAGTAGACCTAGTATGGAGCATTGGCACACTATTGAAAGAGTCATGAAATACCTAAAAAGGACCATGAATCTAGGATTACATTATCAAAGATTTCCTGTCGTACTTGAAGGATGTAGTGATGCTGATTGGAATACCTTATCAGATGACTCTAAAGCAACTAATGGCTATATTTTTAATATAGCCGGGGGGGCTGTATCTTGGAAATCGAAGAAACAGACGATACTGGCTCAGTCCACTATGGAGTCTAATATGATAGCACTAGCTACAGCTAGTGAATAAGCGAGCTGGTTGAGATGTTTGCTAGCTGAGATCCCTTTATGGGAAAAACCTATGTCAGCTGTGTTGATCCACTGCGATAGTACCGCGACTATTGCAAAAATTAAGAATCGTTATTACAATGGTAAGAGACGACAAATACATCATAGGCACAGTACAATTAGAGAATTACTTACTAAAGGAGTTGTAATAGTGGATCATGTACGCATTGATGATAATTTAGCAGATCCTTTGACGAAAGGATTAACTAAAAAGAAAGTCATAAATATATCCAAAAGGATGAGACTATTGCCTATAGATAGATGAGTCACTCATGATGGGAACCTGACCTAAAAGACTGGAGATCTCAAGAATTAGGTTCAATGGGTAATAACAAGTCATAGTGATATGAGATGAACATGTTATTATATTTAACAGAAGCATGATTCCTGAAGCGATGGAATGCTGAGATAATAGAAACTCTTAATGAGATCTATACTCTATGTGGAGGGAGTACATAGCTACAGGAGTACTCTTGATAGACTCACCTATGTGAATGTGGAAATAAGGTTGTTTTCTATAGAATTTCGAGGCAAAAATTCCTAGAGCGTTCACTATACTGGGATAGACGTGCAGGGCCATAAAAGCATGAGCTTTTTAGAATACACCCAATGAAAAGGTTGTGTGTGTTTGATGTCCGAGATAGAGTTCAAGACTACGAGTCACGCTTGTTAAATCAGAATCTTACTTGTTATGCAAAGGTTCAAGTCATAGACACCTTTGCTTATGCACAATCTTATAGAAGTGTTTGACACTATTTTAGAAACATTTTTTTAATTCAAGTGGGGGATTGTTGGAACAAATGTGTGAATTTAAAAATTGTTGAAGTCTCACATTGGAAAACTCTCATTTTGAATAGTTTTAATCACTATATAAATATTCTCAAAATTTTGTTGAAGTCCCACATTGGTTAGAAAACATATGTGGATTTGCTTCCATCACTATATAAAGAGTGTTAATTTATTGTGAAAGCATACCAAAGTTGGATGCATTTCCTAACTTTTTCTTTTCTTCCTCTTATATTCTGCTCGATTGTTACCGAGCCACTTCTCCCTTTTCTTTCTGCCCCTTCGATATTTTAGAGCGGTATTGTACCGTAGTCCCTTTGATATTTTAAAGCGGTTGTTATACCGTAGTGAAGTAGCAATTTACAAGAAAGGGGGTTTGAATTGTAAATTAACCTTTTAAAAATTCTTGTTAAAAGTTAACTCAAGATTGATCTTGGTTGTAAATAAGAAAAAAACAGAGAACGTTCTTGGTTCTGATCCAGAATTGGAGAACGTTCTTTGTTAGTTGAAAATGAAAGTTTTAGTTAATCTATTAAACTTGATATTTAAAGACTTAAATGTAAATAGATAAGGGAAGGAATATAACACACAGAAATATCCTGGTTCACCCGACTTGGGCTACGTCCAGTCCTCACAACTGTGAGATTTTCAACTAAGTGTTCCAAGACAAGAACTCTTTTGACTTTTACACAAAATTTCTGCATATCTATCTTGATCTGTTACAACCAATACCTTTCAATCTGGAAAGGAGTTTTTCACTGATCTATCCTTTGATCTTTTTAGAGGATTACACACACTACCTTCTCTATAACATAGAAGGATTTTTTCACAACTTCTCAAGACTAGTGTTTACTCACTTTGTCTTGAGATTACAAATGAATAGTAAAGTGTTTGATTAGAATCTAAATATCCCCAACTCTTGTTTGAGTATTTGATTCTAATCTTAGAAGCACAGAGTGATTTTAGAATGTAAACGTGATTGGATGCTGCAGTTTCTAAGAGCTGGACAGAACTTAGCGAAATGTGTGAAAACTGTAGAAAATCTTGAATTTGATTTGTGAAATAATGGAATGATTGCTTTGTGTAGTTCTGCATATTGCCTATATTTTGAGTTCTCTTTTATAGACTCAAAAAGTGCTTTTTGACAGCTCATTTTCCTGTTGGGAAAGTTGGCTTGTCCTTTGTCAGTGATTAGGTGAGAGCAGGTCAAAAAGCAAGAATGTTCTTCATTCTGCTTCTAGCATTCAAGACCAGACTTGGTTCTGGCAAATGAGTCTTGATCTTCAATACTACATATTCTGAGTTATTAAATCTGTAGAGGGAACCTCTGATGATATCTTCTGATATCCTCTGGTATCTTCTAGAGATATCCTCTGGTGTCCTTTGGAGGTATCCTCTGGTGTCCTTAGAAGGAGTCCTCTGGTATCCTCTGGTGACGTCATCTTCTGGAGATATCTTCTGATGACTTCATCTTCTGGAGATATCTTCTGATGACTTCATCTTCTGGTGACGTCATCTTCTGGAGACATCTTCTGATGACGTCATTTTCTGGAGATATCTTCTAATGACGTCATCTTCTGGAGACATCTTCTGGTGACGTCATCTTCTGGAGATTTTCAGAGTGTTGTCCAGAATGTTCTTGAATCTACATATCTGTTCTTGCTTCTCACATAATGATCCTGTTTAAGTTTCGTGGTACCTATCTTGATTGATAACACTCAAGCGCACTTATTAGATACACAAACATGCTTTAGAATCATAATTATAATTCTTAATTAATCTTTGTTTATCATCAAAATTTATTTAAGTTGGGGTTTTGTCTCAACATGTAGTCCCTTCGATATCTTAGAGTGGTTGTTATGCCGTAGTTCCGTCGAGTTTTGAGTGGTCTCAATACAACTATCCTTTTAGAGTGGTTTTATACCGTAGTTCCGTCGATTTTTGAGTGATCATAATACCAAATCCTTTTAAAGTGGTTTTTATGTCACAATCTTTTAAAGTGATTTTTATGCCGCAAACCTTTAGAGTGTAGTCATTTTGATTTATGAGTGGTCATAGTACCATATTGCGAGGCTTTAACCGCCTTATTGAGAGTGACTTTAACCATCATATTGAGAGTGGCTTTAATAGCCATATTGAGGGTGTAATTCTAGAACGGTTTTTTACGGTGCAGTGGAACTCCGATATAGTGAGTCTGAGCTGTTTTATCCTGGGGACGTCGTGGTTGATAGTCTGCCTTGCACAATTTGGGTAGTGCCGCGAAACGTCTTAAAGAGAGCGACCTAGTCCGCGACTCAACCCAGTAATATCTTCGGTGGCACAAATTATGATTTTTAAATAGTTTTTTCAAACTCAAAAAACAACACCATATTATATATATATATATATATATATATATATATATATTTATATATATAGAGAGAGAGATAGAGATAGATAGATAAAATACTATTGTTTGTGTTATGCGCAATATTAATTAAAAATCCTATATATATATATATATATTTTATTACTATACTTTTATACTGTTTAAATATTATAGAATAAAAAATTTATGCATTGCATTGTAAAAAAAGTATAGATATATGAATTAATAAAAGAAAAAGAAGACTAGTGAGAATTTATAATTCATTTTTAGTGTATTAATTCTCTTATTTTCAAAGGAAATGAACCATAGAAATCCGAAGTTTGACTGAGAAGTAAGTAAAGTTTTGTCAAATATTTTTTTCTTAGGATTCGATGTGCAATTCATTGAAAAATCTATTAATATCTACTTAAAAAGAACTATTTTTTTTTCTGTCGGGATATGTAATTCATTCAGAAACACATGTCAACGGATGATCTTGATCACCCAAACCAATCAAATTGTATTTTTGAACCTAATCTGATTAAGGTAACATCCAACTCTTTTAAACTTAAAGATTGATTTGAGTAGTAGAGTTTGAGTTTTTGAATCTACAAAATAAATATCAAATTTTGTTAAAATAGACTCTAATCAACCTGTGTTGACCCCTATTTTTGAGTGCAGAAGATTTGAAATTGAGGTGTTTTGGTATATCACTTGTCTACGAGTAAAAAACAAAAGTGGGCCAAAACCTTTTTTGAAATTCTTATCGGTACATGGTATCCATCACATGGTTTATTAGTTTGAAATAGGAGAAAAGGTGTGGAAAGGAAACTATGGTTAGTTGAATGGAATTGAATCTGAAAATCTTTTCCAATGCCCATGATTTCCTTACCATGTGAACATGCTTCTGCTGAAAATCATTACCTATATACATCAACTTGACAGTTGACAATATATAATTTCTCTAGTCTAGTGGTGGATTAACACAAACGTCAAACTATGTGAACCAACTGACAATTTTTTACTCAAATAAGGTTTTATATTTCCTAAAGCATATTGGACACCTTATTGATTGAATTAATACCAAAAAATTAATCTCGTTATCTATTGCAGGCAAATAAAAAACCATAGTTTCATATCAACGATAAAATATGTCCTTGGATGTGCATTTCCCATTCTTTTTCAGTAAAAAAATTGTCTTCGAGATGTCATTTTAATGGTTAAAACTTGACATTATAATTCAAATGGCTATACGATTATTAATAACAACTAGATTTAGACCTGCATGAACATAAAACTTTTCTTAAATATTTTGAAAGATTATGCCTACAATTTGAGAGTAATGTTAGCAAGGTCTAACAATTTTATCCTTAGTAAAAAAGTGATGGTAAATTAAAAAGTGTAGATGTTGTTTATTAATCACATTTAATATCAATTTCTAAGTAGTGTGAGACTACTTTGGTGTATCAAAATAGAAGACAAAATTTGCTTAAAAAGTATGTGTTTGAGATAAATTTATTTTTTATTATTGAAACAATTTATTATTTCAAAACAGTTAAAAATATACTTTAGTATATAACCATACAAAACAAATTCAATATTTTTGAGAGCATACAAATTTTAAGTCCATATCAATGATTGTACGAGAAGAAGAAATAGAAAAAGACATGATAAACAATATAAACTGAATTTAAAGAATTTTATACTTCAATAACGAATTGAAGTATAAAATTTTAAATTATTTTCCTTTGTCTAGTTTAAATGTTAATTTTAATAGTTAACACTTAAATCAATTAAATTAACGATAAATTCTCAAATATAATCTAAAAATTAAATATATATATTTATATCAATGAATTAGATTCGTGGATTGAAAACATTAAATTCGTAAAATGTAACCCGACCTGAACATGAACACCTACTTTGCAGGTAAGAATAACACATGTGATGAGTAGATTAGAGTTGTCAAAAATCATTTATTAGTTATTAGATTAATTAAAGTCTTTAAGTCCTAACACAACTTGTAAATTTTGATATTATTAGATTGAATATTATGTTTCGATTTTTAATCTGAAATGTCGCAGTTCTGTACAAATTTTTAATGATAATTATATCATCTCATCTATACATAAAAAAAGAAAAATAAGGACGCAATCATGAGCAACAAACTTGGTAAAATTTACTTTATTTTTTAGTGAGTTATCATTGCCAAAAAAATGGATTGAAAATAACCTCAAGATTATTTCAAAAATCATCTAACCAATTATCATAAATCTATAGAACACATGGAGAAAAAACATATGAAGACATGGAACTCTCATTGAATTTAACAGAATAATTCATCCCATAAAAGTCCTTCAGAAATAAAATCCAACACAAATTCATCAATTAATTTTTTTTGGGTGGAAAAGCCAAAAGAATATATTAAGATTAAAAATCTAAGCACAAGATCGGCCTAGACAAATACACAAAGTTGAAAATAAATCCACCAAAGCCGAAAAACCGTACAAGGCGAGCACATCACACAAGACGATAATGTACCTAAAGAGGGATACAAAGAAAAGGTTGTTGACACCAAAGAGCAAAACCATAATGAAAACATCTTCCTTTATGTTTCAATCAACACGACAAAAATACTTTAATCTTCTCCACCAAACTATCAATGTTTAACTCTTGATGATAAAAAATTATATTATTTCTGATATTCCAATTACTTGCAAGCCAAATAAGATTAAAAACTTTGGTGACTCTTTTTCCACCAAATTTTAATCCTCCAAACCGAGTCGTGTGGTCGAGAGATACATTAGAAAGCGTGTTGGAAACGTTCCATCACTTTAGAATTGCCCCGCATATCAATCCAAAATGAGAACACTAAAAAAAGAGATGAATTATATTTTCTTCAAACCCACATCCACTCATACAGAAACGAGATGACAACTTCAAAGAGCCTCTTTTGATCAAACTGTTCTCCATAGGTAGTCTGACACAGTCGGAATCGCAAAAGATTAGCAAGCGCTAATCCAAAAAAAAGAACAAGTTCTGGAATCCACCAGAGAAGAGAAAACTCTCAAAATTAATTATTTTATTAAAAGATACCTTTCGTTACAGCATAGAAAGTCTTTAAATAGAAACCCTAGTGCGAAAATTAGGTAAAACAGAAAAAGACCGAAGTTACAGGAAAAACTAAAATGGCTGTTTTGAGGCCTAAGGCGAGCCCAAAAAGGTTCTAGAGCCCATACATCATGGCAGAGCCATGAGTTGTGTTTGTGGCGCGATCCCCTTTTCGGAAGGTATAATAATAGGTAATCTGACACCGGAAGATCGTATTTCGCATTTTCCGTTGTGTTTGTCCGTAAAGTCATTTCTTCCTCGATTATTGTCGCGATCCATCCTACATCATAATCGATTATGCAACAACCGTCAAGCAAATAAAGATACATTTAAAGGGACCAAATTGTTCCACGCAACATTGTGCATAGGCGCCTAAACTCCTTCAAAATTGTGATAGGCCTCTTTCACAATATAAGGATTCCTTTGATAGGAAAGTCAAAGCCAAGAGTCCTCAACATCCTCATGCAAAACAACATTAGCTAGCAAAGATACACTCCCCCAGTAACTCTTCCTCCCATCACACAACAAACCTCTAGGAATCCAATTATCAATCCAGAATCGTGAAGTTCACCATTACCCACCTTTTTTACTAAATTATCAGAAAACTAATTCTCTTGCACACCACAACCCCTTATCCAACCCCTAAATATCCTTCCACCAATTAGACTTCACACCCTCACTCCTAATCCCCTGACCCTCCGCCTCGTCATATTTACAAGATAACACCTTAAACTATAAGTCTTGTTTATCCACCTTGAGTGTCCTCCACTTTTCCAATAAAGCCAAATTAAAAAGTTTTAAATTTCACTAGTCCTGCATTGTAAAATCCCCAAACCTCCACCTTAAAAATTCGCAATAATTAATTATTTTAAATTTATAATTGAATGTTAAATAATCTATTAGATACTACATTTGTTTTTGCTGAAAATAAGTGGAATTTTAACTATAGTGAAATTTCTTAAGAAAATGAAAATACACGACAACAAAGGAAGGAGTTAAGATAAATATGAAATAAGTATCAATTATCACTTTATTGAATCAGAAAACAATAAAAAATCACAATCACACAAAATCAAATGCTGCTAACCGAATTAGTAAACCGAGGAATGCCACATGTGTTTCAAGATGGACATTAGGAATTATTAATGACTGTGAACACCTGAATAATATTTCCTATGATTCTTGGCAGAATGCCTCCAAAATTATTACGGTCTATAGAAAGCATTTGCAACTTACTACAGTTTGTTCTGTCCCAAATACAAATCCTCTTAATTATATTTTTATTACTTAAGTTATATTTTATTCTTTAATTATATCCTTTAATTATATTTTAATTACTTAAGTTAACTGTTTCTGTTAATTTTTATTAAAAAATATTAAGTTTTGTCATTTCACTAATCTTCAACCCATAAATTTATAAAAAAAATTGTTTCATTCAATTTAAAAATCTAAAAAGTTCATAAACTTATCATTTTCAAATCCATAAACTATCAAATCTATAACTTACAAATTCAAATCCATAACATTTTAAATTTTGAAAAAAAAAATCCTTAAATCAATTATCCAATTCTAAATGAATCAACAGATCTATTCTTTAATTTTTCTTAAAGAATTTTTTTAAAATAAAAATTATTAAATTTATCATCCAAATCCATAAATTCATCACCCTCTTCGATCCAAAAGATAAAAAATCATCAAACTCATAGTATTTGAACTCAACCTCATATTCAAAAGAAAAAAAAAACTCATCAAACTCAAATATTTTAAACTAAAATAGGCATAAATGACATCAAATCAATGATGGACATGAAACTCAAACACCACCTTAAAATAAAAAGATTTTGTAAGTCAATCACACACACAAAAACAGATATGAAACACAACCTAATGTGATAATTGCAATACACGCATAAAAATACAAATCTGCCTAAATTCAAACACCAAAAAAATTGAAAACTCAAATCTAAATACGTTTGAATCCGTAAAATTGAAAAAAAATCTCAATACGATCTTAAAGCAGTATGAATTGAGTAATTATAAAGCAAATCTGATATTGGCGAAAAGCAGTTAGTCTTCTTGTTTATAATCCCTTGTAAATTAACAAAAAAAATGATTTTTCATTTTTATGAGTTTGAAATGTTTTGGATTTGACTTTGAGTTATGGATTTGAAATGTTATGTTTTTAGATTAAAAAAGATAAGAGATTTATAGGTTTATGTATTTGAAGATGAGTGATATGAAAAAGATTACCAAAGTTAACGTTTTTTGGCAAAAATTAATGGAAATGACCGACTTGACTACCATAAGTATAGTTAAAGAATCAAAACGGAACAAAAAATAATTAAGGGACTACAATGAAATTTGAAAATAAGTTAACAAACTAAAAGAGTAATTTGCTCAACTTTGCAAGTATACTTGGAAACTTATATGCAATGGTAGACAAAGATACATAAAATATGATTGCACAATTTTCTATAGACTTAATTGTAGTTTTAGTCAATCTATTTTTATCAATTCCCTTATTTAAAACATGATAGTTTTGATCTTCATTCTAATTTTTTAACTAAAAAAGGACAAAAACGATATGACCTGATTTAAATAACGTGACATATGATACGATGATGTAGAATGATAAATACTCATGAAATTGCTATAAAATCCTCTAAAATCTTAAATTTCAACTTCGAAAATTATTTATTTTTGTAATTTAATTAATGACATATGAGTAATTAATGCATCTAGAAGGTTCTATATCACGAAGTCACATATCATATCATTTAAAATATATTAAATCGTCATTTTTTTAGTTCAAAAATCTGAAAGGAGAAATCAAAACTGTCGATTTTTAAAATAAGAGATCATTTCCATGAATTAGTAAAAATAAAGAAACCAAAACTACAATTAACTATTTTTTCTATTATCTATTAAATATATAATATAAAAAAAAGTAAATAAAGCTTAATTTATCTCGTGTATATCAAAAAATTATAATAAATATATCAATATCAATAATTTCACTACAAGTGATTTATCTGGTCTCGTATATACCGACTCAAACACAAATAAATAAATACAATTGTCCATCAAGAATTAGATTAAAAACCATCTATCAAAACAAAAACCTTAAAGAAATATTTTTCTGCAATTAATCTAAAGTAAAGGTAGGAATAAAGTGGACTAGCTACACTAAAGTGAGAGAAGAAGTCTTGTTATGATTGTTCGACTAGGAATCGAATGTAGACATATTTTATCATATGATCTTAAGAGAAATTGTATATTCCTTAATGTGGAAATTAATTAGCCTTAAGAATACTGTCGAATATAGGAGATACTTTAAAGGATTTTTTAAAGCACTAAAATTGTGTGCGGGAATAGTATTGATTTTAATTGAGGTCGTGTAAAATTAAATAATAACTACCAATGAGGTTAGTATAATTAAGAAGGATTAGTCCCACACAACACAGCGTGAGGAACTACAACTTAGATTTTAATTAAGAAATATCTATATTTAATACATGTATGATGATATTTTGATCAAATTATATCTAATATTAAGATAATGTCTAATTTAATAATATTGACAATGAATTTTTTTTTTTACATAAATGATTTATAAATCTAGGGAAAAAACATGGAAAAAAAAAAAAGAAGCTACATTACATAATTTCAACTCAAGAAAACCTACTTTTTCCGAGGAAATTTTTGCATTTATTTTTCTTTTTTTGTATTGATAAATTTTTAGCTTAAAAAAAGTAGTAATTGTTTTTAAGTCTTAATTGAATGGGGTAGAGTGTTGATATGGTTAGATTGAAATATCATGACAGTTTAAACCTGAAATGTTGGAATGTTATAATTGTGTGTGAAATTGTGGTGAGATATATAGCATTTCATTTATGAAGAAAAAAAATAGAAACTAAGGTTTATTTATTTATTTTTTTCTTACTTTCATTCTGTAATCAAAGTGTAACACCTCATCGTATCATTTTATGAAAATGAAAAGACATGACAAAGGAATGAAGATAAATATGAAAGAAGTATTTATTCTCACTTTGTTGAATTAGAAAGAATTTTGAAATGCAGACTAAGATGATAGAAAACAAACAACTCTATAACTAATTAACGAGTTAATTAAGACTCAAATAAGCATATAAAAATATCAGTTTATCTACCAGAGAGAAATATCTTTTTGATAATTTGAAGCTCTCTAGTGACATCCACAATATTCATTCTTTCTTTTGGTGATTCCATTGAACAAATAAGTCCAATCCTAAAAAGTGAAACTAAACACTCCTCAACACTTGGAATGAGATTTTCACTATTTCCACCTTCTCTTGATACAAGATGTGGGTCCAAAATCTTTATAAGATTATCTGGAAATGAAACTGCAACATAGTCATGCAGATTCTGACCATCTTCAAAAACTTCATCAGTTGGTCTTCTACCAGTAAGCACTTCCATCATAAGAACTCCAAAGCTATACATGTCACCAAATTTGGACACTTCAGAACCCATTCCATACTCTAAAACATTTAGCAAAACTTGTTAATACTATAAATGTCTCTAGTAAAATATTAAGTCTACACCAAAACACATATATGAAGAATTTACAACATACCTGGAGGAGCATAGCCAACAGTCCCTTTTATTCCAATTGTACTAGAATTCTTATGAGAGGAAATTCCAATGGCTGAGACTAGTCTTGCTATGCCAAAATCACTCACATGACCAACCATGTCATCATCAAGAAGGACATTGCTTGGCTTTAGATCACAATGAAGGACTAATTGCTCACATTCTTGATGAAGATAATGTAATGCAGAAGCAACATCCATAATGATGTTTAATCTTTGACCAAGGTCCAATATTGTTGCATGTTCTGCATTTAAAATCTCGGGATGCAACCATTGTTCTAAGCTTCCGTTTTTCATGTAATAAAAAACTAGAGCTTTAAATTCTTGACCTTTGTAATCTGTACTAGAACAACATGTCAAAATCTTAATCAGATTTCGATGTCTGATATTTTTGAGTGCATTACATTCAGCAATGAAACTCTTATGAGCACCCTTCTTTTGGAGGTTTAGAACCTTTATAGCAACAACATTATCTTCTGACACAAGATTTCCTTTGTACACAGAACCAAAACTTCCTGATCCAATCAAGTTTCTATTTGAGAATCCATCAGTTGCACGATGCAAGACTTGGTATGAAACCTTAGCTAGTTGATCAATTGTTGGTGACTCAAAAAATGGTTTTTTGTTTCTTTTTCTCATCATGTAGATAGTTACAAAAATAAGTATGAGAAGAAAAGAAACCAAACTAACTATCACTGCTATTAACTTGAAATGATGGCTTTTTGCACGTTTCATACTCTTCTTGATAGGGCATGGTGGTAGATGAAACTCCGAAATACCTCCACAAAGCTTATTATTTCCAATTATTGCTACTTGAGTTGCATTTTGAAAGACACCATTAATTGGTACCTCGCCTTCCAACATGTTGAAAGAAACATTCAAGTACTTTAGGAATGAAATATTCTGTAAAACTTTTGGAATTGGTCCAGACAAGTGATTGCGCGACATATCTAAACTTCGGAGACCTTTGAGTGATTCCAAAGAGGACGGTATGATTCCTCGAAAGGAGTTTCCGTGCAAATTGAGATATTCTAAACTTATGCATTCTCCAATGGTTTCAGGAATGTCACCAGACAGATGATTGTCAGAGACATCTATAAAATCAATATTTGTCAGCTTACCCACTTCTCTTGGTAAGCTACCACTCAAAGAGTTCTGTGACAATTTCAGTAAGTTTGATAATGAAAAAAGATAAAAAATCTCTATTGGTATGGTTCCACTAAACTTATTTTGTGAAAGGTCTAGATATTGTAAATGTTGGCAGTTTCCTATGCTTGGAGGAATATATCCTTCTAACATATTAAAACCAAAATCTAAATAATACAATTGACTGAGATTGCCTATAAAAGATGATATATCTCCTGACAACTTGTTTCCACCCAATGTTAACGTTCGCAAATTTTGGAACTTTCCAAAAGTAGTTGGAATAACATCTTCAAAGTTATTAAGTTCCATGGACAAGAGAGTTAAGCCAACTAGATGTCCTAATTCTGAAGGAATTTTTCCTGATATCATATTGTCATCAAGAAATAGGAAAATAAGATTAATGGATAAATTTCCTATAGAGTTTGGCAGAATGCCACCAAAATTATTGCTTCCTATAGAAAGCTCTCGCAACTTACTACAGTTTGTCAAAGATTTTAAAAACTCCAAATCCTTAGTTGAATTGTCACCTAAATTGTTGATTTCCAAATTTAGAAATTGCAGTTCTTTTAGCCTTCCGAGAGTTGGAACTTGACCAACAAAATGATTTTGACTCATTTCAAAATATGCTAAGGAAGAAGATGCATTTATAATGGAAGTTGGAATTGTACCAGAGATTTGATTTCCTGCAATTGAAATAAATTGGATATTGGGGAGAGTGTGGAACATATTTTGTGGAAGAGAGCCATGAAACTTATTCACTGCTATTGAGAGCTTAGTAAGTGATGAGATATTGTAAACACAAGAAGGAATCATACCAGACAAATTGTTCATACTAGCATGTAAAATTGTCAAATTTTGAAGGTGACACATTTCTTGTGGAATATCTCCCTCTAAGTTGTTATAATCACATGAAAAAACACTTAAGTATGAAAGATTCCCTAAGAATGAAGGGATTCTTCCTGTTAATTTGTTTTTTTTAATGACCATAACTTTAAGCTTTTTCAAAGAGCTCATTTCAATTGGTATTTTGCCAATCAGATTGTTCCCTCCCAAGTACAAGCCTTTGAGATTGGAGCAATGTGTCAAATTTGTAGGAATTTCTCCTACAAACGAATTATTGGTGAGATAAAGTTGTTGCAATTGTAGCAACTGACCCATTTCCTGAGGGATTTCTCCAAAGAAGCTATTGTTTTGAAGATTGAGATTTATTAGAAAAGTGAGGTTACCAACATGAGGAGATAAAGATCCATGTAAATTATATCCTTCTAAGTTCAACCCTATGACTCTTCCATGCATGGGGTTGCATGTGATTCCATGCCACTTGCATAAGTGGATGGAAGTATTCCAAGATTCAAGTGTTCTATATGGGTCACTAGATATTGATTCTTTGAATTTCAGCAAGGCCAAATGATCTATTTGGTTTGCTAACTCCATTGCCACAGTTTTGTTTGGACCAAACCACAACAAATTTAAGGTAAACAGAGGAAGGTATAAGTACAAAAGTATAACCATAGGTGAGATGAAAGAAAAAGGGTTCATAATTGATTGACGAAAAAGTGGTTAATTTGGGCTATGTAGTTTTGTTTGGACTTGATAATTATGTGAGAATAGAGAAGAAACATGCATGCATTTAAATACTTGTAGCAAGATGTATTAGTAGGGTGTCATGCATGTATGCACCAGTTTATACGTTTACTTTAATTTTGTTAAAATTAAAAAAGAAGATAATTTTTTATTTAATGTTTGTAATTTTAATTATACGACTTGGAACTTGAATCGTTTCATTTGGGGTGGAAAAATAAGGTTTCATCCACATCGTCATGCTATATGGAGAAGGTGATGTTACTTATTTGTGATTTATTGTAGTCATGCCCTGCTTAATACGTTCTTGATAATGCAGCATTAGATCTTCAATATGGTGTAGCGTGACAAGTGTGTTAAGTTCACACATCAATTAAAGAGATAAAAATTATGGACTTCTTTTACAAATTTGAGATAGAAAGAGATAAATGTAGTGATAAGAAGAGATATAGAGTGAAAATAATATGTTAAATAAGTGAATAAAAATTTGAAGTTACATATATACCAACCATTAAAGATACGCTAAACACTTTGATAGTTTTGTTGGATATGGTACTTAACATCTAATTATTCAATGTCATTGTCATGTCATATTTTTATATTTAATTAATTTAAATTAAATTTAAATTTCTAATTGAATTTATCTTTGAAAAATGGGCATCCAACAAAACTTTGAAGTACCAAAGAATTTACCGGCCTATAAAATGGTTAATTGAACAACGAATAACTTGTGTAAAATGTTACAAATTTCGTTTCTTCACATTTTTGAAAACAAAACCAACATCTAAGGGGTCAATTACTTTATGAATTTTTTTTTAAATTTATGTTAATTTTACTCGTTAATAAAAAATAAAAGATTTTTAAAATAAATAATATTCTACGTTTTTAGAAATAATGAAAATATCAAAAAATAGTTTTTATTATTTTTGAAAATGCATCTTCATTAAGTAACAATTCATTTTATTAATATTACAATTGTTTATTTTAAGAGTCTCTCATCAAAATATAATTTGCACACGTTTAAAAAAATGAAAAAAAGAAAGAAAAAAACAGTTTTATAATATAAACACAAATACCAATACTAAATACAACGCTAACGCTAACATATAGATACTCTGTGATAATTTAAAAAAATAGAAGTAACGTTAATACTTGTTTAAGGTTCTCATGCAAATCATGAAGTTGATATGATTTACTCATGCAATCTAAAATCTAGATTCACACAGACATAAAATGAAAAGGTGAAATGAATTGAAGGAGCATAACCAGAAAATATTAGCGACACCACTAATATGGTTTAGGTTTAGACACAAATGATAGGATACAATATAACTGGCGAGATATCCATCGTTTGCCACAACATGGATGCTACACCAACACTAACTTTTATCTAACGTCCGTGTTTTCCATATTAGAGTTTGCTTTTGGCCGGCGCTAAAAATGACTTTTGTTGTATTGACTAAATATAACTAAATATTTTTAATTTGTCAAGCCATAACATTATCTGTACACATTTGTGATGAAATATTTTGTTTAATAACTCAATATTAATAATAAATTTTAGATTACATACATATCGATGATTATATTACATAACTACGAATTTCATATTTATATAAATTTTGTGTGTCTAATCATTAATATATTATATTAATAATTAACGATTAATTAATGAAATTTATTATTTATTATTAATATTGAGTTATTAAACAAAATAATTTATCACAAAGTTACTCCCAGAATCAAGAGTATACTCACACATCATCGTCACCAATAGGTAAGCACACACCATCAACAGTTGTCTAAATAAAATTATCTTATAAGTCTTGGTCCATTTGGACTTGTATAATAATGGAAGCTACAATTTCAAATCCAGTAACTTAATTTCCATGGACTTTAGAGTGTTTATTGGAAGTGAATTATATGCTATCTACATGGACTTAATTTCCACTTACTTCCTGCTCAATTTCTATGGACTAATTCACAGTATACCTGAAAATTGATTAGTGGGACCCACGCGTTGCTTGGATTAATTTTTTAGAAAAAATTGTTTTTTATTTTTTAAAACTTTTTTTTATTATTTAAAATTTATATATTGTTTGTGTATTTAATTTATAATTATTAAGTAAAAAAATTTATAATTTTTAAATATAATTTATAGAAATATAATATTTATAAACGATGTTATTATGAAATTTCATAAACTCTTTTTGGAATTAATAGTAATACATGTTCATATTAGTTATGATCAAATTATACTTTTTTTATGATATAACAACGAAAATAACATCATCTAAATTTTTAATTCCATTTTAGTATTTTATGTAGTTTTTTTATATTTATTTCATCTCATTGGTGTCACGGAAAATTATAAAGTTTACATGAGAAATAAATTCAACGCGACCGACTTTAATATAATAGAAAACATGTAAATATACATGTTTAATTAATCAGGTAAATTTTTTAATAAACTATATATGTAAGGTTCATGTTTCTTGTTTGCATAAGAGAAAGACACAAATCAATCCTTAAATGTACAAAAATAGACATAACATATTCAAATAAACTATTTTGTCGAAAAAAATTTACTAACAAATTATTTAAGTTATAATGTACATAATGAATTATGAAACATATAGAATTATCAAACTTATCATTTATCCTATACTTTTCTTTTCCCCACGAATTTTTATCTCAATTCTTTATTTTTATTTTTCTTTATAATCCAAACTTCTAGGAAATGAGTAGAGTTTGACGAGTAAAACAACTACATGATTAAAGACTAATTATTTTATTTGACATTGTTAGTGTCTTATTTTCTTTAATTTGAGCTAGCATAACTAATCTTTGAGTGTCTTATTTGACATTGTTATTGTCTTATTTTCTTTGTTAGTGTCTTATTTTTCCTCAATTCTAATTTTTATAGATTCTAAAATATTCGATGTAAAAAACATTATAGAGAAAATCTACGATAGAAATATTTCAAATCAAACACACAAGTATTAAACAAAAAAGAAGATAAAGATAAGGACACTTGTCCTCCGATAACAACAATTAAGCTGAATGTTGTTTGTTAAGTTGATTGAATATATACAATATTGGTTGAATCAAATATAGAATGCAAATTCAAAAAGAAAATACAATTATATATATATATATATATATATATATATATATTAAGTTTGATGTCATTGGAGTTCGAGATGATGGAAGGTGGTCTTGTGGAAGCAAAATAAAATGTTAGGAGATTAAAGAAGTTAAAAAAATCAGTAGCTAGTAAATGTATAAAATGTTTGGAATTAAGTGTAGTTAATATTATGTTTGGAGTTGAAAGAGATGTGTAATTACTTGAAAAATGCATTAATCGGTAAAAATGAAACAACAAAATAATTATCACAAAATTGATTTGAAGAAACATATTAGAGAGAAAAGAAAATGATTGTTTTTAAGTTGACAACTTAGCATATAGTTGAAAGTGACACAACTCTGATTATGTGGTATAGAGAATGCTGATGTGTCATGACCAAAGCTCATAGAGTATTTTAATAGATTATAATAGATCCACATCAACAATAATGAATCATAAAAATTAGGGTTTGTAAAGAACTTTATAAAAATGCCATGTCGGAGGTGCTCTAAGTGTGTTTGTATGACTAAAAGGGTAAAACTCAATTATGTAATTAAGTTTTAATAACCCTATTGAGCTTATATATGGTATATTAAGCTCTTTTAAGATGTACATGTTTTGGTTTTTGAAAATAGTATAAAATGAAAAACATGCATCATTGTAGCGTAATTTTTTAAAATAATTAAAGATTTAGGAAAAATAAATAAAAGTTCAAAAGACCAAAGACTTGATTGATACGCCGGTAAAAAAACAATCGCTCCCTATTTAAACGAATAATGACTATATTGACGTCACTTTGAAAACGCATCAACTATTACCAAACGAAATCAAATCAAAACTCACCTATGGGTTTATAAAAAGCATTTGTGATTAACCAAATGATTAAGAGATTGAAGAATGATGATACACCAATACAGAATTCTCTCTCTGTTACCAAAATGCAAAAATATGAGTCAATTAAAAATATTGCACGCTCTAATACTTACAACCGCAACTATTAAAACTATAATAATCCCTTTAAGCAAGCTTATTGATTTTTGTGTTGATTCACAATTTGGTGACATCAATTATGCAAACTTATTATTTCGCCAAATTCATTCCCCTAATCTTTATATCTGGAACTCTATTATAAGAGGTTATGCCAAATCTCAAAATCCAAAAATGTCTTTGCTTTTCTATAGACAAATGCTACAAACTGGGTATTCCCCTGATCATTTTACTTTCCCATTTTTACTCAAAGCAAGTTCTGTTATTTCTGACCAAATTTGTGGAAAATGCATTCATAGTTGCATAGTCAAATCTGGGTTTGAAGCAAATGTTTATGCTGCTACTGGGTTACTCCATATGTATGTCTCATTTAAAGATATGGAGTATGGGTTGAAACTGTTTGATAAAATTCCTAAGTGGAATGTTGTTGCTTGGACTTGTTTGATTGCTGGGTATGTCAACAGTAATCAACCACGTCAAGCTTTAAAGGTGTTTAAAGATATGGGCCATTTGGGTGTTGTGCCTAATGAGGTCACCATGGTGAATGCTTTGATTGCGTGTGCTCGTAGTAGAGACCTCGATACTGGAAAGTGGGTTCATGACTGCATCCGAAAGGCTGGCTATGATCCTTTTATGTTAACATCTAATGGTAATGTCATTCTTGCTACTTCCATTCTTGAAATGTATGCAAAATGTGGTAGCTTGAATATTGCAAGGGAGTTGTTCAACAAAATGCCGAAGAGAAATATTGTTTCTTGGAACTGTATGATTAATGCTTATAATCAGTATGAGAGGTATAACGAGGCGCTTGATCTCTTTTTCAATATGTTGGCTGATGGCTTTTGTCCCGATAAGGCTACTTTTCTGAGTGTGTTGAGTGTTTGTGCCCATCAGTGTGCTTTGGCACTGGGAGAAACTGTTCATGCTTATCTATTGAAAACCAACATTGCAATAGATACTTCCCTGGCAACTGCTCTTTTGGACATGTATGCCAAGAATGGGGAATTAGGAAGTGCACAGAAGATTTTTTATAGTTTGGAAAAGAAAGATGTGGTGATGTGGACTAGCATGATTAATGGGTTAGCCATACATGGTCATGGAAATGAAGCGTTGAGTATGTTTCAAATAATGCAAGAGGATAGTTCTCTTGTCCCTGATCATATTACTTACATTGGAGTATTATTTGCATGTAGTCATGTTGGATTGGTTGAAGAGGCTCAAAGACAATTTAACTTGATGACTAAGAGGTATGGCATAGTGCCAGAAAGAGAGCATTACAGTTGCATGGTTGATCTTTTGAGTCGGGCAGGTCATTTCGGAGAGGCAGAAAGATTGATGAAGACAATGTCAATAAAACCAAATATTGCAATATGGGGTGCTCTTTTAAATGGTTGCCAGATTCATGAAAACATCTCTGTTGCTAGTCAAGTGAAAGTGCAACTACTAGAGCTAGAACCTGTTCATAGTGGAATTTATGTTTTACTATCTAATATATATGCTAATGCTGGAAGATGGGAAGAGGTAAATATGACTAGAAAAATGATGAAGCATAAAAGGGTTGCAAAGAATATTGGTCAAAGTTCAGTTGAAATGAAGCTGTTAACCTTATGATCGTCTCAAGATTCATTTGTTGTCTCAATTTATAAATAATTGACTACTGGAGTTGCTTCAACATGGAAAAGCAGAACCATTGTTTACGGGAGCAATTTTTCATTCCCTTTCAGCTGCTGGAGTAGCTTCAATATCCAGGTCCTGTTAATTATGGTACTCGTGTGATACCAATAATTTACTTTATCATTATGTGATTTAATTAATATTATTTGTACACGTTCCTTACTGCCATCGGTTAGCATTAGTGAAAATATATGATGTAGTTTGCTCCCATGATTTATTATTGGAGGAGTAGGAGTCTCACCATCTTGAATAGGGGTGGCCCTGGGCAAGGTTTGAGATGTGCCACCGCCCAGGGTCCATCTTTCGAGGGACAAAAAAAAAGTAATTTATACTTAGGTATTATTTATAAATATTAAAATAAAATTTTATATTATTTAAGTTATATACAAGAGTTACTGATAAATTCTAAACAATGCTAGTTAAATAAATACATGTGATTTAATTAATTGAAGAATAAAATCAAATGACTATATCTATAATTTTAGCGGTTGAAGAGTTTGATTGAGGCACTAAAGCTAAAATCTTAATATGGATAATTAAACACTTAGATTCTCTATATCTTTTATATATATTAAGACTCACAAGTCCCAATGTAAAACACTTAACTATGTATTCATTTTGTTTGAGCAACATGGTTAATGTCATCCTGTTGATTCATAACAGAAGTTCGGTCAGTTAGTTAGGGTTAGTTACAGAGTTGGTTCAAAAAACAATAAAGCTCTATAAATAAGATCATTATGTACCTCATTCAGTATAAATTCAATATCCTTGAGATTTTCTGTCATTCTTCAACCTCTCAGACTCTCCTTTTCTCTTCCCCTCCTCATATTTTGGTTACCAACAATTCATATATGGAGGGACAGCAAATGCCAAATAGGATCAATAATTACCGAATTGACAATAGAAGTTTGTTATGATGGCACAAAGTTAAGAGAAATTCTTAGATGCTTGAGTGAAACAGCATTGCGTCATGCCACTTGTGTTGAGTTCAAGTGTGAGTGGTTAAAACCCACATCGACTATAAATGTGGGTGGAGATGTGGTGTCAAAGTCTCTTGTGAATCTAGAAGCATTTGGCCCGTTGTTACTCACGCGCCCCCATACTCCCCAACAATTTGAAGCCATAATATTTACGAGGGTGCACATGATTTTTCATGGCTGATATGTATCAACTTTCAGTTTACAAGTAATTCAATGAAGCTCCATTAATTTTTGTTACTCAATTGAGACACAAGTCATATCAGATGAAGCTTGGAACTCAAGTTGTGGATTTGGAGTTTGGTGTTATGCTGAAGTGTTTAAGGTTCCAATTGGAGTTTGATTGGTTAGTTAATATATGGATTCATGAAAAAATGAATTTTCAATCAAATAGAAAATTTGATTGAAAATAACCTCAAATTGAATTCAGATAACCTGTTAAACAATTAGCCAAGGGAATTCAACCAATATTAAGCAAATTATCTACTCTACATTTTTTTGGAGTAATTAATATCTTGTGTAACACATACATAGGTGTTTGTTAACTTCAGTATGATTCTAAACTTCAAACTTCTTAATACATTAAATATGTGTAATATTTTCCAGGGGACACTTTATGTTGAGGCTGAGTAGATTAGTGCATCAAATGCTGATCAATAGCTCTTTGGATGAGCATTCTCATTCCAAGATGAATAAACCACGTACCAATAAGAAATCAATAAGACTTGTTTATTATTATTATTATTAGTAGTAGTAGTAGGTGTTTATGAAATACTATTATATTCATAAGCTCTTGACTAGAGTTGGCTAGAAAAGTGAAAACCTAATCTTCCAGTTTTCTACCCCCAAAGAAAAGTGAAATGTTAGGTATAAAGGGGTGCATGACTTCTAACTAATGAAAAACTAACGACACTTTAATTGACGTGGGATCATAACACACTCCTCACGCTACACCATATTGAAGTTCTGATGCCGGGCATTATCAGGAACGTATTAAGCAAGGCATGACTTATGATATAAATCATAAGTAACATACTAACATCACCTTCTCCCGACAATGAGACCTTATTTTCCACCCTAAAAAAATATTCTCAAGTTCCAAGTCAATCAATATTGAGGGCTTACATCACACTCTTTAAGAAAATATTCATCCGGTCACTATTATAAACAAAAATAACTACTTTTTGATTATTAAGAAAATTAGTTAAGTGCAATTAATTTTCTAGATTTCATGTAAAATATAATCTAAATTTATTAAATTGTCAATTTGAACCTCAAATACTCAACTATCAAGATTAAATGTTTTTTTTTTATTAAAGTGAGAGTATATTAAGAATACTAACATTAAATCAGTAAAAAATAATCAAATTGATTAAAACTTACCTAGGTCCCACAAAATATGCGGGTCCTATATAAATTTGGTGGAAATCAATTTAAAAGAGTATGTTAGAAAGTGTCTCTTAAAAAATGTGTTAAAGAGTCGCGGCATTATTCTTACTTCTAACTAGTATAGTTAAAATTACAAGTATTAAAAGAACCGATTTTTCAAAGATAAATTCAATTTAAATTAATTAAATATAAAAATATGACATCACATTGAATGATTAGATATTGAGTACCATAACCAACAAAACTATTAAAGTGTTTAGCATATTTTAAAGGTTGGTATATATGTATACTTCAAATTTTTATAACACTTATTTAACATATAATTTTCTCTCATCTCTCTTCTTATCACTACATTTATCTATTTCTCTCTCAAATTTGTAAAAGAAGTCCATAACTTTTCTATCTTTAATTGATGTGTGAACTTAACACTTGTCACGCTACACCATATTGAAGATCTAATGCTGCATTATCAAGAACGTATTAAGCAGGGCATGACTACAATAAATCACAAATAAGTAACATCACCTTCTCCATATAGCATGACGATGTGGATGAAACCTTATTTTTCCACCCCAAATGAAACGATTCAAGTTCCAAGTCGTATAATTAAAATTACAAACATTAAATAAAAAACTATCTTCTTTTTTAATTTTAACAAAATTAAAGTAAACGTATAAACTGGTGCATACATGCATGACACCTTACTAATCCATCTTGCTACAAGTATTTAAATGCATGCATGTTTCTTCTCAATTCTCACATAATTATCAACTCCAAACAAAACTACATAGAATAAATTAACCACTTTTTCCTCAATCAATTATGAACCCTTTTTCTTTCTTCTCACCTATGGTTATACTTTTGTACTTATACCTTCCTCTGTTTACCTTAAATTTGTTGTGGTTTGGTCCAAACAAAGCTGTGGCAATGGAGTTAGCAAACCAAATAGATCATTTGGCCTTGCTGAAATTCAAAGAATCAATATCTAGTGACCCATATAGAACACTTGAATCTTGGAATACTTCTATCCACTTATGCAAGTGGCATGGAATCACATGCAACCCCATGCATGGAAGAGTCATAGGGTTGAACTTAGAAGGATATCATTTATATGGATCTTTATCTCCTCATGTTGGTAACCTCACTTTTCTAGTAAATCTCAATCTTCAAAACAATAGCTTCTTTGGAGAAATCCCTCAGGAATTGGGTCAGTTGCTACAATTGCAACAACTTTATCTCACCAATAATTCGTTTGTAGGAGAAATTCCTACAAATTTGACACATTGCTCCAATCTCAAAGGCTTGTACTTGGAAGGGAACAATCTGATTGGCAAAATACCAATTGAAATGGGCTCTTTAAAAACGCTTCAAGTAATGACTTTTTGGAGAAACAATTTAACAGGAGGAATCCCTTCATTCATAGGGAATCTTTCAAGCTTAACGGGTTTTTCGGTTACTTCTAACAATTTAGAGGGAGATATTCCACAAGAAATATGTCGCCTTAACAAATTAACAACTTTACTTATTGGTGAGAACAATTTGTCTGGTATGATTCCTTCTTGTCTCTACAATATCTCGTCACTTATTAAGTTCTCAACAACAATGAATAAGTTTAATGGCTCTCTTCCATCAAACATGTTCCACACCCTCCCCAATCTCCAATATTTTGAAATTGGAATGAATAAAATCTCTGGTCCAATTCCAACTTCAATGATAAATGCATCTTCTGGCTTTGCATTATTTGACATCAGTCAAAATTATTTTGTGGGACAAGTTCCATCTTTAGGAAGGCTAAAAGAACTACTTTATCTAAATTTGGAAGTCAACAATTTAGGTGACAATTCAACTAAGGATTTGGAGTTTCTAAAATCTTTGACAAACTGTAGTAAGTTGCAAATGCTTTCTATTTTCAATAATCATTTTGGAGGCATTCTCCCAAATTCCATAGGCAACTTATCCATTGAACTTAGTGAACTATATCTTGGAGCTAATGTGATATCAGGGAAAGTTCCTGCAGAATTAGGACATCTAGTTGGCTTAACTCTCTTGCGCCTGGAATTTAACCTCTTTGAGGGAATTATTCCAACTACTTTTGGGAAATTAAAAAACATGCAATGGTTAGTATTGAGTGGAAACAAGCTATCAGGAGAGATACCACTCTTTATGGGCAATCTCAGTCAATTGTACCATTTGAATTTACATCTTAATACGTTAGAAGGAAATATTCCTCCAAGCATAGGAAACTGCCAACATTTACAATTTCTAGACCTTTCACAAAATAAGTTTAGTGGAACCATACCAATAGAGATTTTTTATCTTTTTTCATTATCAAACTTATTGAAATTGTCACAGAACTCTTTGAGTGGTAGCTTACCAAGAGAAGTGGGTAAGCTGAAAAATATTGATTGGATAGATGTCTCTGACAATCATCTATCTGGGGACATTCCTGAAACCATTGGAGAATGCATAAGTTTAGAATATCTCAATTTGCAAGGAAACTCCTTTCGAGGAATCATACCGTCCTCTTTGGCATCACTCAAAGGTCTTCGAAGTTTAGATATGTCACGCAATCACTTGTATGGATCAATTCCAAAAGTTTTACAGAATATTTCATTCCTACAGTACTTGAATGTTTCTTTCAACATGTTGGAAGGCGAGGTACCAATTAATGGTGTCTTTCGAAATGCAACTCAAGTAGCAATAATTGGAAATAATAAGCTTTGTGGAGGTATTTCAGAGTTTCATCTACCACCATGCCCTATCAAGAGCATGAAACATGCAAAAAGCCATCATTTCAAGTTGATAGCAGTGATAGTTAGTTTGGTTTCTTTTCTTCTCATACTTTCATTTATTTTTGTAACTATCTACATGATGAGAAAAAGAAACAATAAACCATTTTTTGATTCACCAACAATTGATCAACTAGCTAAGGTTTCATACCAAGACTTGCATCGTGCAACTGAAGGATTCTCAAATAGAAACTTGATTGGATCAGGAAGTTTTGGTTCTGTGTACAAAGGAAGTCTTGTGTCAGAAGATAATGTTGCTATGAAGGTTCTGAACCTCCAAAAGAAGGGTGCTCATAAGAGTTTCATTGCCGAATGTAATGCACTAAAAAATATCAGACATCGAAATCTGATTAAGATTTGGACATGTTGTTCTAGTACAGATTACAAAGGTCAAGAATTTAAAGCTCTAGTTTTTTATTACATGAAAAACGGAAGCTTAGAACAATGGTTGCATCCTGAGATTTTAAATGCAGAGCATGCAACAATATTGGACCTTGGTCAAAGATTGAACATCATTATGGATGTTGCTTCTGCATTACATTATCTTCATCAAGAATGTGAGCATTTGGTCCTTCATTGTGATCTAAAGCCAAGCAATGTCCTTCTTGATGATGACATGGTTGCTCATGTGAGTGATTTTGGCATAGCAAAACTTGTCTCAGCCATTGACGGTACCTCTCATACTCATAAGAATGCTAGTACAAATGGAATAAAAGGGACTGTTGGCTATGCTCCTCTAGGTATGTTATAAATTCTTGAATCTTTCATTGTTTCTTTGAATTCTGCTTTTTTTTTTGGTGTAGACTTCATATGTTACTAGTTTCATAATATTAACAGTTTTTGCTACATGTTTTAGAGTATGGAATGGGTTCTGAAGTGTCCACATTTGGTGACATGTATAGCTTTGGAATCCTTCTATTTGGAAATGCTTACAGGTAGAAGACCCACTGATGAAGTTTTTGAAGATGGTCAAAATCTACATAACTTCATTGCAATTTCATTTCCTGATAATCTTATAAATATTTTGGACCCACATCTTGTATCAAGAGATGCAGAAGTAGCAAGAGAAGGTAGAAATAGTGAAAATCTCATTCCAAGTGTTGAGGAGTGCTTAGTTTCCCTTTTTAGGATTGGACTTATTTGTTCAATGGAATCACCGAAAGAAAGAATGAATATTGTGGATGTCACTGGAGAACTTAGCATAGTCAGAAAGGCATTTTTTGCCGGTGAGATAAACTGATATTTTTATATGCTTATTTGAATCATAACTAACTCATCTATTACTTATGAAGTTATAATTTGACTTTAATCATTATATTTTGCATTTCAAAAATCTTAATCTACAAAATACGAAGGTAATAATGGGTTTCTTCTTGATTTGAATTTCAGGTGTTACACTCATTAGTAATTGAAGTTGAACTAAATTTCAAAGGTTATTTGTAGAAAGAGAAGTGTATGCAGTATGATGCACTTGTTGTTAAGAAAATGAATGGTCAATCTGGCAGCACATTTGCCAATGCTTAGCTTACTAATTCAGTTAGCAACATTTGATTATGTGTGATTGTGTTGAATGTAGATTTGCCGGCAACCTACTAGTTGCTATAAATAAGTAATGACATATTGCTTTCTAATTCAACAAAGTGAGAATTGATAATTCTCTCTTATTTATCTTAATTTCTGTCATTTATTTTTATTTTCTTAAGAAATGCCACAATAGTTTAAATTGCAAGCCAGGTAATGGTTTAAACTCAACTTACCATTTTGAGATTAATGGTCTAATTAATCACTGTATTATTGTATAATTGTTTGGATATTTCATAAGGCCGTTTGCTACTATAAAGTTATACACGCATCTTTAGAAGCTTCAATTTATGAATGAACACAGAAGAAGGAATAACTTTGTTAGTTTGAAGTGTTGTGCAAAATGCATGGATAATGTTTAGTAGTGGTTAATCATTTGTGTTTTGTTTGCTTGGAGCATAAGATAAGTGTTTCTAGTTCAATTAAGGGTCTAGAGTAATTCATCAATAAGTGTATCTAGTTATGATAGTGCTTACAATTCTTTTTGTTAGTTGATAAAAGATATTATGTCTGATAAATACATTCTTTGAATTTATTTTACTTTATGCGAAACATGTACTTCATCTAAGGTTGACCTTATGATTCATTTGTGTCTTGGGATACTTTAGAATGGGAAACATGATATTATGATTCATTAGTGTACATTTTTTTCAATAGGTATCATGTGTCAAACTCTAACATTGTTGTTTACAGTATGATATTTCATTTATGAAATCCATATCTAATCAATAAGCATTGTTGCATTGTACCAATATTTTATACTTCTATCTCCCTGAATTGTACTAAAAGAATTTTGAAAATTATACAGTGAATCATCCGCTAACTGGAAGGACTAATGGTTTTCAACTTTCTATTATGTGACTTCAACAAATAATGCTGAAGACTATACACTATAGGCAGAATGATAATTTTGTTGTCCAATTTGACAAGCCATGAAAATACACACCCTTAAAACAGTTTTACATATACATGACACACCCACACAAGCGGTATTCTTTTGGTACCTATGACTAAACTCACAAAGAAATCAGACTTATCAAAAAGCCAAACTCTAATATTGGGTAATAAAAAGATTAAATGAATGTAGACTAATTAAAAATCACTTTGCTTCTATACTTTTTTTCTACAGTAGTTTGCTTCTGTACTTACTGAACATTTATTAATAACAACAGTATTTACAAAAGTGGCTAATAGGTTTGTTGTTTCATAAATTTTGAGTGGTTTTATGGCTAAATTGTACACACAATTGTGGTCATAGGTTGTGGTTTTACATCCATGAGTTTCTACATTACTGAGTTAAGTTAACAGCCAGAATATTATATCACACCCCATGTTTTGAAAATCACACATTAATAGTTGGTTTGACTTCAAGATTTGACAAGTAAAAATTTGGACAAACCTGTAATATATAATGCTTTTGTATTTTCAAGTTTAATACAAGAAATTTCAGATATGTAAGAAGAAACTTGAGACAAGTAGGAGTTTGGGTTTGTAGGTGCAAGGGTTGGAACATATGAAGCACCGACATGCACATCAGACACAACACTGACACGTAGATATTAGACATTGATAAAAAATTTAAAAAATGGAAGTGATTAAATGTAACATGTGTCAGTGCCGTGTCGGTGTTACATAGGTTGGAACTCTCATGCTTCTATGTTCTGCATTTGATAAAAAGACGATGAGCTAAACTACTGCTGACAAAATGGTTTACAAGGAAAAACAAAAAGACTGAATTAAAATCATATGAAATATTGAAGGCATTGCTATGTTTTGAAAAACTGATTGAATGACAGCACGTGTTTCCTAAATTCCATTTCAATATATTGTGATAAAATTATTTACTGGAAATCATATGTAAATATGATTATGTGCTTGAAAATATGATAATTGCATAGATCTACAAATGTTGAAACAAGCCAACTTTTAGGTGCCCAGGTTAACCAAATATAAACTTTATACTGCATAAAATAACTTTGTTGCATTTTTTACACAGAAGAAAACATACAGATGCTAATAAATGGTCTCTAAAATCATTTCCTTGCATCAGATCGTTTCAGAGGAAGCATACAAAACTTAATCATACTTAACCCATATAATTTTTATCAGACTAATCTATTATCCATTTTTATTATTTGAAAACTAGATGTTAACAAATTAAAGAACTTTTATCCATCACATGCTTCATATGAATATCATGCAGCTCAGGATTGAAACAAACATTTAAATATGGTCTCTAACTAATAAGTTAAACACACATTAAAGCTTAAAAAAAGAACAGATACATGCATTGCACAAACTTGTAAGTTCTAACTAGCTTATTTACAAAAAGTAAAATAAAAGGAAGACATGAAAATGATATGGAGAATTTGTAGCGATATTATGTGGCTCTAATGCAGATTTGCTTCCATTAAATCCTCAGTAGGAAAGAAACTTTTGATTATATTAAGCTCTCTCATGACTTCAACCATACTCATTCTTTCTTTTGGTGATTCCACTGAACAGGCAAGTGCAATACTAAAAAGTGAAAGTAGACATTTCTCAACATTAGAATGCATAACACCAAGATTCTCACAGTCAGTAATCTGTTCCAATTCATTGTGGACAATGGTTGGATCCACAATCTGCAAAAGGTCATTTGAAATTGAAATTTTAACAAAATTGTGGAGACTATGACTATCTTCAAACATTTCATCTGTAGGTCTTCTTCCAGTTAAGATTTCTAAAATTAGAATTCCAAAGCTATACATGTCGCCTTCGATTGACAGCTTAGAACCCATTCCGTACTCTGAAATGTAATGCAAACCAATTAATATCCTTAAAGTTATTATCAAAATGTTATTCCCTCTTATTTCTAATATAAACAAAAAAGGCACGTGTGTTTGATCCACGTTTGAACCAAATACATATCATTTTTTACTTATATTTAAAATCAGAGGGAGTAACTCGTAAGCAAGTAAAACGAGCAGAAACATAAACTAAAACTTAAAATAAAAATATTTGACATTTAACCTTACAATATCATGCTATACCTGGAGGAGCATAACCAATAGTCCCTTTTATTCCAACAGTACTATTTTGTATCAAGGAGACTCCAATACTTGGTAGCAATTTTGCGATGCCAAAATCACTAACATGAGCTACCATAGAATCATCAAGAAGAACATTGCTAGGCTTTAAATCACAATGAATAACAGGTTGCTCACATTCGTGGTGAAGATAATGAAATGCTGAAGCAACATCAATAATAATATTTAGCCTTTGTGCAAGGTTCAATGCTTTTTGTGGACCTGCAGTTTCTTTTGCTGGATGCAACCAACTTTCTAAGCTTCCATTTCTCATGTACTCAAAAACAAGAGCTTTAAATTCTTGACCTTTGAAATCTGTACTAGAACAACTTGTTAAAATCTTAACCAAATTTCGGTGTCTAATATTTTTTAGTGCATTACATTCAACCATGAAGCTTTTGTGAGCTCCCTTCTTTTGAAGTTTTAAAACCTTCACTGCTATGACTTTATCCTCAAACTCAAGAGTTCCTAAGTAGACAGAGCCAAAACTTCCAGATCCTATCAAATTCCTTGTAGAGAATCCATTGGTTCCATTGTACAGGTCTTTATATGAAATCTTAACCAAAAGGTCAATTCTTGGTGAATCAGATGAAGGTTTCATGTTTCTTTTCTTTATACAGTAGATAGTTAGAATAAACAGAAGTATAAGAAGAAAAGAAACCACACTAACTACCACTGCTATCAACTTGAGATAATGATGTTTTGCTTGTTTCTTACCTTTTAAAGGGCATGGAGGTAGGTGCAACTTTGAAATACCTCCACAAAGGTTATTGTTTCCAGTTACCACCACCTCACTTGCATTTTGAAAGACACCTTCAGTTGGTACCTCTCCTTCCAACATGTTAAAAGATACATTGAAGTATTCTAAGAAAGAAATATTTTGAAGACCCTTAGGAATTGATCCAAGCAAGCGGTTTCGTGACAGGTCTAAATGTTGAAGGCTTTTCAGTGAAGCCAAAGAGGTTGGTATGACTCCATGAAAGGAGTTTCCTTGCAGATGAAGGTACTCTAAGCTTTCGCATTTTCCAATGGTTTCAGGAATATCACCAGACAGATGATTCTCAGAGAAATTCAACATTCCAATATTTTCTAGTCTTCCCACTTCTTGTGGTAGACTACCACCCAATGAGTTTCGCGACAAGTCCAATAATTTTGTTAATGAAAAAAGATTAAATACCTCTATAGGTATGGTTCCTCTAAGATTGTTTTGTGAAAGGTCTAAGTAATATAATTTTTGGCAGTTTCCTATGCTTGGAGGAATATTTCCTTCTAACTTATTGTGTCCTAAACCCAAATAAAACAACTGACTAAGGTTGCCTATAAAGGCTGGTATATTTCCTGACAACTTGTTTCCACTCAATTCCAACACTTGCAAATTTTGAAACTTCACAAAAGTAGTTGGAACCATCCCTTCAAAACGGTTATTTTCCACAGTGAAGAGATATAGATTAACTAGATTTCCTAATTCTGCAGGAATTTTTCCTGATATATGATTGCCCCCAAGATATATGCTATTGAGTTGTTTGGACATATTTCCCAAAGAATTTGGTAAAAGACCTCCAAAATTATTGTAGGATATATCAATCACATACAACTTACTACAATTTTCCAATGACTTTACAAACTCCAAATCATTAGTTGAGTTGCTTCCAAGATTGTTCTGAGACAAACCTATGAGCTGAAGATCTTTTAGCTTGCCAAGACTTGGAACATGACCTATGAATTGATTTTGAGTGATATCAAAAGCTCTTAGGTTAGATGCATTTGTGATGGAAGTTGGGATTAGACCTGAGATTTGATTCCCACCAATGAAAAGTGTTTTGAGATTGGGAAGGGTATGGAACATTTTTGGTGGAAGAGAGCCATTAAATTGGTTCAAGTCAACAGCAATTAGAGTAAGAGATGACATATTGTAAAGACAAAGTGGAAGTTTACTAGACAATTTGTTTATACCAACTGATATAGTTTCCAAGTTCTTCAAATGGCATATTTCTTGTGGAATATTCCCCTCCAAGTTGTTGGAACCAACATTAAAATTTATAAGAAATGAAAGATTTCCTATAGTTGGTGGAATTTCTCCTGTTAAATTGTTGTTCCAAATGAATATTCTTTGGAGCTTCTTGAGAGAACCAATTTCAATTGGTATAGTGCCAACCAAATTGTTTCTTGACAAGTATAAGCTTTTGAGATTCAACAAACTTGTCAAGTTTGAAGGAATTTCTCCAACCAATGAGTTATTATTGAGATAAAGTTGCTGTAGTTTTACTAAACTACACAATTCTTCTGGAATTGTTCCATAGAAGCTATTGTTCATGAGATTGAAGTTTGTCAAAAAAGTGAGATTACCAACATGAGGTGATATGGATCCATGCAACTGATTTCCTGCTAAGTACAACTCTGTAACTCTTTGATGCATGCATGTGATTCCATGCCACTTGCAAAAGTGAGTTGAACCATTCCAAGAGTCTAAGATTCCAAATGGGTCATTAGTTATTGATTTTTTGAATTTGAGCAATGCCAAAAAATCAGTATCATTTCCTAATGCATAAGCAGTTTTATTTGGTCCAAACCAAAGTAAGTTTAACGTATATAGTTGTAATATGTGAAGGCATATAAGGAAAAATGCATGTAACATGTGCAAAAAGGACTTCATTTGGTTGAGAAAGTTAAAGGAGATATAGAAATTTTTTAATCTCTTCTGCTAAATTGCTTTATTGGGGTTTGGTAGGATAAAATATACAGAACAAGCACATTCTTTCTGATACTTTATACTTTATTTATATATAATATATTGGAGGCAACATCATGAACTCGTATGTTTGACATCATCAAATTGAATTTTGATTTCCATTACAATATTTTTAAAAACATTCCTTTAAAGTCAAATCTATTGATGTGTCTCTTTTTCTAAATTAAAGGTTTTCTGTTCCGTTAAAATGAGGTTAAGTTCTAAGTTAAATAATTATTTACGGAAATTGTATCTAAAATCTTAAATCTTTGAGTTTATAGTCAAAATAGTTTGGGAGAATACGACCCAAATAATTATGGCTTAATATAGTTTTAGTCTTTTATGTTTTATCTAATATTCGTTTTGACTTTTATTTTTTATTTTTTTATTCATTTTAGTCTTTTATTTTTTATAAGTGATATATTTTTGTATTTTTTTTATCATAACTTTTTCCAATAACTATATAATTATTGTCGTGAACTATTGAGATCAAATTTTGGATCAATTATAAAATTAAATGTGCAATCTTAACAAAAATGAGATGAAAATACAATAAACTCTGATAAATGTCATTTGTTTTAAATAGTTTACATGTTTCAAAGCATATAAAAAGAATTTTTTTCAAACTCAAGTCTATCATTGGGGTAAATTGATGTTTTTCTGAAAAAACAATATACCAAATACATATTGACAATTGTTAGAAGAGATTGCAATGATCAAATGTTATAACTTTTATCGTGATTGTGACAAGAATTAAAATACATTGCTTATAAAAAATAAATTGCCAAAATGACTCAAAAAAAAAAATAAACAACTGAAACAAATATTAAATAAAAAATAAAAAACTAAAATTATATTTAAGTCAATAATTATTTATCTTTACGTTTAACTTTCCATTATTTATGTCAGATTCCTCATGAATAACATGATTAATAAAAAATAGTCAAAATAAGGGTCAAGATAATTGATTGGATTGATCATTTTTGTATTGAATTTCTTTTTTTGACAGGAACAAGTATTTATTATATATATTTGATTTAAATGAGGTGTTCAATACACAAGTAATATGTAACTATTACAATACAAAAGCCTATTTTTCTAAATTTTCGTCTGTTTGAATTCTTGACTGTGACTCTGTGAGTGTGATTGCCGGCATGACGTGTTTGTTTTTTTTTTTTTTACTTATGTATGTGGTTTATTCATTAAGCAAGTTAATTCCAATATCTATTTGAGTTCTTACCATTTTTTTCTATGCGTTTTTCTTCCCATTTTTTACTATTTTTCTAGGCCTTTAGATTTTGTGTGTGAATGGTTGAATAATTTACAATGGAAGACTATGCACTATACACGATAAGTGTAACACTTACATTCAATGAAAATTCATTGAATAATTTGTTATATCACTCTATTTTTATGGTTATTTTAAAATTTATCATATGTCATAAAAATATAATGATGTTTTATTGAATATCAATGTAAAACTATTTTATATTAACAGTCAGAGACAGAGTCAGACATTCAAATGAATTTGGACTGAAATTCAAATTTTTCTTTTATATAAATAAATTAGTCTATAAATTATTTAAAAAATAAATTAAGATAAAATATCTCAACACTATGAATTATAGTAAATCTCCAAATTAGTCTCTAAGTAATGTATATAATAAAAGGACTAAGTAGAAGAGAGTGCTATTTTATAACCAAGTTGAGAATTTACTCATTTAAATTATGAGAAAAGTAAATGTATATTATTTTATAAATAATATATCTATTATATGGCAATATATTTTTGAAAAAGAAAGAATGGGGAGTTGATTGCTTACTATTAAAATTAAATCTAAACTATACTGTTAAAAGAGAAGAAAAAAAAAGGCATATGTAAATTAGTTTAGTGACATTTAATAAAATTGAATAAACTGTTATTTTTTTTAAACACAGTTACAATAATGCATATATGATAAGATAATTGATTCATGTCTGATAATAGTGTAAAATTATTTTACATCGTTACATTCTATTATTAGTATTATTAATTTATATGTTAAAAATAATAATATTGTTTAGAGGAAAACTAATAATAATATTGAATGCATAAATATAAAAAACAATATGGTGCTTAAGTTAACCCAAACGAGCTTAGGACAATATCATTTGTTTAACATATTACACTTCTTTTTTTTGTTTGATCGGAGCATATTATACTATTATGCAGTGATGATAGCCGAAGCTAAAAAAAAAATTCTTTCGACTCTTCTTCATTTGTTTATGAAATTGTGTTTAAATATCATTACTCTTTATCTATTAAGGTTATATCAGGTCTTTTTTTCTTGAAGCCACTCCTTTGGTTTTTTTTTCTCCTTTTACTTAAATAAATATTTTTTATATATATTTAGTTTTTCTCGTCTTTCTATAATGTTTGATTTCTCATTTTGGTGCAGTATTTATTTGTTTCAGATTAATATATTAACTTCGATCAAATATATATTCAAATTCAATCAATGACTTTGGCGTCGTCAACATTACAGTTTTGGAGACATATGTATTCTATACACTTCAATTTTATCATATTTGTACCTTTTGTCACAATCATGGGCATTTTTTCATTTTATGCTTTTAACTTACATGATGTGAATTTGTTCGTAAATTCATCTTTTTTTATTTTAATAATTTTAAATTCTATTATTCTCAATCAATGTAATTTCTACCAACTTCAGTGAACAATTATCATTTTTAGTCCAAAAAAATTTGATCTGGCATTCACTTACGTACATTGTATACAAAATATAGTCCATTTAACAAAAGCATAGCAGGGCCTAAACCACTTTAGTAGTGCACTTACCTCCGTCTATGTTGGAAATTGGAATTTTATGATTGATTAAAGAATTTAATTTTCACAATTTACACGGTCATTACATCATGACCAATTATATATGTTATTTTAAAAATAATTATAAAAAAATTAAATATTATTAATCACGATATGTATAAATTAATTTCTTAATTAAATAGACAAATATTATTTATTTATAATTATATTAATAAGTATCAATTATGAGTCATTGCAGGTCTTTCTAATAGATGTGAGGCTTTTTTGTTGAAAAATAAAGTGGAGATATTTTAATAAGGATTATTCAAAAAAAAAAAAAAATATATATATATATATATATAAAAGTCACACAAGGTATGATACTTAATATGTTTATATTTTCAATAATATTCTTTAGAAGGTGAATTAATTAAATCAACTCAACGGTTGAACCCTCTTATATTTATATGTTGATGATCATGTAAACCAAACTTTAAATAATTTAGGCATTTGTTGATATATGTTTTAATAATAAATATTTACGTATGTTTTAAAGAGCATTGTATATGTCAAAATAAGATGATGTGATTCAAATTCTCCCTCTCTTTCTCTATGGTGAATAAAATCTTCTTATTTTCTACTCCACTACGATTTGTTGTTGTTTTATTATGTGTTGTCCTTTTCCATTTCTTCTTTGTTGTTGTTGTTTTCCTCGCTGCATTTTGCAAAATAATTTAGGGTTTTTGCAGGTGTTGGTGTTCTTTGTAACTCTATATTGTTGTTGTTCACCATGTATTGTGTTATTGTTATTATTCACTACTCATGATTCTTTTAGTTTCTACATCCACAATTGAGAGTTTTTTTCAACAATGGAAATTATCAAGACTAGGTTGAGAAGCAAAACAAAAGTAGGCTCCCGAGCATGGAATGGCACGGTTTTGAAGGTTAGTGCGAACTGGAAGTAATCACATATAGCATGCCAAAAAAAGGGTCTGAACCTTAAGGGGGCCATGAAGCGCCAATAGACTGTTCTAGTTACGAAGACTAAGTTGAGAAATGAAATGGAAGTTGAGTTTCTACAAGATAGCATGATAGTTTACATTGATAAGGAAATCGGTGCACGTATTAGTTTTGATTATATTATTGATGATTTCAAGTTACTCAAAAAGCAAAGAATATTACTTTAAGGTATTGTTCAATCAAGTAATTCAAATTTGTTGATCAACTTTGAGCTTATATTACAACTTAAATTTTTTATATATACAACATGAGTTACATATTTGTTGTATGCGTTATAGTTTATCTGGCGAGTAATAATAATTTAAATTAATTTTTATTTGTTTATACTTTTTATAATAAATTTTTCTCATTATATATATACTTAAATTTTGACAAAAAATACATTTATAGTTCTTTAAGTTTAACTCAATTTCCGCTTAGGCCCTTTAAGTTTATTTTGTTTCGATTTAGTCCTTTAAGTTATATTATTTTTACACCGTTATGTTGAGAAAAAATCTCTTTTAATGATAACAAAATTATCTTAAGATTATGTTTGCACTAATGCGTGCATTTAAGTATTGTACTAAGAAAGGAACATGATCCAAAGAGCGCAACCTCCTGTCAAGAAGAATGAATGCATGCAGGAAACAAAGCCGTTAAATCCATAAAGAAAATCTGAAGTTAAAACACCAGAAGCAGAACATCTGGAAAACACCAGAAGCAGAACATCTGGAACAGAAAACCAGAAGCTAAAGCAGAAAACCTAAAGTTGAAAACACCAGATAATGCATCCAGAAGATACCAGAGGATGCATCCTGAAATCACCAGAGGATATCTTTGCTGGCCCATATCAGAAGGAAACAAAGTGAGAAGGAGACATGGACCAGACCAGAAGGAAGCCTGCCAGAGGAAGACTGGATCCAGACCAAAAGATATCATAAGTCAGACTTATTCAACAAGTTCTTCTGACCAGAAGATGGCCTGACAGTGAAGTGAAAAACAGTCCTGGATTAATCAGAAGATAAGCTAAAAGGTCTAGACTGAAATATCCTTTGTCTAGAACTAATCCAGACCTAGTACAGTGTTGGCCAAGATCAGAAGATCAGACTATGGCCCAGTGTTGGTCGAAATCAGAAGGTCAGAATAAATGGTCCAGTGTTGGTCAAAACCAGAAGGACATAATAAATGGTCCAGTGTTGGCCGAGATCAGAGGATCTCAGCAGACCAGTTTGCTAGTCCAGATTGGCCAATATCAGAAGATGAAAATCATAAATGAATATCAGAAGATATACATCTGAAGATGAATTTCAGAAGAAACATATCAGAGGATAAAAAGATGAACATCAAAGGATAAAACTCAGAAGACGAACTTCACATGAAATACACCATAAAATGAATACCAGAAATTCAGAAGACAAACTTCACATGATAAACATCAGAAGATGAATTCTAGAAAATACACACCAGAAGATAAATATTAGAAGATGAACTCTGGAAGGTAAACATTAGAAGTCAAATACCATAAGGTGAACTTCAGACACCAAAAGGAAATTACCAGAGGATAATTTCTAGCTGCTCATTCATCCTCACATTAAGAACAACTAACAGTTCCAGAGTATCAAAAGCTGCATCATCCACGACCAGAGAAGGGTCATGACTTGGAACCAGAAAAGAGCACTGACCAGTTGTTAAAACCATATGGAATGATCTATCCTCCTGGAAAGCCAAGTAAAGAAGTAACCTCCCATGTGCCAGGCTGTAAAAGGACAGAATGGCAAGGCTGTAAATTTGCAACAACAGTGAGGTTCATTACATCTTGAAAAAACGGTCAGAAAGCAAAATTTTCTTGAAGAGAAAGTTTCCTTCTCCCTATAAAAGGAAGGCTGCTCTTCTTCAGCCAGACACACACAACTACACGAGCAAAAAACAAAAAAAATATCATAGGCTATGAAGAGCAATTATCAATCTCCTTTCAAGCTTTCTACAATCTTTCACTAGATCTTTGTTTCATCTTTATAGAAAGTAAATCCTGTCAAACTACTTCATATCATTTTATACCTTCAAGTGAGTAACACTTGAATAGAAATCAGAAGGAAAGAATTGTAAGCTTGGTGAAGCTTAAGAATACACAGTTTATAATCAACCTCAGTGAGAGGCTGATAGCATTTGATACTTAGTAAAAACTCACAAGAGTGTGAGGACTGGACGTAGGCATCTTTGGGTGAACCAGTATAAAAATTCGTGTGTCATTATTCTCTCTCTCAACTTTACAACATCTGATAAATCATCATCTGAAAGAGGACAGTAGTTTAAAACTGAAACAGAATTTTTAAAACCTTGAATATCTCTATTCAACCCCCCTTCTAGTGATATTCTAGTGCTCTTTCTGAAAACTTCTTTCTACCTAAGAACCTAGAGGATAGACCTAAGTGCTCTTTCTGTAAAAAGCATGGACATACTATCGAAGTATGTCTTGTTAAGAAAAAAGCTAAAAGTAACAAGGAAATGTTCATTTTGTAATAAGCATAGACATCATGATTCCATTTGCTATCACAAAAAGAAAATCCTTACAAAAGGAAGGACTAACCACCAAGGACTCAATTCTATATGGGTACCTAAATCTCTTCTAAACTCCGACACAGGTACATCCTCTAATCAACAAAAGAAAGCCCTGGTTCTTGGACAGTGGCTGCTCAAGACATATGACAGGAGATAAGCATTGCTTTATCTCTTTGGAATCAAAAGATGGAGGATCAGTTACATTTGGCAACAATGATAAAGCTCAAATCAAAGGAACAAAAAACATGGATAAAAATGAAGAAGATGAAAATACATCCTCTAAAGTTCACAACCCAAATGAGGAGGACATTTCTGATCCAACATCTCAGCAGCCTCCAAGAGGATGGAAGACTATAACATATCATCCTCCAGATCTGATCATAGGTGATACTGCTGATGGAGTTAGAACAAGGCAATCATTGAGAGAAGATTCAATCAACATGGCCATGATATCTCAAGTTGAACCAAAGAACATTGATCAAGCCATAAGTGATCAATCATGGATGAATGCCATGATGGAGGAACTGTCTCAGTTTGAAAGAAACAAAGTGTGGAATCTTGTGCCCCGTCCTCTGGAAAAATCCATCATTGGAACCAAATGGATCTTCAGAAACAAACTGAATGAGGATGGAGAGGTCATACGAAATAAAGCAAGATTAGTGGCACAAGGTTATAACCAACAAGAAGGAATTGATTATGATGAAACATTTGCACCAGTTGCAAGACTCGAAGCAATAAGAATCCTCTTAGCTTATGCCACACATAAAGGAATAAAATTATATCAAATGGATGTCAAAAGTGCCTTCTTGAATGGATTCCTAAATGAAGAAGTGTATGTTCACCAACCTCCTGGATTCAAGGATAAAAAGAAACCAGATCATGTGTACAAGCTCTCAAAAGCTCTTTATGGATTAAAGCAAGCTCCTAGAGCTTGGTATGAAAGGTTGAGTTGCTTTCTAAAAGAGAATGGCTTTTCAAGAGGTCAGATTGATACTACTTTGTTTAAAAAGATTCATAATGAGGATATGTTAATTGTTCAAATTTATGTGGATGACATAATCTTTGGATCCACAAATGAGAAAATGTGCAAAGAATTCTCCAATCTCATGCAAAGCGAGTTTGAAATGAGCATGATGGGAGAATTAAAATTCTTTCTTGGATTACAAATAAAACAATTAGAATCAGGAATCTTCATTTCTCAAGAAAAATATACCAAGGATCTCCTGAAAAAATACAACATGAATCTTGCAAAATCAATGAGCACTCATATGCATCCATCCTCCTCACTAAATCAAGATGATGAAGGAACCTCTATTTCTGAAAAGGAGTACAGAGGAATGATAGGATCCTTGCTGTACTTAACAGCCAGCAGACCTGACATTGTGTTCTCAGTAGGTTTGTGTGCAAGGTTTTGATCATCCCCTAAAGAATCACACCTCGCTGCAGTAAAAAGGATATTCAGGTATCTAGTTGGAACCACAGATCTGGGAATTTGGTACAAAAAGGATTCAAATCTTGATCTTCTGGCATATTGTGATGCTGATTATGCTGGTGACAAAATTGAGAGGAAAAGCACAAGTGGAGCATGTCAATTTCTGGGCTCATCTCTCATTAGTTGGGCATGTAAAAAACAAAATACCATAGCTCTCTCCACTACAGAAGCTGAA